>JAYXIM010029873.1:0-383309 GCA_037575425.1 Anastrepha fraterculus
AAATAGATTTTGAGGAATACCATAAATCTGTATTTTGAATTTTCTGAGTATATGCGGGAAACTTTGGGTTCAAGGTGTTGCATACGATATCAGAAGTGGAACGTTGAAGTCAGTGCAAGTTACATAACTTGAAGTCGTTTCAGTTAAATGCGCACCGAATTTTAATTTATAATTACCTTTAAAGAAATACAACTTGGCAAAGAAATATATTAATTTAATTATGTGCATAAATCAAGACGTTTCTCCAGTCTCAGCTTTTTTATTTTACTTTTCTTACGCCATTTCTAGTCAACAAGTAACTGCGTACATCAAAGCACTCCGCATTGCAAAAGTTGTGAAGAAAATTTTTTACAAAAAGTTTTAAAAGCATACCTTCGGCTGCATAACCCATGCATACACATGCATATGTATGGGTGTAATCGACAAGAATGCGAACAAACAAACTTTTCATTATAAGGTAAAGCATTAAAATTTATACGTGTTTCCACCTCGCTTTTAATCTCCTCCTCACTCTCCCTCATTTCTTTGTTTTCATTTCAAACCAATACTCACAGATTTTTACCGCAACTGCGATGCCAAAGAAATTTACACTCACCTCACTGTAATCGTCCAACTTCATGTGGGATACACAATCAGCAAGCAACATAAGACGGAACAACAGGAACAGCAACCGCAATACAAACAGATGTGAGGTAATCAAGACTGTGCAGAGGCTGACGACAGTGTCATCAGGTTGCTATGACGGACAAATTTACTGGTGACAAATGTGAACCGCTAAAACCATTGCTCAAGTAGATTAGGGTGATTCAAAACGTTGCAAGTTGCAAGCACTGACTTACTTGTAGAACAGCGAGCTTTCGTCAGAAGTTCGCTAATTTTGTCGAAACTTTCGCCCAACAGGAGCTAGGGGAATGATAAGATGAGCTTGTGGCTCTACATGGAATGAAGGAAGGCATATTTAGGCTAAACGACACATTGTAATGGCTGACAAGGAGCTGGTAGTGCATGCATCAGCTTCTATGCAAAATATGGTCGGAGGAAAGCATGCCTGTCGATTGGAATTTCGGTGTGCTCTACCCAATACACAAGAATGGTGATTCTGAAATCTGCACTTCCAATTACCACGGGATTAGTCTTCGAAATATCGCGTACAAGATTCTAGCGAGCGTATTGTGTGATAGGCTGAAACCCACCACCATCAACTAACTGACTGGGCCTTATCAGTGTGACTTTGGACCTGGAAAGTTCACAACCGGCCAAATATTCGCAATACGCCAAGTCTTGGAAAGGACCCATGAAAGGAGTATCAACACACACCATCTTTTTGTGGTTTTCAAAGCTGCATTCGAGAGTACGAAAAGGAGTTTCCTGTATGAAGCGATGTCTGTATTTGGTATCCCCGCAAAACTAATGCGGCTTTGCAAGATGATACCAGCAGCACCGTCAGAATTGAGAAGGACCTCTTCGAGCCGTTTGATACCAAACGAGGTTTCAGACAGGGTGACTCGCTGTCGTGTGACTTCTTTAACCTAATATTGGAGAGGATCGTGTGAGTTGCAGAACTTAATCGCTCTGGCAGAACTTTTTATAAGAGCGCAAAGTGATATTGACATCATCGGCCTTAACAACTGCGCTGTTAGTTCTGCCTTTTCCGAACTGGATAAAAAAGCGAAGCCAATGGGTCTAGTGGTGAACGAAGACCAAATGAAGTACCTCTTGTCTTCAAACAAACAGTCGGTGCACTCGCGTAGCGGTTCCCACGTCATTGTTGGCAGTTATGACTTCGAGGTTGTAAAATACTTCGTTTATTTAGGAACCAGCATTAACACCGATAGTAATGCCGGCTCTGTAATCCAATGTAGAATCTCTGTTGCCAACAAATGCTATTTTGGACTAAGTAAGCAATTGATTACTAAAGTCCTCTGGCGACGAACAAAACTAACACCCTACAAGGTTCTCATCATGCTCGTTTGGCGCAGAAGCTTGGACGATGACAACATCCGATGAAGCGACGCTTGGAGTGTTTGAGAGAAAGGTTCTACGCAAGATTTTTGGACCATTGCACGTTGTGACGGCGAATATCGCAGGCGATGGAACAATGACCTCTTTGAGCTTTGCGACGATATAGATATACTGCAGCCAATAACGATCCAGCGGCTTCGTTGGCTGAGTCATGTCGTCCGAATGGATGCAAACGTTCTGGCTCTGAAAGTATTCGAAGCGGTAGCAGCTGGTGGTAGCAGAGGAGAGGAAAGGCCTCTCCTACGTTGGAAAGATCAGCTGGAGATGGACTTGGCTTCACTTGGTGCGTCCAATTGGCGCCGGTTAGCAAGAGAAAGAAACAACTGGCGTGCTTCGTTAAACTCGGTCAAAATCGTTTAAGTGCTAATCGCGCCAATCAAGAAGAAAAAGAGGATCTAAGCCGGAGCTTGCATTAAGAAAGATGAAATTTTACGTTATGGGTAAAGCACACTAATTGCGGCCTGGTTACTTTTCTGGATATCTTATTAGCAGCGGAGTGGGCACCCATCACACTTTTCGAGCCTGTTTTTGAGTGGTGTGATGTGAAAAAATCATTTATAAAGGAATTAAAAGCAACACTCAGACTTAGTGCGTTAAGAGTCGCGAACAGTTACCGCGCGATTTCCGATGATGCCATAACCGTAATATCGAGAAAAATCTCGGTTGATCTGCTCATCAAGAAGCTGAAGAGGTTGTACAAGCCAACAGGGAAGAAGACGTCCTGCAGCTTTAAAAAAGAAGAGTGGCAGCGTACCATAAGAGAATGGCAACAGCACTAGGAGTATTCAACAAAGGGGCGATAAAGTAACCTATAGTCTAATAAGAAATCACGGAGAGAGGGACCTTTATGTAACACAATTGCTGAGCGGAATATTTGTATCGCTTTCATTTGGAAAACGACCTTTTTGTCCTGACTGTCCTGACGCAATAGAAAGTTTATTTACCCACGTTTTTACAACGAAAGAAATTATCTCTTTAAGGCCTTCGGTGAACGGCCAACAGAAGGGAGCCTCAGAGCGGAAATGTACGATGTAGGCAATAAAATGGCGGGCTTTTAGCGTAGCTGCAGCGTGTGGAAAAATAAGCCCGAAAGGCAGACCTCAGACAACAGCAACTGGCGCAGAAGGCTGCTGAAACCGTCGAAGAGCCGTCGCAGCTTGAACAAGGGACAGTTACAAGCACTGCCTATGAGCATAGACTGACGACTTGAGTTAACATACTTCGATATATTACCTAACAGCGTGGTTCCGGAAGGACCAACCGTTCGGAGAAGAGGAGGCTTTAGTTCGGCTTAAAGTCCCACACTGATGGCCACAATAGCCATAGGCTTTCGATGCTTTTCTCCTACTAAAAACAGAAGCATGCCTTTGAGTTAGCTCATTTAAAGAGCTCCTGCACTCATTAGCAGTCTTTGATGCTAGGGCAATTCAGGGAAAATAATTATAAATTCTGGTTTGTAGCAGTAATTTCGCTGCTTGTCTACAGGAGTGAAGTATGCAAAGAAGTTCGAGTGCTAATGAGGCACCCTAGCGTGTAATAAATATACCTATTTATGGACATACGAATATGTGAACATATATGTATGTACTCGTGTGTTTACAAAGTTACAAAAATTATTTGTTGTGTGTGCCACAAAGCATTAGAAGGGAGGTGCATTCGCATTATGTGTAGTCAAGCATTAAGATCGCATAAAATAAGCTTTGAGGTAACAAATCTTCAGCACATCATTTATGCGGGAATGATACATCTTACAATAACAAATATGGAATTTTGTATAATTTTTATTGCGCGTGGTAGGTATTTATACAATTTGTGTTCCCTGTAGCCGAGTGGGTTTATGTATGTCTATGCCCACTGCGAACGTGAAGCATGAATTGCAAACAACAAAGTTTTTCTAATAGCAGTCGCCTGGTATTCTACATGGAACTCAATTCTAGATGGAAAGGTTTCCCATGATAGAAATCAGCTTGGAGGAAATCTGGGCTAAATATTTAACTGTGAATATATGCACGCAAATATTTCGGTACTCTTTAAGTCATGCGAATTCTGGCGTTGTGGACGAATATTGCCGAGATTTTCGGAATATATTAGGTGCACAACTAATTTCTCGCTGTTTGTCAATAGATGCCGCCAGCAGTGTGTGCTAGTCGATTCTAACATAACCTAAATGTCATAAACCAATCTTAGAGATATGGTAAAAAAACTGCTTGGACACATTAGTGATTTTATTTTGGTATCATATACTTTTGGTTTTGTGAAAATGTCTGATTTTGTGCCGAATAATCGTCATTTGCGGGAAGTGTTGATTTTCCTCTTTCGTCCGAAAAAAACGGCGGCTGAAGCGCATCGAGAGCTACAAAAAGTTTATGGAGATGCTGCTTTAAGCGAAACAACGTGCCGAGATTGGTTCCGTCGCTTCAAAGACGGCGATTTTAATGTTGATGACCGTCCGCGTGAAGGAAGGCCAAATACTTCGGAAGACGCTGAATTCGAGGCATTGCTCAATGCGGATCCGTGTCAAACGCAAGAAGAGCTTGCTTCAGTATTAGGAGTTACCCGCCAATCCATTTCCAAGCGATTGCATGCTTTGGGAATGATTCAAAAAAAAGAGGACTTGGGTTCCTTATGAGTTAACACCAAGGGATGTTGAACTTCGTTTTTTCGTGAACAACTGCTCCAGCGGCAAAAAAGGAAGGGTTTTCTTCATCGCATCGTGACGGGTGATGAAAAATGGATTCATTACAGCAATTCAAAGAAAAGAAAGTCATGGGGACTGCCCGGTCATTCCTCTACGCCGTCACCTCGGCCGAATATTCACGCTGCAAAGGTTATGCTATGTATTTGGTGGCACCAAGTTGGTGTTATTTATTATGAAATGTTAAAACCAAGTCAACCCTGGGGATCTCTGAGGATCGGTATCGACTTCAATTGATGCGATTGAGCCGAGCACTGCGCGAGAAGCGGCCGCAATACGCGGAGAGGCATGAAAAAGTGATTCTACAGCATGAAAACGCTCGGCCTCACGTTGCCAAACCCGTTAAAACCTAACTGGAAACACTGCAATGGGAAATTCTACCCCACCCGCCATATTATCCAGATATTGCGCCGTCCGATTATTACCTGTTTCGATCGATGGCACATGGTCTAGCTGACCACCATTCATATGAAGACATCAAAAAATGGCTTGATCCGTGGAAAGCCTCAAAAGATGAACAGTTTTACCGCGACGGTATACGAGATCTACCAGAAAGATGGAAAAAAGTAGTAGCCAGCGATAGGCAATACGTTCAATGATTTCTCAGATGTGTCAAAAGTGGACTGTAGTGTTGGTGTAGGTATTTGTTTTCATAGACTTAGAATTGAAAAATCTGTACGTCTTCCTAATACTTACTTGTAGTGTAGCGGAAGTATTGGCAATAGAGGACGCTTGTAGGCTACCCAATTTATACTATCATAGTTGTAATCAACCCGAGAAAAAGATACTATCTTCTAATTCTTCTATGAACGTTCTGTCCTAAGAGGAGGTGAAGATGTTGATCCTTCGCAAGTCGATTTTCGACGTAAACCGTATAGGCGATAACAACCTTATAAGGTTTGTCAATCGCACAGACTGGATAAAGCTATTAAGGAATAACCGTATGACTTGTTGGAAGCAAGGATGTAGCAACAAAATGGTTCGGAAGCGCTAATTGGATTAGGTGAATCATCGCTTAAACCAACCAGCACTTCTTAGACCAAAGAACTAATGGTTATTTTAAAGACTTGGACAAATCCTATTATTCGGAAGGTCTGAACAAAACAGCGTTGGATGAAGTGTGTAAACCTAAAAGAGGTAGGTTTGACAGTCGCATCACATAGGATCAATGAAGCCACTTAGACCACAAAATGGGTCCGTTGTGGGCCTACATTTCCCCTTCCAGATTGAGCTATCAAAGGTTGTTTATACCTAAAGTGCATCGATCATCTCTGTGAATAAAGAATTATGAGCTTAAATATCGTTTCCTGCTTCTGGCTAGAGCCGGGCATGTGTAAAAAAGGTGTTGAATCGTTTCCAACTCCTCCTCATTCTTACAGCTGCGACAGAAATCATACATGTAAACGCCTAATCCCCTTGCGTGATTTCTTATGAGACAATGTCCTGTGAGGGCCCCTACTAAGGTCCTGATTTGAAGTCTATTCAGTTTTATAATAGTCTTGGACAGACGTAAATTTACCCTTGACCATGTTTGGCTGGCAATTTTACAGATATTGGCACTAATTCATCTGTGATTTACAGAATAGGCGACAATGTAAGGCACTCCTTGGCGTTATTTGGAATGCATCCAGAGCTCGTAGGGCAGCTTGGCCGCCTGATAGGATGCAGATATCTTTTGATGATATTTTGTTCATCTCTAACCATGAATACCGTTTATTTCCGCTCGAAAAACATTACAGTGGTCCGGTAGCTTAAAAGGTTCACTGATAAAAAGCTATTCGCATTATAACTCCGATGGATCTTCTTCAAGCCATTCCAGTCAAGAAGGGATTTTCACAGAGAAATTCCTTTCGAAGAAAATAATATTTGTATATACCTATAATTGGCGCGTACACCCTTTTGGGGGGTTTGGCCGACCTTCTCTTCCTAGCTGTGGCGTTCGTCTTGATGTTGTTCCACAAATGGAGGGACCTACAGTTTCAAGCCGACTCCGAACGGCAGATATTTTTATGAGGACCTTTTTCATGGCAGAAATACACTCGGAGGTTTGTCATTGCCTGCCGAGTGCGACTGCTATTAGAAACAACTTTTTCTTAATTTTTGCTGTTTCACCGTGATTCGAACCTACGTTCTCTCTGTGAATTGCGAATGGTAGTCACGCACCAACTCATTCGGCTACGACGGCCGCGAAGAAGATAATAGGTAGAATAATAGGATAATCACAATCACTGGGTATAGGAGTCTAAGATGGTTGAATGCATGTGTGACAGTCTTCCATTGGGAGCTCGCTCTGAGCTTTAAAGCGGAACCGGCCGCTGGGTATGTGCAGAAGAAATCCAGAAGTGGCAGATTGAATATGGTGTCCAAAGCCAGGGATGGCGTGGTTTTCATGTCGACACACATGGCTAATTCCGCTGAACTTTGAACCTTACTTTTCTGCATAGCACACCACCAGACAACATTTCCATAGAGAAGAATGGGCCTTGCCACTGCAGTATAAAGCCAATGAGCAACCTTAAGTTTTATTCCCCAGGTCTTACCTAAAACTCTCTTACAGGCATACAAAGCTAGGCTCGCTTTCCTAACTCTCTCTAAGATGTTTGACTTCCAAGTACTTGGTTTCCTTCGAAATCACAAGAGCTTCCTTCTTAAGCATAATTGGACTTAACTGCTCTATGTTTCCTAGTGAAGATTATGAGTTGTGTTTTGCCGGGGCTCACTCCTAGGCCACACTTTTCTGCCCACCTAGAAAGTATATCTAGAGCATTTTGTATTAGGTCCCTTAATGTATACACAAATTTACTAGAGACCTCAATAACAACATCATCGGCTTATGGTATCACCTTACAGCCCACGGATTCTAGTATTAACAGAAATTTATCCACAACTGCGCTCCATAAAAACGGTGAGAGGACTCCGACTTGCGGTGTACTTCTACTCACCGATCTCCTGAGTGCCGATTGTCCAAGATCCGCTTCAATACTTAGCATATTGCCAATGAAGCCTACCAAGCCCGGTTCTATCCCAAGATCAGTGAATGTTGTAGTGATTGCTTTCGCTTTGACATTTGTTAAAGGCTCCTTCAGTATCAAGAAAAGCAGCTAAAGTAAATTCCTGTTTGTGCAGTGAACCCGCTGCCATGTAAATAAGTTTTTGTAGAGTCTAGATGTAGTAGATTTCCTTTCTGTATAGCCATGTTGCGCCGTAGAGGTACGATTTTTATCTATAATTAGGCTTAAGTGAAATTCTATCAAACTCTACGGCCTAAAAGCAGACTATGTTGAAAAATAGAAAAGGTTTACCCCAAACTGCCTAATTAAGTGACGGGTTTTCCAATGAGAGATGTTATTTTGATAAAAAATCAATGGTTTCCTTACTCATGTGGCACGTTTCGTTACTTATGTGTGGCCGTCTTGTTGAAAATAAACGATGTCCAGATCAATACCATCCAATTCCGACCATAAAAAATCGTAAATCATCTCTCTATAGCGCAAGCGATTCACCGTAACTGTTGCTCTAGCTTCATTTTCGAAAAAGTAAGCTCCAACGACTCCGCCGGATCATAAACCGGACCAAACAGTCACACGTTGAGGATAGAGAGGCTTTTCAACAATAACTCTTGGATTTTCAGAGCCCCAGATCAGACAATTTTGCTTGTTGACGAAGGCACCGAGATGGAAGTGGGCCTCATCACTCAAGATGATTTTTCGATGGAATTTCGGATCATTTTCATGCATTTCAACGACCCACTCAGCAAAGACACGCCGTTGTTGATGATCGGCCGGCTTGAGTTCTTGTGTTAACTGGACTTTATAAGCCTTAAGACCCAAATCTTTATGCAAAATACGATGTAGTGACATTTGTGGAATGCCTAATTCCAAAGAACGACGAGGAATGGACAAACCTGGGTTTTCTTCAACACTTTCGGGTACAACAGCAATATTTTCGGCTGTTCTTCAGCGACGTAACGGGTTTTATTCTCCACATCACTAATTTGTCGCAATAGCTCGAATTTTTTCACAAATTTCTGTGTTGCGCCATTTCTATTAATGGTGAATTAATGGCGTAGTTTCTACAGGGTTGCCCATATTCGACGGACCCGACGGATTTCGATGTCTTTTTGGGCCCATTCCAATCGACGAGGCTTGTCCGCAGGCAACAATCTTTGCATCAATTGAATCTTATACGGGAATAAATGCAAATCAATGCGGATAATTCGTTGCAAAGTGGTCCGAGCAATGGCCAACTGCTGAAAACGGCGATTTTGGGATGTCCTTGGCGACGTTTCAACACTGGCCCGTACAAGAGGAATATTCTCATCCGATCACCTTGGTCGGTTCTGATTTGGCCTCTTTGGATTAGAAAGAGCATCACCAGTCGAAAACCTTTTATACAAACGTTTAATGGTGTTCTTAGAAGGCGCACTTTTCACATTATTTAATTTTTTATACGCACGTAAAGTTTTCACAATTGACTTCCTTTGTTGAATGTAAATTTCAACAATTTGGGAGCGCTCGCCTGATGTGCACTCTTCGATGATAAAAATCTGCTTGGACTGACGCTTCCAACGCGGTATGTCATTAAGCGATCTGACGTCTCTGTCAAAAGATACAGGGCTGCCAGATGGGTCCGTCAAATATGGGCAGCCCAGTACTTGTTAAATATCAAAAAATAACAGCTTCAAAAGTGGCATCTACCGAAATAGCGGGCAATTCAAAATAACACCTGTTATTGGAAACCCCTTTTAGTTTCTATTTTTGCACGTACCTTTCAAACGACCCTCGTATTGCACACCGCATGCACACACCATTTGCCGATGTCGACTTACGTGTGTAAATTATTTCGAGCGTATGTGCGCATGTATAAGTGCGTGCATATGATGTGCTAATGTCAATCTCCTGAACCCACATGCCCAACGAGCCGCGAGTGGCAGCACACAGAGGTTTGTGGATTTCAACTTTTTGCCTATCTCCTTTTCGGCGTGATAAAGTTGTTTGTTGGTACCTGCCGACAATTTATTCCACATGACGTTCATGTAACAGTACATTTTAATCCATTATAAATTGCTCATCACCGGTAAAAGGCGCCAACGACTTCTTTCCGTTTTATGCGATCATAAAATTTGCGAAAATGTATTTGTATAACTACCACCTGTACATAACTGTATGTGCATATGATACGAGTATGTGTGTGTGTGGGCTTTTAATTCTTCTTGGCATTCAAGCTGCGTGGCTAATGCCAGCAGATGCGCCTCAACTTCTTAGCCTAAACCTGCTTGGGCTGAAATAATTGATTTACCATGACATTATGCGTATGTATATGTGCATGTATGTATATCAAGTATGTATGAATATTTGAGTGTACGACAGGAAGTCTGCCGGAAAATCTGTTGCTTAACAATACACAAAGAATTATGGGGGAAAAAATCGGTTGCCTTGAAATGCAATCATTAGCTGATTGTTAGGAAAGCGCTTGAAGTGGCTTAAAAGTGAATGTTGTTGAAAAACTCTTGTTGGTATATCTATTGGTTGAAATACATACAGTTATATGTACATACATATCAACATTCTGTTAAATAAGTACTGGCAATTCGTTTATAAAACACAAAATATTGATTATTTGTTAAAAAATATGTATATCGCCCGGCGGCCGCCGTAGCCGAATGGGTTGGTGCGTGATACTATTCGGAATTCACAGAGAGGTCGTTGGTTCGAATCTCGGTGAAAGCAAAATTTATAAGAACATTTTTCTAATAGCGGTCGCCCCTCGGCAGGCAATGGCAAACCTCCGAGTGTATTTCTGCCATGAAAAAGCTCCTCATAAAAATATTTGCCGTTCGGAGTCGGCTTGAAACTGTAGGTCCCTCCATTTGTGGAACAACATCAAAACGCACACCACAAATAGGAGGAGGAGCTCGGCCAAACACCTAACAGAAGTGTACGCGCCAATTATTTATTTTTTTATTTTTTATGTATATCGCCCACAAAGTATACAACCTCGGAAATATTAGGCGAAGCAAAAAGTTGCGATCAGTTTTCTCTATTGTATCCTATACGGTGATTCATTCTCTAGAAGAACAAACTAGCACATACTCGTATTCCGTAAAGTAACCCAGCCTAAGCTTCAACAGGTAAATAAAATCATAACGTCAAGTGAAGCCTTAGATGAGAAAGTGGGAGCTTCGTTGACGAAAGGGCTTGAAGCTTCATGCCCCGCCACATATGGCAAATCAACCTATCCAACTGTTGGAATGAAGATTTAAGTCAACTCAACAAAATGACAAGGGAATTCTTGAATATCTGCTACAAATACAAGTACTTCAAACCCTGCAAAGATTGCCTTAGGGAATACAAGAAAGCAATCAAAGAGGCTCGGACAGAGGCTTGGAGAGAGTTCTGTAGTTCCATCGAATCAACCAAAGATACGGCCAGACTAGGTAAGCTCAGCTTATTCAAAGAACACTCCTGCCCTTCCCTCTTGAAGAAAGATAACGGAGAATGGACAAAATCCTCGGCCGACACACTAGAATATCTTATAAATACACACTTCCCAGGTAACACAGAATATATTGAGAGCAATAGCAACAGTGTTCAAACATCCAACCTGTCATCAATATAATCAATCACATCGTATCCCAAGATAGAATACTATGGGCGATGAAAAACTTTGAACCATACAAAGCAGTCGGCCCAGATGGGATATTCCCAGCCATGCTGTGGAACACTCGAGAAACGACGATTCCTTGGCTGGTGGTTTTACTCAGAAAAAGTCTTATTCTAGGGCATATTCCAAAAAGCTGGAGGAGGATTAAGCTGATTTTTATCCCCAAAGCTGGTAGACGCGGTCATGATACAACGAAATACTTCAGACCCATCAGCTTATCCTCCTTTATTCTCAAAACTCTCGAGTGATTGTTGGAGGTATATATCGGGGAGAAGATTACAGACACAATGATTTCACCATGCCATCATGCCTACCTCAAAGAAAAATCTACAGAGACAACTCCTTATGAGGTTGTAAGGGCGATTGAGAGGAGCATAGAATACAAACAATACTCACCAGTCGCTTTTCTCGACATAAAGGGGGCTTTTAACAACGTTAGCTCAAGATCCATAATTGAGGCTCTTAATATATTAGGCACAGACACAGGTCTCTACAAATGGATAGAGAACATGCTTAAAATTAGAATAATCATCGTTGAGGTAGGCAGCAGCACGGTAAAACGCTCTGTCAACCCCTCGGGGAGGAGTCTTATTCCCTCTGCTGTGGCTCATAGTTGTCAACAATATCCTTACCAAATTCAACCGAAGGAGAATTAAAGTAGTGGCGTACGTGGACGACATAGTGCTAATGGTTACAGGAAACATTCCAACAACAATCAGTGAGCTCCTTTCATCCAAACTAGTCTTACAGTGTTGAGAGGAGCTGGAATTGCTTAGTCATTGGCTTGATATCATTCTGATATGGGTATCCGGTCACAGAAACATAGGGGTAATGAGATAGCGGATGAGATAGCAAAAAAGGTTGGACCCTAGAAATAGCAGAGGCAGTGGCAGTCTCCACCCCACTCAACACATTAAAATCATCCATTGCTTCACACTATCATGCTTTACAACAAAAAACACATGGCCGTCATACAAAATCCAAAGGGCGAATGATCTGTTAGGATGCTCTCGGCCAAACATCTCACGCATTACTGCAACCCTTACAGGCCATTGGAAAGTAGGGGATCATGTAGCCAGACTCAACCTACCCTTCAATCCTATCTGCAGAAGCTGTCAAGCGGAAGGGGCGAAGGAAACTCTTTTCCACTACTTAGGTGAATGTCCACTCCTTTGGTAAGCCTTTCTTGCAGCAAATTAATGAGATCTCAGACAAAAAAAAATACCATCCTACGAGGGCGGTGGTAGTAAAACGGTGCTAGTCACTAATTAGGATTAATTCAGTGGAAATACTCAACCACTTCAACAACAACAACAAGGATTAACGACGCCGTCTGTCAATGCCATCTAAGGCCACATCGCCAAAGTTATTTCGAATGGTCGACTGTGCAACTGTCGAAACGCTTCATTTCTTATCTCTTTGTATACTACAGATGTCTGCTTCACAAAAGTCAACACCGTGCTATTTGCAACAATTAAAAATCCTTCGATAGAGTGATTAATTTTGCCACACCTAAGTAAAAATAGTTTATCCAACCACTTATGCTAGCCACTTTGGGCCTCGATTCTGTTCCAAATATTATTATGGGAATAAAGTTATAAATTCCTAGTAAACTAGCAAGAATCCAAATCCCTAGAAAGAATGGGTGTAAAAATATAACACAATTGAAAGCCACAGACTACATTGAGAGACCCTTTGCAAACTCGAGCTAAGCACTACATGGATTTTTTGAAATCTAAAGCGTAATTATAGTTTTGTGGTGAGCAACATTAAAATTTCTTATCGTATTGGAAAATTGCAGCCAGCAGGTGAAAGGTTAATGTCGAATTAAAATATAAATAAATTCATTTAATAGTAGCGCGTCCTTTCAACCAAAGTACGCTTCGTCATATAATCAGAAGGTATTCCGTAGCCGGAACCACAACAAGCGAGCAAAATGACGCTTGGGCTAAAATCGATTTTAATTATTTGTGCTGCTTTATTTTGTCTAAGGACAGCGCAAACGGCATTTGCTACCGAAAATAGTGCGCACAGCCAAGTGCAATTCTACAAAGATTTTCTATTGAAAGTGCACGACGAAGAAAAGTTCGAGAACTGCCTTATTTTCGGAGTTATTGAAAGAAGTGAAATTCTAGCGACGCTGCTCCAAATCGCCACCGAGGATTTACAAAAGCCCATCTTATTGCAAAATTCGAATTCAACATACAAAATCGCAAATGTGTTTAACAACGACGTGCTCGTCATCGCGCAGATCGAGAACACCGAAACGGATTTGCAAGCGCTGGCCGACAGCCTGCATCTCATGCGACAGAAGCGTATAATTTTCATTTGCGCTACACTAGAAACGGCTGCAATGACCAAAGAATTCTTACTAAACCTCTTTCATTATTGTGAAGCGCAAAAGATGATTAATGTTTTGGCTATTTTTGGTGATTTTCCGTCAACGCAATCCTTTCACAGCTACAGCATCTTCCCCGTCTTTCAACTGGAGCAAAAAACGTTTAACGAAAACAGTGTGCGAATATTTCCCCATCGCATGCGAAACCTACTTGGATATAGTCTACGCACTCTACCCGATCTGATATTCCCGAATACGTTTGCGTTCGAGCAGAATGGTCGTGTGCAGGTTGGCGGTTTTGTGCAAAAGCTTCTGACCATATTTGCGGAAAGCATAAACGCTACGCTGTTGTTTCCGCTGCCTGTGCGGATGCATGAATTTCGACTCCCAAGCGAATTACTCAGTCTTTTACGCAACAATAGTTTGGATATACCGACTACACGCAGATATTTGGAAGGCGAGGCGCAATTCGAAGAAGTATCCTATCCTTACCATATCGGAGAATTTTGCGTTATGGCGCCAATTATGTGGTACCACTCCTTTTCAAGTTTTATCGAAGTCTACTTTAGTGCTACTGCTATTGCGCTGAGTGTACTGGGCCACTGTGCCATGATGGTTTTATTCTACTTGAGTCATCGTTTGCAAAAAATACGCGCAAGTGGCTCCACTCTTCGTAAAAGGAAACAGCCAAGGACTGTTGATGTGAAGCAGGCGGCTAATTTGCGTCCTTTGGTTACTTTTCGAATTTTGGTCTTTCTGACAATGCTTTGGTCCTCATGCGTTGTGACTAATTTCTTGGCGAATTTAAATAGTTTTATAACCAAACCAGCCAGAGTTCCTAGCTTAAGCAATTGGAATGATTTTGAGAATATTGGCCAGAAGGTTATGACCTCTACTGATTTTTATAGGGATGTTTTGTCGTGGTGTGATGAGTCGTGCAAAAATATGGAAAAATCGCTGGTACTTTCCAAGACCTTTCTAGATGTTCGCAACCACGTTCAAAATTTCAATACCAAATATTCCTATTTTATACGATCATTTTTGTGGCGATTCATCGCTCTGAAAATGAAGAGGTTGAAGTGGCCCATTTTCTATTACACCGAGTTGTGCTTGAGAAGGCCGATTTTTGACTGCTTTCCACTGCAATCGGACTCAGTTTTTAAAGATGCACTGAATTTGTTTCTTCTGAGGATCCAAGATCATGGTTTGCGCAGTTATTGGATCGATGCAACTTATATGGAACTCATAAGACTTAAGAAGTTTGAAGGCCGCTCTATAAATCAACCGCTGGAACGGCCGCTGGATATGGATTATATGTCATTTATGTGGCCACTGTTCGGTTTCGCTTGGTTGCTGGCTGCTGTTACGTTCGCATGTGAGTTAGCCATTGGGCATTGGACGGCAGTGATTCGAAAGCGAAACAATTGAAGAAAAAAGAACAATGAGAGAAATTTCTGAATACTGATACAAAATTGAAACAAGCAAAATCTCTATGTGTTGTTAGTAAAAAATCACTCAGAAATACTTAAAATTTTTGGTCATATAAATAAATAAATAGCACATGAATGTTGTTTAATAAAATTTGTT
Organism: Anastrepha fraterculus; assembly: GCA_037575425.1. Taxonomy (NCBI): domain Eukaryota; kingdom Metazoa; phylum Arthropoda; class Insecta; order Diptera; family Tephritidae; genus Anastrepha; species Anastrepha fraterculus. Next base: position 15,306 of record JAYXIM010029873.1, read on the forward strand.
GTTGTTGAAATTGAAATTGAGTTTTGAAAAAGGCGAGCCAAGAAGCACTGAGCACGGTAAGTCCTAAAACACTCAGGTTAAATAGCTCATTGACATAAAGAAAGAAATAGGATATAATAGAGGCAGAGACCCCCCTCGACTCCTGGGGAATGGGATATAAGGTTGTTATGAGGACCCTTAAGAGTCCAAGAGGACCACAGCCAACGTGCCCAGCCCTATTGCGAGTAGTAGTTTCCACATTATTTCCATATCAGGACAGGCACAACGGTTGTCAGATGGACTCTCTCTATGGTATCCAAAAGACTGCTTACCATGGATAGAGAAAGCGAGAAAGAAGGAGTCAGGGTTGAGCTTAAGAAAGGGTGCCATACGGCGGTGTACTCTCTCCCCTACTTTGGTGCTTTGTGGTGGACTCTCTTCTTAATGATCTGCAGGAAATTGGACACATTGAAAGGGGTAACAACTGTCTTATGAGGTGGAATACTTAGGAGTAATCCTAGATAGTAAGCTTACCTGGAAGAAGCATGTCGAGCAGAAGGTCTCTCGTACACTAAAAGTGTTCTGGCAGTGTAAGAGAACCATTGGCAAGACATGGGGTTTAAGATCGACGATAGCCCATGGTTGTACATCACTCTGATTAGACCCATTATTACATACGCCTCTGCAGTATGCTGGAAGTCTACAATGGTTAATTGCAGAGTAAAACCCCTAAACAGGCTACAAAGTAGTGTGTGCTCGGCTATCAGAGGTGCCATGAGTACGACATCTGGTGATGCCCTTAAAGCCATTCTGAACTTGCAACCTTTAGATCTTCAAATTCGGCCCATGCTAAACGGAGTCTGGGGAAATGAAGAAAGTACTGGCCACTGTCAGATATACCACGAGTTGTCGGAGTGATGCACACTGTTCTCGATGCCAGTGGACAATCGGGTGCCTGTTGTTAGCTTCGGTAGGAAGTATGATGTTTTGATCCCAGATAGAGATCCATAGAGATCCATGTAGAAGTCCAGACTTTCTACACTGACGGATCCAAAACCAGTGATGGTAGCTGAAGATGGATGAAGACATTAAGTACTCCTATGCCACAGGACAGATGGCCCCGGTATTCCTTACGGAAGTCTACGCCAACTTGAATGTGGCGTATTGGCTAATTGAGAAAAAGTGGCGGGACAACAGTATTGGAATTTGTAATGACAGTCAAGCTGCACTGAAAGTCCTTGCTAACCCACGCTGCTCTTCGAAATTAGTCGGTGAGTGTTGCAAAACACAACAAAGTTAGTCTTATTTAGGTGCCTGCACATTGTGGTATTACAGGGAACGAGTTAGCTGATAAATTGCCTAATGAAGGCTCAGCAAATATGCCACTAGGCCCTGAACCCTTTCTAGGTGTCAATTCTGCATCGATTCAACTATGGATTGGCGACTTCATGAGGTCTATCCATAGAGAACGTTGGTCTGGGTTAAACTCGTGCAGAGTAGTCAAGTGCTTTGTGAAAGAACCAAACAGGAAAATAGCGACCTTTCTCCTAAAACTTTGCAGAAAGGACCTGAGGGTATTGGTGGGTGTAATCACAGGGTGCAACGTCTGTGGTCAGCATATGGCTGCCATGGCGGTCGTAGAAAGCCTGATATGCCTATCCTGTCTTGAGAACGAAGACACTGCAGAGCGTTTTCCAACATTTCAGAATCAGACTTAGGATATTGGGTTGCGATATACTAAGTAGGGATAAAGTCCATACTCTTCCTCTTCTGAATCCAAGAGATTTGTGGAAGAGTGTCTTCAAACTAATTTATCCGTCTTACCACCCACTTTTTATCCTTCCTATCTCTATTCTTTCTACTGATATCTATCCGGGTGTAGTACAATGGTCTACTGACTGAGTGCTTGGACTTGTCCAACCGCCCACAAATCTAATCTAATCTAATCTAAGAGTTAAAGCCGACTTTGAAAAGCTAAACAAGTTTTTAAGCTTGAAGGCTAAAAGTTTATGGTCCACGGAGTCAAATGCAGTGGAATGGTCTACTAGAGAAAGAAAAGTCACATACTTTTTGTCAATGTTGAGCTTTATACGAGTATCATCCGACACTTTTAGGAGTGCTGTGATACAGCTCGTACTACATCTAAGCCCCGACTGCAATGTGTTCACCAAGGCATTGTTATTGAGAAACGTGTTTATCTGGCGATGCATAATAAGCTCAAGCTCAATATTGCAATCGGGCGGTAGTCTCCATTCGGTTTCTTCATTGGAATAATTTTGGCACTCTTCCAAGAGTTGGGAAAGATTGACGTGGTAATTTTTTAAATTTATTGATTAACCTGTATATTTCTAAAATTTTATTCCAAATTTTCGCCTGCTGCGCTATTTTAAGAATTTTTTTTAATGCAAGGTGAAGTCCAAAATAATCAACACTGAGCTAAACTAGAAACGACAGAAACTTTGTTCTGATAACTTCGAGTTTGTTTATTCAAAATAGTCCCCTTTGGCCTTGATACACTATTTTCGGCGATTTAAAAGCTTTTCGAAAGAGTTTTTCACGTCATTGACCGGAATGTCCTTCAGGATGTCGGTACAAGCCTTTTGGATGGCCTTTACGGACGCAAAACGTTTTCCTTTCATGGCCAAATGTAATTCCGAATAGGTAAAAGTCACAGGGAACCATATCAGGTGAATACGAGGAGTGATTGATGGTTAAAATCCGATTTCTAGTCAAAAAATCAATCGCGAGAGTGGATCGATGAGTTGGTGCATTATCATGCAATAAGCGCCAACTGCCTCCTTCGCGATATTTAGGGCGAATGCGACGAATGCGATGCAACCACGCTTCAAAACGCCAAGATAGAAAGTTGCATTGACAGTTTGGCCCATTGGCACGCACTTCTTGTGGACAATTCCCTTGGAATCGAAAAAACAAATGAAGATCGACTTAATTTTTGACTTCTCCAAACGCGCTTTTTTGGGTGGTGGCTCGCCTGGAGCCTTCCATTCGGCACTTTCACGCTTAGTTTCAGGTTCATGTTGGAAAAACTACGTTTCTGTTGTGTTTTTCCTTGTCCAATCCTCTTGGGAGCATAGGGTCTCGACAAGATTTGTCTTGCGTTGGTTTCGTTAATTTAATTTATTAACTTTAATTTATTATTAGCCTTCCGCTATCGGTCCTAAGTAGTGGGAATGCCTACCTGTCGTTGCTTAGAAACAACACCTTCTTAGTGCTTAAAGCGCCATCTGTGTGTCACATTTTTCTGTCAGAAGGATCACACATATGGTTGAGGACTTCGCTAAATTTGGTGTGTCTGTGCTATTATTGCGATTGCCCGCTTCCTCTTGTTGGTGCCACTTGATGCAATGTGTAACTGTGTGTTTTTTTTGTTTTTGTTTGTTTTTAGCGGCCTCAATGCAAGAAATGCCACCAGTTACAATGTTGTAAAGAAAGTTCTCGTCTTTTCTCGCCTCTTTCATGAGGTCTTTCGAATATTGAATTCTGGACAATTTTTGGTTCTCAGTTAACTTGTGCGGAATGAAACGTGCACAGACCTTTCGTAAGCCCAAAATGATGAGTTAAAATGCGATAAATCGATGTTGTGGAGATATTCTACTCCGATTCCATGAATTTAAACGATGATTTCAGTTCATTTCTTATAAATCTACCAAGAATTTCAATGGAGTTTTCGGTGATTACTCATTTTGGTCGGCCCGTATGTTCATTGTCATTTATGTCCTCACAACCATCTCTGAAACGCGTTAACCACTCATGAGCTCTGACACGAGATAGACAATCATCGCCATCAACTTTTTCCATCAATTCAAATGCTGCGGTAAGCGTTTTACCGATTTTAAAAGAAAATTTGATATTAGCTCTTTGTTCGAAACTCATTTTTGTACCGATGACGCAAACATACTGACACTTTAGAATCAATAACTTTGCTTCCACTGAACCGTATGTATGTCACCAAGCTTTCACTGGAAGTCAGCCAGGGATGTAACTTTCAACGCACTAACTCATTAAAAAATGGCGCCATCTAAAACATTTTTATGACGCCAGTATTGTTTATTTTGGACTTCACCTTGTATATCGATTTGCCTGTATATCTCTGAAAAAATATAATATTTATCCATGTGCGTTTTAAACTGCATAACTACCGAATTAATGAATTCATTAATTTCCAATTTCACACTTACGAAGGTGCTATACCGAGAATGGCATATTTACTCTGTTAGCTCCGGCATCAACTAAATCAACAAATTGTCCGCTGTTAGGAAGAATTTCAACAGTTTATTTCAATTACAGAAATAGTTCACTGAAAAGCTAATTGTATTTTAATATAAAAATGTTTTGAAATTAGTTAATTAGTAAAATTAAAATTCATTTAAAACTAACTTTTTCAATTAAAACACAAATTCATTAAATTTCATTGCCAAAAGCTTATGTTTACACAAATTATTAAAAAAAACCACTGAATTCATTATTCATTCAGCTGAATTGCGAATTAATCATTGCGATTAAATGCGTTTACGCCAAATTACTTCACTACATTGTTTTTCAGAGAGGTGCTTTACAGTTTTTGCACAAAATTTGTCCCAATCGCTGGCATTTCTGGCCGTTGCTCGGTAGATTCAACTTGAGCGCGCTGAACTTTTGCGTTTCGATTCAATTAAATACGCATCATTGTCAAGTCAATTGTACTGATGGAATAGAGGGTGTTTCAAAAAGGTAAAGTCATTTATGAACGTAACTCATTAGCTTTACAACTTTGAGAAACTCGCTCATTTACGGGTAATAAAAGGAACTCGTCCGAGTGCTTAGCAGCACTGCCAATCCCAGAGCTGATGAACAGCTAATGGACCAAATGACGAGCTGCCGGAAATAAAGCGCCAAAAACAACTGACGAAAACTGTTCGTTCGGAGAAGGGCGCTGAGTATTTGTGGACTAGAAACGGTGAATAATTTGAGGTTATGTTAGTCGCTCTAAGCTGCTGATGAAGTTCATCAGAGTTTTGATATCAAGATCTGCTATATCAGTAGGCGTAGGAAAGAAGTGAGAACCGAGATGCTTAAATCTTAGTGCCGCGAGAGCGAGACAGCTAAGGAGAAGGTGCTCAGATGATTCCACCTTAAACAGCAAACGCAAAAAAGACTCGAAGTAATTCCGAGTCTCACGCTATGTATACCTCGCGGCTAGTGCTCCGTGAGGACGCCCACGAAATTTGAGAGCTGGGATTATGTCATCCTCAAAATATCCCACCCACGATCCACACTTGGCCAGAACAATTTTGCGACCTTACAAGTTTGTGCCCAGCGCTCGGTGAGTTGATCGTTTCAGGAGTAGATCGCAGATTGTCAAGACGATCCCGATCCTCTCCTTTTGCGTAGACACTATCTCACAGGTCCCTTGTCTGGCCAGCTCATCCGCTTCGCAGTTTTCTGCAATGTCAATATGACCAGATAAGTGAAACTAGGTATTCCCTGACCAGTTTGGAATGCACAATAATTGAGCCCAGTGCCCTAATTTCCGCTTGGCTATAGAAGTAAATATTTACTTTATTAACAGTTATTCCGCGGCTACCTGTGCTTACACTGCAGTGATCTGGTCCTGTTTTTGAGTCTGATGAGGAGCTCTTTGCAGAATGCTCCCCCTCCATCCCTTCCATCCAACTTCGAATCATCCGTGAACAGGTTCACCAAGCCCTGTTACCAAGTGTTGCACCCAGCCCACTCCTCCTTTGATGGAATATGGGTGGAGTAGGTTCCGTTTGGACTATGCGAGGATACACACTGATCCGTTCTCAAGGGGATAAACCCAAAGTTTCTAAGGATACTTGAGTGTCCGCCAATGAGGTCGAGCCTGAAACTTGAACCCCTCAGCCGTCCGAGAAAATATAAATGAGTCGAATTATTTTGCCGGCGTAAAAATAACCGATGTCATTAAATCCACTACAATTCTGTGAAATTTGATGCTATTAAAAGTGTTCTTATTTTGACAGTGGGTACCTGCCAACCCGTTACCTGCAATTCTGCTCAAGGTGTAACACGCAGAAAAAGAATATTTTTACAGTCAGGTTAACGGAACCTTTGAATAAATTCACAGCGGTGATATCGTAATTTTAATAGCGAGCTTTAACACACAAGTTGGCTCCGGCAATACCGATAATGAAAATATTGTGGGACGCCATGGGTTAGGCACTAAAAGCAAAAACGATGATCTCTTTCGCGAATTTCGTAGCAGCTATACTACGTTAATTGAAGGATTACTTTCCCCCATCGAAAGATGCAGAAAGTAACGGGGAAGTCTGGTGAGCGGGAAGGCTGAAAGCAAAGCGCATCTGCATAAGCCGCACATAGAGGCGCAGTTTATTAGATGTTCGCAATAAGCCTAGCATTGGCCTTGCATCCAACCATAATCTTGTAGCTGCTGATATCCGCCTATTAAGAAAAAGAGAGCAAAGAAGTAAAGGTGGGCAGCTGCTAAAATGTTAAGGGACTTGAGGATACCAATGTGAAGGAGGACTTTGTAAGCGAACTCGAAACTTATTTTCTTAAACTACCAAATGAAGGTCCAGGTGGAGTTGGAATGGAATGCTATTAAAAACGTTTTTATTGAAGCAAGGAGTAGAATTCTCGGACTTCTCAAAGCTAAAAGACGAGATTGGATTTCAGAACACGGGTGGGTGCTAATTAAACGCAGATATGCTAAGGAAGGGATAGAACAAGCGAAAACGAGAGGTGCCAAATACCAAGCCCGTTTAGCATACTTCTACTTGATAAAAGAAATCAAGAAGTCGAAAAGCTTGCAGACGAGACAGAAGGACTTGGGTAGATGCGCTTGCTATTGATATCGGTAAAGTCTCAGAACCGAAGTTGCTTATCAAAACGAAAATTGGCAGATAGACAATATCAACTTACGCGACGGCTTGAACGCTATGAGCAATCGAATCTTCTCCTGGCACCAGCCAAAGAAACCTACCGCCTGATCCAGCAACTGAATTTTGATGCATGTCACGTGTTAACTTAGAAACACCAATTTATTGAGAAAACTACGCAGCAATCAATTATAACGCGGGCAACCACTGCCTCTCATGTCACCGCGACAGAGAAAACTAAATTGGTTTCTGTCCTGGCACCAGTTTCGGCGACTGTGAGAGTCGAGTTCACGCTCAGAAAGTACCAGTCCCCCAACAAACACGAAACAGAGAAAAGAGAGAATAATCTGTCTAATAGGCAGAAGAAGCGGCAAAGACAGAGGAGCGCGAAGAAGGCAAGAGAAGCAGAAGGTGCGACTACGGCTAACGTAGCTATGCCAATTGCGACTCGAGTCGAAGTTGCGGCTCATCTGCATTCGTCCACTACTGTAGCTGAATCAGGCCAGAGGGACAGATCTAATGATGACCCAAGTGATCTGTCCAACTGGATAGATGAAGCGACGGTGAGCGCACCAGTTGTCAAGAGGAAGAAGAAAAGGAGGAAGGGTAACAAACCGGAATCCGAAGAAAGCAACCCTAGACAATAGGTTGTAGTGACTGCAGGAGGAACCTCTTGTAGCAATCAAGTACCTGGTAGTAGTACCAACGAATCCAGTGGAACGAGTGCCGTGGGAGTGCAGTAGCGAGCGCGAAACCGAGTCCGCTAGTGATCCACTATTTTTCGTCGGAGGTAACTATGGTGGAGATCGGTGGCTATGGACATATCCAATTGTCCCAAAAACAATTGGATTTTGTCGACAGTCAAGCCTGGGAGGCGATAGCGAAATCAAAATATGTACCCAGATTCGAGCGAATGAGAGTTGAGCACGGTATCTTGTCCAACCCCCACAAATCTAATCTAATCCTAAGAAGGAGGACATAACTTTGTGGCAAAGAAAAAAATGTAAACTACTTTGAAGCGCTAACAAACAGGCTTTTGCTGTCAGAAATCATATCCGGATCATATAATTACTTACACTGGGCATCATCATCGAGCTGCCAGCATCGTCATATCTTATCTTCGTTGGTTATGAGAAAGCTTTTGATCGACTTAAACCTGATTACATTTGGTGGCAGAGTCCCCCATTTTCCGGGAATCAATTAAACTTTTCGCGCCATAACTCTTTCCCTCGGACCAAGACAAATACATCAAGAAAAGCTACTTAAATTCGACGATCCGTCAGATACGAGGGCTGCTTTTTATAATTAGCGTTTTTGCAACAACGATTTTAACGTGGATTATGGATATAGGCGTGAATTGATCAACTTACTTCGACTTTTGGCTTTGAAGTTCCATATTTAGCAACTATGAAACGCTGGTTCAACGAGTTCCACCGTGACCGTCGATTCTTGAAGAATTTCGTTAAGGTTGTCAAAAACCGTTGTTGTGCCAGAAGTAATCGGCGCTGTGCGGAAGTTATAGTGAATTAAAGCAAAGTTACAGCAAATAGATTTTTACCCAATTCCTTGTTTCTTAAAGAAATTGCGCTCTATGATTTGCGGTTTAGTTAAACTTTAGACATCAAAAGTAACACAAGGGCAAACTACAGTGAGAAACCAATACAACAACATCCCAGCATTTGTAATGAGACAAAATAGCACATAACACAAACACCATGCACAATTTAATCCAGTATAGAGAATAAAATGAAGAAATTCCTTAAACTTTGCATTAAATTACTATTCAGCAAATTGAAATAGTTGGCCAACATTTCAGCCGCATATGTAGTGACTGTGAAAAGGCGTGAAGGGCAGGCAATCTGAGTGAATATGAATGGCTGCATGTAAGTGAAAGTGATTCGATTAATGTGTGCCCATTTACTTTACGGTTTAACGCAAGCAACAACTATTAAACGTACGAACCCTGCAGGAAAAACTATAGATGTAGAAATAGTGATATATCTTTTTTTGGAAGACGATTTTTGAGGCGAATCTCATATGGCGAGAGTCACGCACTATGTGAAATCCCCGCCCGACACCATTCCCGTTTATCTATCTAACAAAGCGCTTTCGAAGGATGCCTTCGTAACAATTTTTATCACTTTTCAAGAGTTCAACTCTATGCCACAGAACAGATGGCCACAGTATTCCTTACCGAAGTCTATGCCAACTTGAATATGGCGTATTGGCTAACTGAGAAAAATTGGCGGGGTAGCAGTATTGGAATTTGTAGTGACAGTCAAGCTGCACTGAAAGTCCTCGCTAAGCCACGCTGCTCTTCGACAAAACTGAACAGTGTAGCAAAACACAACCAAGTTAGTCTGATTTGGGTGCCTGGTTATTCTGGTATTACAGGGAACAAGTTGGCTCTGATAAATTGCCTAAGGAAGGCTCTGCAAGTATGCCACTAGGCCCTGAACCCTTTCTAGGTGTCAATTTCGCATCGACTCAACTATGGATTGACGACTTCATGAGGTCTACCCGTAGAGGGAATTGGTCTGAGTTGAACTAGTGCAGAGTAGCCAGTGGCTTTGTGAAAGAACCAAACAGGAAAATAGCAACCTTTCTCCTAAAACTCAGCAGAAAGGACCTGAGAGTACTGGTGGGTGTATTATCACAGGGCACAATGTCTATGATCAGCATATGGCTGCTATGGGAATCGTAGACAGCCCGAAATGCGTATCCTGTCTTGAGAATGACGACACTGCAGAACATTTTCTCTGTAGCTGTCCAGCGTTTTCCAGAAACAGACTTAGGATATTGGGTTACGATGCACTGAGTATGGACAAAGTTCATAGATCTCTTAAAGTTCATCAATGAATCCATGAGATTTGTGGAAGAGTGAACGAAAACTAATTTATCCGTTTTACCATTTACTTTTTATCTTTCCTATCTCTATTCTTTCTACTGAGTTCTATCCGGGTGTAGTTCAATGGTCTCCTGACTGAGTGCTTGGACTTGTCCAACCCCCACAATTCTAATCTAATCTAATCTAATCTAAGAGTTCAACATAATTTTTAGATATAAAAAGTAATGGTTTGAAATATTTTATGAAAGATTTTGGGAGTGTAGTGCGAAAGTGTTACAAATTACACACTCCTATCTAGACGTATATTCTAGTCGTTTATCTGCGAATGCTCGCTTCAAAAGTACTAATTTTTCATGATAAAATCAGCCGCGTATTAGTTTCGCACGGTTTTAGCAGCACGCATAGTATCACTCTCTTCTAGTCCCTGCACAACACAGCATCATCTTCGCACTAGATACACTGCGCTATGTAGATCCATTTTTCGTGCTCCATTCCGCCTAGATTCATAAATTATTATTTCGTTTCTTTCTGTGATTTTTTTATGAGATTTTTACTCCTATGGCTCTAAACATCTTATTTTTGTTTGATCGGAACTCTTTCCGGTGCATGCAAAGTGCTGCGTTCCTCATTCTAACCTAAAAGTTATGTTTGCATTTGGCACGAGTCTTCCGGGAGAGCTGATTCTAAATCTTACAGCATCGAAATCAGAACTCGAATGTTTTTAATGACAGAGTAAGATTTTCGCCATAAACTTCAGACAACCAAACAAAACAAAAATCACATTACTATAAAACCAAATCCCTTTTCATCAGGACAATGCTGAACTTCCTAATTTAAAGTTCGAATTGTTGGAGCATCCGCCGTATTCACCAAATTTGGCCACTAGCGACTTTCATTTGTTTCCAAGTGATGAGATCATAACAGCGTATTGGAAGCGTATTTTGGAACATCAACTGTACTGAAGTTCAGGGAGACTATATTGAATAATAAATTGTATTTCAAACCATAAAATTGTGTGTTTCTTATAGAGTCGCAAAACTTACTGATCAACCTATACAGGCTGGATATCATAATCAAAAATTAGATGTCATGAAATTACCGTCTTTTTCCGAAAATAACATTCTCCGAAAATAAGCCCTATCCTGATCCTTTTTGTAAAATAAGACATCCCCCGAAAATGATCCCTTGTTAAAATAATGTGAATTATTATAAAGTAAGAAATAATATGCTTAGTTTTCTTAATACTCGTATTTCAGAGAAGTGTTTGAAACAAAATATTCCGAGAAATTAGAGTTGGATCAGGTCGCAGGAAGGAAAACAATGGATTTGGTTGTGCGCAGGGCTGATATTTAAAAATTTGTCCTTGAAACAGGAGTTGAATTTGATATATCCACAGAAGAATTTAAAGCATCGTCAAGCGGGTTGGACAACTTCCTTAAACGATATGAACTGTCTCTAAGGAGATCAACAACATTGTTTAAGCTGGAAGACAATGAAGTTCTTACGCGTCTTGCACTTGCGTTTAAGCTTTTTGTTGATGGCATCGATTTTTCGAAATCCGCAGTATTCCTAGGCCAAGGCGCTCAAACGACAGTTCACCACAAGGCTTCTTCGTCAATTTACGTTCCTTCTACCGGTTACGATAGTGCACGTGTTATCTGTATTTTGGTGATTCGTCTAGATGGCAAGAAAGTGTCGCCATTTTTAATCATTAAAGGTAAAAAAATACCAGTTTCAACATGTTTCAGAATTTTATGCTATTGAAAGTGATAAAGCCTGGTGCACCTAAGCAGTTATAAGAAAGTGGGTTGATTTTATGCTGCCACCACTGTTGAGGGATCAGAATAGGCTAGTTTGGGATTCAGCCGAGATGAAAGATTGATCAAATAGTGATTCCGGCAGGAATGACTGGTGACCTCCAGACACGTGACATTGCAATAAACAAGCCATTCAAAGATCAGTTGCGGGTGGAAATCAATGATTCTATTGAAAACAGAATGGTGAGAAATCATCGAGATAATTTTGTAAAACCAGGCTTACAAGAAGTTATGAATTGGGTAAAAAATTCATGGGACTAAATAACTGATAGTGATGCTTCCGCAAGATATGAGAAATTCGGACCCATGATTCAACAGGAAATGGATTTGACAGAAAATCAGAATATAATTCAGAATTTTATTTATGATGATGTCCCAGAAGAAGATGACATGACTGTAATTGAATAAATTTAAACTTTTGTATTCTGTGTAAAATAAATATTAAATAAAAATATATAAATATGTATATTTTTGTCCTCCCTCGAAAATAAGCCCTAGTGCGTATTTTGGACCAAAAAATAAAATAAGACAGTGTCTTATTTTCGAAAAAAGACGGTATCTATCAGTTTCTAATATTTAAAAAAAAAATCATTCCAACAAAATTTCTGTTTTGTATTAACATTTTAAGTTCTCAAGCTCTTAAAAACACGCCCGTTACATTCATGTCACTTGCTTCTACATCCTTAGAGTCTGCGCACAGCAATAGCTGCGGTGGCCTCAATTTACACTTTGGCGAATTGATTCGAAAGTTCCATTTTAACAATTGAAGCGTATGACTGGTTCATAGCTCTCAACTGTTCATGGCTTTCAACTTACGCTACCTTTCTAAGTCACTTTCATTCAAATTACACACCCAATTTCAACTTGACATACCATATTTTCAATACTTTTTTGTAGAAATTTTCCAAAATGACTGACATTCGTGGCTTAGATTGAATTCGTTCAAAACCCCGTAGTGCTGGCCGGATTGTCGTCGTCTATCCTTTCAATGTTACTCATTTGTAGCCAGTTGAAGTAAAATTCCAATAAAAATGATTGCTAAAAGAAACTAAATACTTTATTTCAGATGGCTTCTGTCTTCGCAAGAGTAATTCTAATATATTTAAGTAAATCATATATTGTGCGCACTTACTTAAATTATGCGAGTTCTGAAGTGGAAAGTAGTTTCAATGATTTCGATTTTTCCCAAAAGGAACTTACCAGTATGCACACACACACATGCGAACATACAACCACTCACTCACAGAAATACCTTCGAGCACTTTAAATCACAACCGGCTGCTACAGAGTAGCAAGCGAGCCATCCTCTCCCGACTACGCACGTACAATGCCGGTGAAAATAATAGCACAAAAACAAGCAGCTAACTTTATTTCACAGTAAAACTTGGAAGGAGGGGAGATTCAGCACGGACAAGGTACCTCTGGTTTCCCTGATGGATCCAAAATGGAATCTGGAGTGGGAGCTGGGGTTTTCTCTAAATCAGCCAGCATTTTGGTCTCCTTTAAACTGCTGGAAACGAGCAGCGTTTTTCAAGCCGAGGTCTTCGCGATCCTGCAGGCATGCAAAATACTTCAAGATCGCTGTTGGGAAGGAGACATTAATATTTTTTCCGATAGCCAAGCTGCGATCAATGCACTGTCGTCGCCGTAGTTCGTTTCTGGTGAACTCCTGTAAGGAGGAACTCAAACACCTCGATCGAACAGGAAACATCTCCCTTATCTGGGTTCCTGGGCACAAGAATATAGAGGGAAGTGAAATTGCCGACGAGCTTGCCAGGAAAGGGTCGACAGAACCGGTTTCGGCTGTCCTCCTCGCAGATATCGGTGTCCCTTTGTCCGTTGTTAAAGGGAAACTACACAATTTCTTTCCACAAAAAGCGCAAGACAGATGGAGGTCTGTCTCATCGTGTGCTATTTCGAAAACACTATGGCCCCAATACGACGCTTAAGGTGATGGGAATCCCCCGCCATTCAATTTCCAAACTCATTGCGGTGTTCACTGGTCACTGGGTGATCGGTACTCAAGCGGAGAAGCTTGGAATTCCGTATAACCCCTATTGCAGAAACTGTGGGGATCCTGCAGAAAAAAAGACTGTTGAACATTTTCTCTGCAAATGTCCGGCTCTGGCGGCTAGGCGCTTGAGATTCCTTAGCGTGCCCTTTGGGGATGACTTGAAGAAATTCTCCCGCCTAGATCCCTTTTCTCTCCTCCACTAAATCAACTGCACTGGATGGCTGTCGACGGGTTTTTCTTCTCATAACTTTTCTTTGCACAGGTAATGGTCCACATTAGGTTATCAAAACGGCACGTAAGTGCTACTTGAAGTGTGCCTGTGGCACTCTTGCCATTTTACTTACCTACCTACCTACTTTTGTTTTACATTTTGAAGTTAATTTTTTGTTTTCGCCATTGTGATTGAAATAGTGATATTTTTGGTATCGCCTTATTTTGAATGGAATAACTTTTTAAGTGAATATATTTTGAAATATGCAAGAAATATGGGGTCTCCTCTTCTGTTGATAGATTAATTAATTAAGTAAAATTATTTTATGTTAAAAAAATTGAGTTCTCTGCAAACTTTTTAAAGTTTGAACTTCGCAACACCTTATGGTGCTATTGTTTTCACCGCAGCTGTATGTGTAAATGTGTGAACGTACGTTTGTGCATCCAACTTTCGAAAACTTGCGCCAAAGTAATTTACTGCCATACAAAATGACATTCATCTGCTTAAGTTGTCAAGCGGCATGCTAGTGTTTGATAGACTGCTAAACTTTTCGAAACGCAACCCACACAGCAATCCAAACGTGCGTACACACACACACACAAATGTATAACCACTCATCATAGGCAAGCGGTGCCAACAAAGGCGCCAATACTATTTACTACTACCAAAGGACAAACACATTACTTATTAACACTTAGATGCGTACATATGGTGAGTGTACAAGTAATTATATATAAAGTACAAACAATACATATTTACATATTTACACATTTACATATGTAAAGTAGATCCACAGTTTGCGTACATTTATTACCTTCCCACAAGGAGCGCGTGTTCATAGTTTGTATTGTATTCTTACATGTGGCGTACAAGGTGGCACAAAATTAATCATTAATTTTGTTTTTGAATCATTTTTTTATTAAACAAAAATGATTTTGAGCGATGAAAAACTTTATTTTGACCTTTTTAAAGCCTCATTTCGAGTATGTTTGTATACTGCGGCTGTTTAGTTCACAAGTGCCAAAGTGACGTTTGATGTCAACTGCAAAACTTACAAATCTTCTTAGGTCAGGTTAGATTTTTTGTTTTGTTTTTTTAGATCTGCAGGCAATATATAGCGCACGCTGAAGACTCTAAATAAATGCTCAAACTCGGATTATGGTCACGGTAAAATCCTGGCTGACACTTTGGGGCTTCCCGGACTGGTGGACTATGCACTCCCGCCTATACTTGCCACTACATCGTTTACGATCCTCCTCCATGTATACACAGATGGCTCAAAGCTCGAGGGCAGGGTGGGCGGAGGTGTATATTCTGAACATCTGGGGATCTCCTTCAGTTTTCGGCTCCCCGACTACTGTAGTGTCTTTCAGGCTGAACTGATGGCAATAATAAAAGCCGCGACAGTGATACAGTGTGATGCGATATCTGGAAATGACATCTACATTTTCACTGACAGTCGACAACCTCCAAGGTAGCCATAAAATGCCGCACATCTCTTAACGAGATGGCTGAGTCATTTCACGTAAAGGTAACATGAGTTCCTGGTCATCGCGACATTGAGGGTAACTGTAGAGCCGATGAACTAGCAAGACTCGGCATTAAATTGTCTAATGAGTACATAGATAATGACATGTAATCTACTCATCCTTGAAGAAATTGCAAAGAAAGCAAACGAAATATGGCGTAATGAAGCCACCTGCAAAATCGCCCGTCAACCGTGGCCGACTCTTAATGCTAAACGCACAGAATCTCTGCTAAGCCAAAATAAACACAGTCTTAGCACATTGATCTCAGTCATAACGGGGCACTGCCTAATAGGTAGACACGCCCAAAGGATGGGTGTGCAAACACATGACTTCTGTAGAAGTTGTCTAGATGAGGACGAGGAAGAGACAATCTCGTACCTACTGTGCCACTCATCTACTCTATCCAGACGCAGGTTTACTATTCTGGGTAGACAAAATTTTGTAATGAGTTGGAAGATCTCAGTTCTACAGAAATCAGAGATATGTTAAAATTTTTGAAAAGCACGCACTGGTTTTAGGAGAGATAGGGACCAGCTCCCCACGCGGCATCACAATGGGCCATGAGCTTCAGTGTGTTCCACAGGACAACCGCTCCAACCTAATCTAACCTAACCTTGGCTAGATTTTGGTGGCAGTCGGCAGCTGGCTTAGAGTATAAGCCGATATTTTCCGAATAACCTTCACTCTTAGCTAAGGCTGGACATTTACAGGGAAGTGCTCTACAGTTTCTGCCTCGTCTCTGCAACTTTTGCAGTGTTCATGCGAAAATATTCCTAGCCTAGAAGAGTGCCTACCTAACAGCCAACGACCGGTGGCACAAGCCACGACCCTCGAGATGTTCTCCCTTGAGAGATTAAGCAACTCTCCTGATCTTCTCTTATCTATTTGCGACTAAAATAACCTCCTTGTACAATAAGTACTTTCTTCTCTGCATGACCTATTGGCCTCCTGAAGAATATTAGGTTTTAACTTTAATTTGCAAGTTGCCATAGGGATTCCCATGTTGCCTCTGTTTTCAAGTAGAGGAAGATTAGTACCCTTTCTGGTTAGCTCATCGGCCTTGAGATTTCCTGTCCCGGAACCCATACAAGGTTGACCTTGAATGTGGTGCTAATATCATTAGGAGCTGCCAGGCATTCCTGAGCAATCTTTGATCTTAGTATTACTGCCTCCATTGGTTTGATGGCCGCCTGGCTGTCCGAGAAGATATTTGTCGTAGTTTTTGTTGCGGTGTGTGTGTTAAGGTACACAGTTACCTCCTTTATGGCTAGGACTTCTGCCTGGTGGATGCTACAGTAGTCCGGAAGTCGGACAGATAATTCTAATCCTAATTCTTTTGGAAAAATTCCATAGCGTACTTTATTTTCTAGCTTGGATCCATCCGTGTAGAAATGAATTTCTCCTCTTTTCCATGGTCTTTCAGTTCCCGCTCTCTTTACAACGGAATGCTAGTCTTGAAGAGCCTATCGAAGGTGGGTTTCAAGAAAGAGTAGTCGAGTTCATGGTTATAACTTTTCATAGTATGTCGTATGGACGCGTGGCCGAACCGCCAGGTCTTCATAGCGTCATACTGTTAAGTCGAAGCGCTGAAGCGGCGGCCATGCGCTTTCCTACCAGATTTAGAGTAGGAAAGTTGACTGGCACCTCGAGCGCTTTATTAGGGGTGGTCCTTAAAGCGCTGGTGATGCATAAAAGTACAGTTCTTTGGACCTAGCCCAGCCATTTCGTATAACTTGCCTTTTGAGTTGATGGCCACCACACAAGTATTCCCAAGTAAAATAGGTCGAACCACCGAATGTCCAGGGCTAGCTAGGGCATGACTCCGCTCCTTTAGTAAGCCTTTCCTGCAGCAAATTAATAAGATCTCAGACATCAAGATAAAGAATTTGCTGCTATACTAAATCGATTTGACTTAGAACAACAAAAAAAAAAAAGTATAAATAAAAAAAAAACATCATTAGACGAGGACGGTGGTAGTGAAACGGTGCTGGTCACTAATTAGGATTATTTCAGTGGAAATACTCAATCACTTAAACAACAACAACAACAATGATCGAAGTGTAAAACCAGTTTGTGATACGAGCTAGTCCCCATTTGATTGTCCTTTTCAACCCTATTATCAATATTAGATTTCCACTTAAGTTTCCTGCCTAATATGAGTCCTAGTTATTAAACTTTCTCTTTCAAAGGAATCTCCACACCCTTGAAACTTAACCCGGGAGACTGCGGGCAGTCTATGTTTCCTTGTTAAGCGAATTAGTTCAGTTTCATCAGAGTTTATTCCGGGTCCCCTATTCGCTGTCCAGTTACTAAGCGTGGCCCATGCTGGGTTGTTTGCCTTTAACGGCGATTGCCAAATCATCAGCCTAAGCTGTGACGTGGCCGCACCCTCTTTTTAGGGTCAACAGCAGAGAGTTCACTGCCAAAATCCATAGGTGAGGGGAGAAAACCCCACCCTTAGGAGTACCTCTGCAGACCTGCCTGCTTATTATTGTCTTACTTTGCTTCTAACAAGTATGGTTTCGATCAGAGTATCAACATTAGATTCGACTCCAAGAATAAATCTCCCTATAGGGTGTCTAATTTAGCCCCACCTTGTATATGCATATAGTATTCCAAGCCTAGAATCGCTTTTGCTCTGCTCGCAAATAAACTTTCCGAAGGACTGCATTTAGCAGCTGTTAAATAACATCGAGCGAGCACAAGTGAGCAAACTAACATACGCCAAGAAAGTAGTAGTACATCAATGGCTGCTTTGCTATTGCAGATAACCTAAATGTAATACTTAAATAGTCTATGCTCATATAGAAATACATACATACATATATGTATGTCTATGTATGCACATATAAGTAGAAATGCATGCATTTTCACACGGCTTTGCGTATGCCTCACTCACTCACGCATACACTTGTATGTATGTACGAGTACCTATAGGTGCATGCGATTGCCTTTGCCTTTTGTGTGTATTGCGTTGAAACTTTGCAACTTATGAATGTGGCAAGTGTAAATAACTAACTTTAAAATTGAATGTGGCATGTTACAAATAATCCTCTTACACATCGTTCTTCCTATTAGTGGCTTGCGATATACTAAAACCCAATGGGTACAAATTTAGTTAGCAAATGCACGAACGGCTTTAATTTAATGGGGGGAAAAAAGCAATTGAGAAATTTTTTTTTAATATATTTTAATAAATGCAATATTTTTATCAATATTATATTATTGTTGTATCATAAAATATAGATTTTTTCACTTTACATGGCTCAAATACTGCAGTAGAGACTCTCCACATCATTCAGCTGAATGAATTATCAGTCACTTTTGAAGCACTTAAGGGGGGAGCCTGCTTTAGACGCTTCAAAAAATCGATTTTTTCGTGCATTTTTTTGGGAAGGAAAGAAATATTCGATTGAAACGAAACTTTAAGGTTTTATTGTTATATATTTCAACAGTCTTCTCAAATTTTTTCATTAAAATATATGTCATATTATGCCTGGTACAAACATTTTGCCGAGGCGCCTCGAGTGTGCATGTGCCGTGCGGCGGAAAAGGTGCAGGTCGCAATTTTCATCTGAAACCAAAAACCCAAAAAAAATTTTATTTTAGTATAGTATAGCTTCTAGTTAAACCAAGAAAATTAAACAAAAAGTGAGAAATTCAACAATTTTTCGCTAATTAAAAAAAAATTTATTTTTTTGGAAAAACAAATTCACTTTAGATTATTTAAAAAGTGGGTTAATCATAACGTTCGTAAGGTTTTTTAGGTTCAACTAGAAGATAATTTAGTTCCGAATACAATCAGTGTTATCTCGTTACGATAGGACGTTTAACTTTTTCCCTATCTATCCCGCCAATTAGGAAAAATCGTAAAAATAAAAAAACCGAGGAATCGCATTTCGGGCGATCCGGCCGCTGCTCGACGCTTGCTCACAATTTCTTCTGTAACTTCGCAAATATTTTGAATTTGCTCCTGAAATTTTGAGGGCACATTCTTGGATAGTTTGGGAAGACATTTATGCAAAAAAAAAAAAAATGAATTTTTTGAAGACTCTAAAGCAGGCTCCCCCCTTAAGGTCTTACTTAGAAATATCGGCATTACCAGAATCTCGATAAAGTCTTCTCAAGCGAAGAAGTGTAGGTTATGAGATCTTAGTAGTGTCATTGTTGGGGCACGTACATACGCAAGAATGATGCGTGACGTCACGTTTTTCCGAGTTGTGCCGTATTGCCAACCATTTGCTCTTCGCAATAAATTGAGTGCTTTTTGAAGTTTCGAGCTTGTTTCTTTTTTTTTAATTTAAAGCTACCGAAACTTAAAAAAAAAAAATTACTGTATTATTATCCAAAAGAAGGTTAAAAAAGGCCACTCTGAGAAGATTTTAGTGCTAATGAAAATTAGTTGGTTCTTATAAAATTTGATATTTTGAAAGTGTGAATTTAATTTTTTGCTCCTTTGAAGGTTATACAAGAATATTAAATGTACCTCTCTCAACTCTTCTTAAGATGGAAAACCTTTTTACGTATATTAAAAAGCCTTTGAATTTACTGAATGCGATTTAAAACCATAGAGGTTTACTCGTTTCTTCCGGCCATCAATCCTTAGTGGGACATAGGGCATCAAGAGGTGTATTTATAGTAAAAATAAGCAAACAAATACCAGAAAATACTAAAGAAACCATACTGACATTTTTACAAAAAGAGTACCTTATCTTGTTACATAACCTCAAATATAGCAAATAAGGCGTTCCCTTAACAAAAGAGTCTCGCTTAACAAAAAAAAAAACTCATAAATTAAATTGTTCATAAGCATAACACATTTAAAAAAAAAACGCACATTCTAAAGACAATTTGTCACGCATACAAAGTTCTTTAAGTAATTCAATAAAAATTTGGTGTTTTATTTTCTTTAAATGGGCATTTGAGTGCGTTTTTATATCCAAAGCTAGGCAACACTGCAGTAGCGAGAGAGAGATTTGACTGCCGAAAGCAGAAGAACACCAACAACACCTGCAATCGCGGGCAATGCCACCAGATGTTAAAAAAAGTAAAGCTAAATAAAACTGAGTGAATTATTTAACTAATTTTAAAACATATATATTTCACAAAATTATAAACATTACATTCTAATTAGAACAGGCTAGAAAAATGTCATGAAGAAAGAACTAAAACTCCGAGACTATATAACAAAAAAAAAATGTTACAAAAATGGAAATCTGGCCAACCTGAAGCTAAAATCAAGTAACACGTTGTCAAATTCGCTCAGAGCAAAGTAACGGGACCACGATAGGCGCCATGTCATTATTCTTTCCATCATGGTACATACGTAAAGGTATGTATTGTTAAGTCACATACTCAGGCAAATTAAAGAAAAATTTTAAAAACATACCTTTTGGTTTTTGTACTGAGAAATTATAATAATTTTCAAAAATGATTTTCCTGACTTTCGACTTTCCTTTCATTTAGCGTTCAAACATAAAATCAGTACAGCAAAAATTTTATAAAATAATGAAGATAAGCCAAAACAGAGGCGTGTGAAGCTCAAGAATGCCACATCTATAAAACCTTATACAAAAAATAAAAACGGCAATTCCATTAAACTTCTGAACTCTTCATTGAAAGATGCATTTAATAAAATTGTGTTGCAAGTGAGACTTTGAAAATCGAGTCCAATAAACAAGAAATCCAATTCAGTCTGTCAAGGAACAGTAATTCATCTCATCTCTCCAACAATTAGCGAAGTACTTACAAGAACATCAAAGAAGCTCCTGAGCAGATCGGTTTCATAACGCCTTTGAATAACAAAAAAAAAAAAACCAGAAAAAAGTGAAAGGACAAAACAACCAAATAGACACCATTTCCAACCAGTTGAAATACCAGTGAAGCAAAACTCTTCTTCCTTTATTCTACAGACGTTAGAGGGGCATTTTGCCGCACAAATTGAATCAAACGCTAAAATTTTTAGAAGACATTTTCAAATGGCCATGGAAGATAGCAAAAGCGCAGAAATAAAAAACAAGTTCATACAACCAAATTACGAAGAAGATATGGGATATTTTGTGCAACCAACAGATGCATGGTCTCAATGGGAGTTCAAAAAGAAACTAAAAGAAATTCGTGAGAAAGAAATGTTGCGTGTAAATAAACAAAAAAAAGAAATTTCAAAATTTGATGAAAATTTAAAATATTTGGAAAATACACATTTCATAGATGAAAAAAATATATAAATAAAAGAAATATCAAATATCTTGCGATTCACAAAATATTGATGTATTTTATTCAATAGACAATTCAAGAGATTTTAACTCTTATAATTAAGGCGTACACCCTTTTTGGGTGTTTGGCCGAGCTCCTCCTCCTATTTGTGGTGTGCGTCTTGATGTAGTTGCACAAATGGAGGGACTTACAGTTTCAAGCCGACTCCGAACGGCAGATATTTTTTATGAGGAGCTTTTTCATGGCAGAAATCCACTCGGAGGTTTGCCATTGCCTGCCGAGAGGCGACCGCTATTAGAAAAATCTTTTTCTTTATTTTGGTGTTTCACCGAGATTCGAACCTACGTTTTCTCTGTGCATTCCGAATAGTAGTCACAGACCAATCCATTCGGCTACGGCGGCCGTGATAGAATAGAGATAGCAATGCTAAATTTAATGACTTCGGTAATGACAACTTAAATAGTAGTAGAAGATAAGCATAGTGTTCATAGGCACGTTCGAGGTGCTCATAGAAGGAATCTTTGGTCGCATCGTCCTTCTCTTCCGTCGGGGAGTGGGCGCAAATGAGCGAGATGTTAAAAAATCGCACTTTGATGCGGATTAGTACTTGGCGACGAAGTCTCTCTCCCACAACAAATCCGACACCGAATTTTCGCTCCTTTACATGGCAGATGTAGTAGACGTCGCAAGGTCCTATAGTTTTCTTGCCTTGCCCGTCCATCGCATCTCTTGGATGGCAGTGATGTCAGCCTTTACTCTCACGAGGACATCAACCAGCCGTTGAGAGGCCCCTTCCCCATTAAGGGACCGGACATTCCAGGTACATGCCCACAAATCATATTCTTTAGTTCGTTAGCAGGGATCGTCATAAGTACAGGAAGTTCTCATCCGAGGCTTTGTTCGTGTTTTCATTGGGGGGATTTTTAAGTGGCGGGTCCCAAACCCAGCGCACAACCAGCTATTCTGGAATGCTTCGCCTTCTCACGTTAGCTCACTCCCGAACGGTTGTTCGGAAGCTACCCAGAGGATACTTGGGCTAATCCCGGGAGTTGTAAGCTGCTTGAACCACATGCAGAAGAATCGTCTCCCGAGTGAATGGCGATCAGTAACATTCCCTTTTTCCTTCGAAAATCTGAAAAATATTTCCTGAGGCCGCCATTGTTAATTTTGAAAAAAAGAAAAGGCTTCGATTAGACACAAGATTATTTATTAATAAAACTAATTTCTCTTGTCCGTTTGATTTTAGATGAATCTCCAAGGATCTGTGACGATTACCGCGATTACTTTTAGAGTTATTCATTTTTTTTTTTAATTTTGCTAAAGTCAAGTCGAAACATGATGTATTAATGCTATGTTTTAATTTTTGCAAAATAAAGCAATTGACTAGGAAAAAAAAATTATTGAAACCGTTTATATATGATAACCGCTTATATATGGTATACACCCGCTCCTCAGTCTATTCTTCATTCATCTGTGTACCGGATTTGGGACTTTTTCCCTAGGACATTTCTTCAGCCTTCTCGGACGGGGAATACGACTAGGAATTTAAAATTAAAGTTGTTTTCTTTACTCAATGATTCACAAAACTGGTACCTTGCCAACTCATTAAGTTTTTCCAGCATACCTGATTTGGCTGCTTATCATCTAAAATACCTGCACCAACAGAAATACTAAGTTGCTGCTTTTTCGAGGCTACTGCTTGTATAAAATTGGCGGTTGTGAAGGCATGAAAGTTCAAGAGTTATTATTGGGTAACCGTTGATTCTTAATTTCATAAAGTGGGCCTCCACTTTTGGGAGGATAAGTATGGGTGTATTGGTTTAGTTTCATTTGAAACCTCTAAATCACAGGAAAAAACCTGCTTTTGCTTTTTATAGAATCCATGGAACCACCATGGAAAAGCTCCCAGCCATCCGAAATGTAGGTAGGTAGGTAGGTGAAATGGTTGAAATACCACTCTGGCACTCCTCAAGTAGCACTAAAGCGCCGTTTTGATACCATAATGAGACCACCAAAAGGCAGACATCTACAGCCAGCCAGAGCTGTTGATACAATATAATAGGGAAGATTGGGAAGAAAGGAGCACCCAGCCATCCGAAATGTAAAAAGTAGGTACTGATTTTCCAGCAAAATTTGTATATCTTTATAATTACTACCTTTGTTTCCAATTGATTGACCAGTTGCAGTAATTGCAAAATATTTTGCTTAATTCAATTTTGCGCTGAGGTGTGAAATTTATGCAGCTTTTAATACATTTTTTATTACAACGCGGCAGCACATTTTACACAATTAAATATACACACTTTCAACCGTATTGTTAGGTTAGCTTTATGAAAAAACAAAAATCATTTTATTCATAGCGATTTAATAGGCAGGTGAGAGCATTGGTTCGCCAGCAAGTCCCCGTAAAATATTATTCGCCGCTCTGACAGCCAATTCTGTGCGAGTGCGTCCAGTGGCCGAGCCCAAATGAGGGAGAAGAACTGAAAGGGGTAAAGAAAAGAGAGTTAAAATATTTGATACTAATAAAAAAAAAACAAAACAAAACAAAATAATAAAAAAAAAAAAAAAAAAAAAATTTTTCATCAAATAATAAGGGTTTTCCAATAAGACGTGTTACTCTCCGTGATGATCAATACACTTTTGCATTCGTTCGGACCAATTTTCGTGGTACTTTGTCCAGTCGCATTTCTAGGGTGTTTTTTAATTTGTGTGACCTTGAACGTGACCACATCTGCTTTGCCAAAAATGCCGATTGATGCTCGTCATGCTAATGGCTAAACCCTGGCATTCTCAGGGTGTGTAACAGATCTCCGCGACCAATCATTTCGTACCCAAAACATGCGGACATCGAACATTTTCGGATACAACAACTGATTTTGAACGACACTCCGGAATTCGTCGGTGCACGAACAGCGACCACGAGAAAATCCATTGTATCACTTTGTCATGGTGTTAAGGGATGGTGTTTGCTCGCTGCATAAAATTTTTAATTCATCGATGCATTCCCGTCTTATGAATCCACGTTGAAAATTGTGAAAAATAATCACTCGAAAACGTTCATGGCTGTTAGCTGAGTGTCTATTTAAATTAGCATGCAGTACAAAAATGTATATCTTTGAAACCCATAGGACTTCCAAAATAATTATTTTATTAACTTATTTCTTTTAACACCCATACATTAGTATTTGAACTAACTTATTTATTAAACGCAATTCAAACAGGTGGCAATATGTCCAAAAATATTTTATAAACTAAGATCATTTAAATTCCTTTCATTTGAGACCTACATTTCTTTCATTATTTAACTTTAAGTATTTCATTCAATAAATTTAATTTTTAACACCTGGCAACCCTGTTCAAAAATATATTCGAAATTAAGATCTTTTAAGCCTCTTTCATTTGCCACCCATACTGAATTATTTTAATTATTTATCATTAGTTAATTAATTCATTGACTGTAATTGTTTAACAGGTGGCAACCCTATTCAAAATTATATTTAAAATAAAGGTTCTTCATATTCATTTCGTTTGGCACTCATATATTAGTACTTAAATTAACGTATTTATTAAATTGAATTAACAGCCCTTTCAAACAGGTGGCAATATCTCCAAAAAAATAATCTAAGCTAGGCGCTTTTGAAGTTCTTTCATTTGCTAACCATACTGAATAATTTATCTTTAGTTATTTAATTCACTGAATTAAATTTTTTAGCAGGTGGCAACCCTGATCAAAAATATATTCAAAATAAACATTGTATTAGTATTAGTATTTCAGTTAATTTTTTTATTAAATTGAGTTAGCAGCCCTTTCAAGCGGTGGCAATATCTCCAAAAATATTTTCTAAACTAGGCTCTTTTAAATTCCTTTTCTTTGCCACCCATACTGAAATGTTTATCGTTAGTTATTTAATTCATTGAATTCAATTGTTTAACATGTGGCAACCCTATTCAAAAATATATTCGAGATTAAAATTTTGTAATCCCCTCCCATTTGACACTCACACTGAATTATTTTAATTATTTTTTTATTGATTATTTAATTCATTGAATGTTGTTTTTAACAGTTGGCAACCATATTCAAAAATACATTCAAAATAAATATTTTGTAAGCTTATTTCTTTTCACACCCATATATTAATACGTTAGTTAAATTACTTATTAAATTAAATTAACAGCCCTCTCAAACAGGTGGCAACATTTCCAGAAATATCTTCTGAGCTTGCTCTTTTAAATTTATTTCAATTGATACCCATATTGAATAATTTTAATTATTAAATATTGAATTCATTGAATTTAATTCCTTAACAGGTGGCAACCTATTCAACACTATATTTGAAATTAGGATTTCCCTAACCTGCGTCTTTTGGTACCCATATTGTAGCACATCATTTATTTTATTATTTTAACTTGAAACCAATTTTTCAAAAAGGTGGCAGCCCTCTTCAGAAATATTTTCGAAACCTCTCTTAAATCATTCGTTTGACACCTGCAATTATTTAGCTTATAATTCAGTTTAATTTTACTCTATTAACAAATGACAACTCTCTCCAAGTCATAAACTATTTGTGTGCAAAATTTCACGAAAATCCGTTCACTCGCGCTCACGTGATTGAGTCATAAGCCCACAAACATGCAAACTTTCACAGTTATAATCTTAGTATAATTACACGGTGCAACACTGAAAATACACCTGACAAATTACATACTGTAGGTTGTTTATATGGTCGAATAATGCACAAAAATATTTTTGTTATTTTTGTTGTACCCTCCAATTTTTTTTTATTTATAAAAAACCGTTTTTTCAG
Organism: Anastrepha fraterculus; assembly: GCA_037575425.1. Classification (NCBI taxonomy): domain Eukaryota; kingdom Metazoa; phylum Arthropoda; class Insecta; order Diptera; family Tephritidae; genus Anastrepha; species Anastrepha fraterculus. The sequence continues at coordinate 41,606 of JAYXIM010029873.1, forward strand.
ACTTTGCGCGGTAGTCTACGGATATCTCAGTCATTTTTTCACCGATTTTCAATATTTTATATGTTTTGAAAAGGATATTGTCAGACCTTTCAAATGATGTACAACAAGTAATTATTCAAACTAGTGAGTTGTGATTTTTATTTGATTAAACCTGGAGAAAGTGTTTTTTTTATAATTTTTTTAACTTTAACAATTTTTTTTTGCATAATTTTACTACAAAATTAAAGATGTTTGTTAATATTCTTTGAGTGCATTTATTAACGATGAAATTAATGTATTACTTTCAATAATCGGACAAAAATTGCGTAAACTACGCTAGTTTTCCGTAAATAGAAAAAATGTCTTGAATATCTATCCAATGTATTGGAGTAAAAAGAACAATCATACTGTTTTTTATATAAATTTTTTTGTTGATTTTACATACATAACTTTTTCTAAAAATGTTTACCCGACCTTCGTCGTTTTAAAGAAGAATCGCTCGTCTCGCGTTTGAGCGACCAACAGTAATCCGCCAACATATGTATTTTGTTTTTTCCGAGGAAATGTTTTTCAATTGACGCAATTTCTTGATGAAACCTTTCCCCTTGTTCATCGCTGAATTTTCCAAGGTTCTCCGGAAAGAAGTCTAAATGTGAATGCAAAAAGTGAATTTTGATGGACATTCTGCATCCCCAACGTAGTTGTCACTTCTTTTTTTTCCCAAAAAAAATTACTGCGTGGGAGGAGGAGGGTCTCTGCGCCTCAGAAATCGCGCGAAAATTATGTCGCAAATTTATGCAGAAACACGTAAACCTTTCATTTGTAATTTATGATAAATTGTCATTGTCAAACATTTATTGTCAATACATAAAGAATGCAGTGATTTTTCCAAGTAAATAATCATTAAAGACAAAAACTATGGTTCCACAAATGGATAGATATTCAAGGCATTTTTTTCTATTTACGGAAAACTAGCGTAGTTTACGCAATTTTTGTCCGATTATTGAAAGTAATACATTAATTTCATCGTTAATAAATGCACTCAAAGAATATTAACAAACATCTTTAATTTTGTAGTAAAATTATGCAAAAAAAAATTGTTAAAGTTAAAAAAATTATAAAAAAAACACTTTCTCCAGGTTTAATCAAATAAAAATCACAACTAACTAGTTTGAATAATTACTTGTTGTACATCATTTGAAAGGTCTGACAATATCCTTTTCAAAACATATAAAATATTGAAAATCGGTGAAAAAATGACTGAGATATCCGTAGATTACCGCGCAAAGTCTGAAAAAACAGTTTTTTATAAATAAAAAAAAATTGGAGGGTACAACAAAAATAACAAAAATATTTTTATGCATTATTCGACCATATAAACAACCTACAGTATGTAATTTGTCAGGTGTATTTCGTTTTTTTTTTTTTGTGGCACAGTGTTATTGTAATTTATATTTAGCAAATTAGAAATTCATATCTATATACTCAGATAAAAAAAATTGAGTACCTTCTTATCTTGGCGCTTGACGCTTGGCGCAAAAAATGTGAATAAAAAAATAAGAAAATGAAACATACTAGTCTAACCAAATTTCACAACTACATATGAATGTACATACCTACATATATGTTACCGCTCGAACATTTTAATATATGTTTTTGAAATTTAGTTCAAATTGTTTTGAAAAGTTTAAGTATCCCAGTTGACATTTTGACATATGTCACTTAAAGCTGTTCATAATTAGTGCAAAGAGCATTTAGTATTGGTAGTAGTGGAGTTTTTTCAACTAGAACAAGTGGTTATACATACACATGCACAGATAATTTATGTACAACCCAGATACCGAAAACAACCAAAATTCAATCATCCCTTTTGATAAGATTGTGACAAATATTTGCATCACTTTGTTATTTGATGACGAAAATAGTTTATGAACACCAACAGACTACCACCTTTTGTACTTAAGACTAGTTTAGAGGGCATTAAAGAAGTATAGCACAGGGACTTATTGATACATTTTGACAGTTTATTTGTTTCTTAAAGAAATTATAAAAAAAATTTTATCAAAAAATATGGTTCAGTCCATCATTCAATAATTAAAGGTTTGCTCACTAGTGAAATTCGAATTTTGACACTCCCTTACAAAAGGTTGTATTTAAGAAGGTGCATAAAAAGGAAAAAATGAAGTCCTTTTTGGTAAAAATGGTAGCAAAATAGTATTTTGTTACTTAACACGTTGACTGCCGCGCCGGCACCCATTGCCCGGCGCATGGCTTTTCAATGGCGCCGCGCCGGGCAATGGGTGCCGGCGCATTGTTTTTGGTGTAATATTGCGTCAATTATATTTTCTGTCGTTTGATTTTAAAATTGAAAACATATAACAGGATATATATATATATAATGTATGACAATTCAAATATAAATATGATGAAATGATTTCAAGATTTCATATAGTTGTCCCAGTGGTAATTTTCTGTTGCGTTATCCCAGTAGGGATTTCTGTGTTTCAACAAATATATTATATCAACAGCCCCTACAGTATTGCAACTAAAATGAGAACGTGCGATGTTTCAATTTATACTTGCACGATTATGTGATGCACACTTGCGGCGCTGTGTGATAACCAGCAAATTTCGCTCGGCAGTCAACGTGTTAAATGGAAACAAACTGCGAACGGTTTAAAAAATAAATTTTAATTAATATTTGAATGTAAATAATGGTATAGATAGAAGTGATTAGCGGAAATTGCTAAGTCTAATATTAAAACAAGAAATTATTTCACATAATCCAAGATTTTATTTTGTGAATTAATTTTTAAATTTAAAACCAATCGCGAAGTTTCGCCAATATGAAACTATTTTGTTAAATAATTGGCATGTACAATTCTGTTACGTGTTTCGATGAGATCCTCCTCCTATTTGTAGCGCGCGTTCCACAATTGGCGGCCGCCGTAGCCGAATGGGTTGGTGCGTGATTACCATTCGGAATTCACAGAGAGGTCGTTGGTTCGAATCTCGGTGAAAGCAAAATTTATAAAAACATTTTTCTAATAGCGGTCGCCCCTCGGCAGGCAATGGCAAACCTCCGAGTTTTTCTACCATGAAAAAGCTCCTCATAAAAAATATCTGCCGTTCGGAATCGGCTTGAAACTGTAGGTCCCTCCATTTGTGGAACAACATCAACACGCACACCACAAATAGGAGGAGGAGCTCGGCCAAGCACCTAACAGAAGTGTACGCGCCAATTATTTATTTTGTTTTATTTATTTATTTGACTTCTGTTGGAAAATGAACTTTCTTTGTGGATAAAAAAAATTATGAAAATTAAATAAGAAACAAATAAACTTGTCAATAGGTGCCTGTGTTGTAGTTATTAACAAAATTAATAAACAAAATATAAATAATAAAATTAACAAAGAAATTTAGACACTGGCAAGCGCATTTTTACCAACTTAATATTTTTTCTTGAAAAAAACCAAATTATAAAAACTTTATATTAAATCCAGATACGTATTGATTCTTAACTCAAATTAGGTCATGCCACCATAACTCCTTATAACGCATTTTGTACTCACCAAGGTTTGGTGAACTCAACATTGGATCATTGGAGGGTAGTGGTTCAGGTGTCATCACATCCAAGCCTGCAGCGAATATTTGATTTGTTCTCAAAGCTTCATACAAATCTGGCTGATTTACAATACCTACAAATATGGTAAGACATTCATGTATTAGCAAACGTATGCCTCCTCGCACTTTTCAGCACTGATTCGCTGCTCACCTCCACGCCCAATGTTCACTAGCACAGCAGTGTTCTTCATTTTGCCAAAAGCGGTGGCATTGAAAACGCCAGCGGTCTCGTTGGTTAAGGGCGTTGCAATAATTACGAAATCACTCGCCGCCAGCATCGTGTCAAAATCGACTTTTTGGGCATTATATTCTTGCTCAATTTCAGGCGCCACACGACGATGTGTCGTATAGAGTACGCGTTCAATGTCGAAGCCCTTCAGACGTTTGGCAATGATTTGTCCAATACCGCCAAAACCATAGAAACCCACTACAGAGTCGCGCAAATCCCGGCCCAACATCCAGTTGAGATGGAAGTTCTCCCAGGTGCCGCTAGTGTCGATATGAGATTTCATGTAAAATTTGAAATAGTATAAAAGTGCTTACGTTTCAATCTTTAGTCGTCCTTCGTAGAAGCGACGCGCTGATGCCAGCAGCAAACCGACCGCTATATCTGCCACAGCGTCATTAAACGCGACGGGCGTATGACCGAGTGGTATCTTACGTCGCTTAAGTTCCGTCACATCCACAAAATCTATGCCTCCTGACATGGTGGAAATCGATTTGAGTTGCGGACCTGCCGCATCTAACACATCTGCTTTGAGCGGCTTATGGCCAGCCCAAAATATGGCGTCTACACCTTTAGCCTTCTCTAAAATTTCTGAACGCTCAGTTGGCAAAGTCTTGCAAATGGTCACCTCACAGTCGCGCGCCAACAGATCGATAGCCTCTCGTGGCACTTCTCGGTGCGTGACCAGAACTTTATATTTTTTCTCACCGGACATTGTACCTGTGTTTTCGTCGTAGTGAGTGGAAAGATAAGTAAGCTTTATAGCAAAAAAATTTTATTCAAGTTAAAATAAGGAATTAAACGCAAACAAAATTAAATGTTCATTCTATTCCTGAACCTTAAATTTAAGTAAACTAAGGGCGTAGCTCTAAAATACTGTTGCCTTAGAAACCGAAATTTCAATTAAACCACGATGAAGTCGTTATATAAATGGAGGATACCTTAATTCTTAAGTTAAAAGTTTGTACTTATCAGGCTCCCTTTTTAATATTCTTTAAAACTACCCGACCTCCGAAGAAATCTGAGTAGATCTTGTGGTGCCATGGATCCAAGACTGTGCTGCCAGACTCAGTGATCAAAATATTTTGGACACTGTTGTCGATTTTCCTGAAAATTGATTTATTTACAGGCTTGGGTATCAGAAGAAATAAAAGGACAAAATTTTAACAAAATGCATAATAATAATTTTACGAGTTTTTTAAATGAAATATCTTCGGTTCGTTGCAACATTTAAAAGTTGTTTTTTATTAATTTTTTTTGAATAAAACATAAAAAATATAAAAATTAATTTTTTGGGGTAAATATTTACATTTTTGTTAAAAATTTGTGGGAAGAATTATTTATTTATAATATATTTTTAAACAACTGCCGCCCTCAAGAATCCGTAACCTTTTCGAGTTATAATATATTATATAACATGAAACTTTCAGCTATTAGTCCATAGATGTTGCTAGGAGTATTTTTAAACCTTCCCAAATGTCTTGTTTTGTTCGTCTGTCATCTATCAACAATATTCAGTTCATTGTTTGTTACGTTTCATACAACAACGCATTTTTGTCGCTCTTAAAAATGTCGAATTTCGTGCCTACGATTTGCGGACATCGAAAAAGCACTTGTGAAAAGCTGCTCTCCGGGCTCAAAAAGAAGTCTATTTTGCATCGAATCGTTACGGGTGATGAAAAATGGGTATATTTCTCCAATCCCAAGCGTAAACGATCGTATGGTCCGCCCCGCCACAAGCAAAAAACAACGGCCAAACCAAATCGCTTCGGCCGCAAGGCATGCTGCGTGTTTTGTGGGATCAGCGTGGTACGATTTGGTACGAGCTATTAAAACCAGGTGAAACACTTGACGGTGCAACAGCGCTATGCACCGAAAACGCCCAGAATACGCCGATCGGCGTCGCAAAGTAATTTTTCTTGTTGACAATGCACGGTCACATCGAAGAAAAGCGACCCAGGAATTGGTGGAGACGTTCGATTGGGAACCGCTGGCCGCATGCACCTTCCTTACTCACCAAACTTGGCGCCTTCCGATTATCATTTGTTTGCATCGATGGGCCAAGCACTTTCCGAGCAGCGCTTCAACTCTCACGAAGAAGCCAGAAAATGGCTCGATGATTGGTTTGCGGTCAAAGACGGCCAATTTTTTGACGCGGCATCCACAAATTGCCTGAGAGATGGGAAAAATGTGTCGCTAACGATGGCTATGATTTTGAAGATTAAATTTGTAACCATTTTTTGTTAATAAACGTCTGAAATTGAAAAAAGTCTCATTTCATAGGTATATACCGTTGTTTTGTTCACAAGTGTCAAATATAATTGACGTACGACGTCATTTGCAAATATGATAAATCTTCCGCTAGAGTCATTAATTTTGCGCTTATATATTTTATAGCTTCGTTAAGCTTGGCATGTTTTGTTGAATTTGGTTTGCGCCATAAAACTTCAGCAATTGTCTCTGAAAAACTAGCCGGACTATTCTGCTCGTAGTTGGCTTAGTAAGCAAACGGCTGAAGAGTGCTTGTGCGGCCAACTGTTGCACTAATAGTGATATCCCATTCCATGTGGTTGATACTGTATTTTAAAATTCCGTTTTAATCAGTATTCTACTTGCTCGGACCTAAAAATTATCAAAACACGATTTTCGAGAAAACTAAATTTAATCAAATTGAAGTTAATTCATGTTTAAATGAAATTAAAAATCATAAAATGGCTGCAAGCTTTCAAGTGGTGTGTTTTTCATGCTCATATGAGTCCGCTCTTAAAATTCGAGTGAAGCAATGCGCAAAGTTTTATATGCGTTGATGAAATATGATTTTGTGAAAATGCATGACCGGATTGAATTTAGTGTATACATACATACGAAGTGTGTTCAAAAAGTATAGCGAATTTTGAATTTACGCAGGTTAGGTATATTCGCATTTCGATTTTATATTTTGGCATCATGTCTCTGACTCATGTTGACGAGTTCGGCCATTTTGAATGTTCAGTTAATCATTGGCAGTTGCTCTGCTTGCACGTGTTTCGGCTCGTCTTCGATTTTTACCTATTCAAAAATACGGACCAAAGAACCTGTACCAATTTTTGTGTGAAAAACGAAATTAAGTGCGCGGATGCATTCCGAATGTCGACTGTGTCATACGGTGAAGCTACTTTGGACCAAAGCAACGTTTATCGGTGGTACAAAATGTCCTCAGAAGGCCGAGAAGATGTGAACGACGAAAAGCGTGCCGGGCGCCCAAGCACTTCAACAACAGACGAAAAAATTGATGAAGTGAAGAAACTGGTATTGGCCAATCGTCGAATCACCGTTAAAGAAATTGCTGAGGACCTAGACTGGACATATCGATTGACTCGTGCCATTCGATTTTTTTCAATGATTTGGGTATGAGACGGGTCGCCGCAAAATTCGTACCAAAACTACTCAATTTCGACCAAAAGCAGCATCGCATGAATATTGCTAATGAGATGTTGGACTCTGTCCGCGACGACCCAAATTTGCTCCAGAGGGTCATAACTGGTGACGAATCGTGGGTTTAAGGTTATGACGGGGAAACCAAAGCTCCATCATCTTAATGGAAGCTGCCGCACGCACCAAAACCGAAAAAAGCGCGCCAAGTTCGGTCGAATGTAAATGTTTTGCTTACCGTTTCCTTCGATTGCAGGGGCTTTGTGCATCTTGAGTTCTTGCCATAGGGTAAAAGGGTCAATAATGAATATTAGCTGCAAGTTATGCGAAATCGTTTCTTGTGAGCGACTTTTTGGCCAAAAACAACACACTAATGATGCCACAGCCACCGTATTCCCCAGATCTGGCCCCCTGTGACTTTTTCTTGTTCCCGGAACTGAAGAGCCCCATGAAAGGACGACGCTACGCTACGATTGACGAGATAAAGACGGCATCGAAGGAGGAGCTGAACAAGATAAAAAAATGAAGTGCTTCGGAGACTGGCACAAGTGCATAATATCTCATGGGGATTACTTTGAAGGGGACAAAATAGATATTAATGAATAAATACATTTGAAAAAGCACAAAATTCGCGATACTTTTTTAACACACCTCGTACATACAAACGTGATGAATTATACCATAAGCTGCTGCTCTGCCCAAATTCATTTAGAACCGTTTCTAAAAATTCTGAGAACCATATCGATAATGAGGAAATGTAATAATGATGAGAATTCTGTATTAAAAATTCTGAGAATCCAAAATGAGAAGCAGTGTGCGGTGATGCGTTTATGCGAACCCTACAGATATTGGGAGGAATTGCTCACGGTTCTCAGAGTTTCTAATACAATCATCACTCACTATGGCCGTGAAAGTAAACAAGCGTCTATGCAGTGGCATTTGTAAGAAGGGAGCGATGCGCCTAAAAAGATTTAAGTCACTCTATCTGCCGAAAAAATCCTGGTCACAGTGCTTTGGGATTGGAAAGGAATTTTGATTGGAATCAGAAAAACGGTGAAGCCATAAATGCATTAGCCGTTTTCATTCCAAATTTGGAAAAGAATATTTGTGCAAAAAAATTTTCTAATCTTAAAGAGCTTAAGGGTAGGTTAGGTTAGCCTGGTTGGCAATAAGCCACGCATAGACTTTTTGGTCTCTAGCGATACCAGATGGAGAATACTGAAAGTAGACATCATGTAGGATGTCAGCACTTTTGGCGAATCTAAGCAGAGCTGGGAGATCCGCTTCTGAAGCGTCCTCCAGACCCTCAAACAATGGGGCTCCCAGGCATTTTAAACGCGCTTTTAATAATGCCGAACAGACGCACAGAAGGTGTTCTAAAGTTTCTCCAACATCCTCTCTGCATTTTCTGCATTTGCCCGTGTTAGCAATCCCTATCTTGTACGCATGTGCAGCCAATAGATTATGACCTGTTAGCATACCTATGATAGTTCTGCAGTCCCTTCGCGAGAGCATAAGTACGAAGTGATTCAGTCGAAAAGACGCCTTTCCAAATGTCCACCAAATTCTTCGGATAATGGCGGTTTTGGCCGTTACCACGGCAGCACACGAAAGGTCTTTTTCCACGCTGCGACGCTTGAAATCTTACTTGAGGTTTACAATGAGAGAAGATCGTTTGAATGGACTTGCGTCAATGAATATACATCGCAACGTGAATATAGACATTGACTTGGTATTGAAAGAATTTTTTTCCATACCTCGAAGAGTCGCAATGTTATCGGCACATTGATCAGCATTGGGAAAAGTACATGCAGTCATTAGACTTGGAATGAAACCATGTTAAAAAGTTTTTAATAAGATTGAAATTAAAATATAATGACCTAAACCACTTCTTGAAGGTATGCGAGCATCAGAAAGATTTGGCGAAGTTACTTTTCATTGCAAAATATTTTTAATGTAAAGGGTGTTTTTTTTAGAGGTTAGGTTTTCAAGTTGGCACTACTTTTTTCGTAGATGGTCTTTTTGACAGCTGTCACTTGATTTATGCTCAGTTTGGTTTGCCATTTCATAATGAATAGACTTACACATGAACAACGTTTGCAAATCGTGCAAATTTATTACGAAAATAATGGTTCTGTTCGCGCGACGCATCGAAGAAAATTTTGTTCAGCGATGAAGCTCACTTTTGGTTGAATGGGTATGTCAATAAGCGAAATTGTCGCACTTGGAGTGAACATAATCCACAAGCCATTGCTGAGACGCCGTTACATCCTCAAAAAGTCACTGTTTGGTGTGCTCTATGGGCAGAGGGAATCATTGGTCCATATTTCTTTAAAAATGAAGCCGGCCATAATGTTACAGTCAATGGAGAGCGCTATAGAGCTATGATTAATGACTTTTTCGTGCCTGAATTGGACGATGTTGATGTGGACGACCTTTGGTTCCAACACGACGGCGCTACATGCCATACAGCCAACGTAACAATCGATTTATTGAAGGAAACTTTTGGTGAGCGCATTATCTCGCGCCGTGGACCTGTGGCGTGGCCTCCAAGATCGTGCGATATAACACCGCTGGACTATTTCTTGTGGGGCTATGTGAAGTCGCTTGTCTACGCAGATAAGCCCCAGACGATTGACGTCTTGGAAGAGAATATTCGGCGCGTTATTGCTGACATACGGTCCCAATTGCTGCAAAAAGTGGTCGAAAATTGGGCCACTCGGCTGGAATTTATTCGAGCCAGCCGCGGCGGCCACTTGCCCGAAATCATTTTTAAAACATAATGGCAAACCCTTATCTTTATAAAAGAGCTAAATTCTTGGCCATAACATTAAATTATATACGTTTTATTTCATCTTGAAAACCTAACCTCTAAAAAAAAACACCCTTTATATTACTCTAATATATTCACTGTATAAAACAGAACAGAAAACAAAAAATGGTTACAAATTTAATCTTTAAAATCATAGCCATTGTTAGCGATACCTTTTTCCCATCTCTCAGGCAATTTGTGGATGTCGCGCCAAAAAAATTGGCCGTCTTTGGCCGCAAACCAATCATCGAGCCATTTTCTGGCTTCTTCGTGAGAATTGAAGCGCTGCTCGGAAAGTGCGTGGCCCATCGATGCAAACAAATGATAATCGGAAGGCGCCAAGTCTGGTAAGTAAGCCGCATGTACCAGCGGTTCCCAATCGTACGTCTCCACCAATTCCCGGGTTGCTCTTGTTAGATGTGGCGGTGCATTGTCATCAAGAAAGATTACTTTGTGACGCCGATCGGCATATTCTGGGCGTTTTCGGTGCATAGCGCTGTTCAAATCGGCCAATTTTCGTTGGTAGCGTGCATTGTCAAGTGTTTCACCTGGTTTTAATAGCTCGTACCAAATCGTACCACGCTGATCCCACAAAACACGCAGCATGCCTTGCGGCCGAAGCGATTTGGTTTGGCCGTTGTTTTGTGCTTGTGGCGGGGCGGACCATACGATCGTTTACGCTTGGGATTGGAGAAATATACCCATTTTTCATCACCCGTAACGATTCGATGCAAAATAGACTTCTTTTTGAGCCCGGAGAGCAGCTTTTCACAAGTGCTTTTTCGATGCCCGCAAATCGTAGGCACGAAATTCGACATTTTTAAGAGCGACAAAAATGCGTTGTTGTATGAAACGTAACAAACAATGAACTGAATATTGTTGATAGATGACAGACGAACAAAACAAGACATTTGGGAAGGTTTAAAAATACTCCTAGCGACATCTATGGACTAATAGCTGAAAGTCTCATTTCATAGGTATCTTCCTGGTAGATATTTCATTTGACAAAGATGTAACTCTCTATCAGTTAAGTCAGTGAATACATGTCCTTCATCTTCAGCTGTTCACTGTTAGTTGACAAAAATGGTTAGTGCAAACGGCAAATATTGTAGACAAAAATAACAATTGTCGCAGCGTTAAACGTTGGTGCATCGCACTGCTGGCCTCACTTTTAACTTTCGTAGTCGTCGAATGCTAACAAGCGCATTTTCTGGCTATTTGAAAGCTGCACTTTACTTATAGATATTAAAAAATTTCACTTTCTTCACTTTTAATGTTTCTCTTCTGTGAATTTTTACCGAAAAAATATGTTTTTAACGACTTTTTCGTGCAACTAATCTTAATTTCCGACTCACCGTGCTCTAAACAAAAAATGTTCGTACTCTCGCTAAAAGCTAACACTTTCACTCTCACCAACTAAATGTGTGCTTTTGTTTTGCTTATTCAAAATATTTGTTTGTTCAACACAAAATCTCTGCCCGGTGTGCTGTGTGCCTGCACGTCTAGCTTCCACTGAATTGTTTTGCTCAACAGTCACCGCGTTTACAATAAAATTGCACACAAAATTTAACCACTGGAGTGAAGAGTAGTTGTCACTTATAGATAACTACATACAATTATATTTATGAACGTATTTATATATGAATGTATGTAAACGTGCACGCTGAGTGATAAGTAATTAACACAGTTAAAATCATATTTTGGATTACGCGAGGCATTATTTCAGTTTCGAATTTTTGGCACAATTATCTAACAAATGTACGAATTGTTCACCCATTCGATAAGGCAATTCATGCATACATACTCGTACATATAAAGTGAGTAATATTTACTACGTCATAGCACTGATATTGACATCAACGCGGCTTTAACAACCGTAAAGAAGCAAAGCGTTTGGGTGTAGCGGTGAACGAGGACAAAACGAAGTACCTCCTGTCATCAAGCAAACAGTCGGCGCACTCACGTATCGTCGCCACTGTTAGCAGTTATGACTTCGAGGTTGTAAAATACTTCGTTTATCTAGAAACCAGCATAAACACCGATAATAATGTGGGTTTTGCAGTCCAATGTAGAATCTCTCTTGTCATCAAATGCTGCGTTGGACTAAGTAGGCAACTGAGCAGTAAAGTAACAAAACTCACTCTTTATAAAGTTCTCATCATGCCCGTTCTAACGTATGGCGCAGAAGCGTGGACGATGACAGCATTTGGCGGCGAAGAGTATCGCAGGCGATGGACTAATGAGTTGTACGCGCTTTACGATGGCATAGAAATAGTGCAGTGAATAAAGAGCCAGCGGTTTCGTTGGCTGGATCATGTCGTCCAAGTGAATGAAAATGCTTCGATTCTGAAAGTATTCGATGCGGTATCAGCTGGTGGTAGCAGAGAAAGAGGGGATGCCTTTCCTGCGTTAGAGAGGTCTGTTGAAGATGAACTTGGCTTCACTTGATGCGTCCAACTGGCTCCCATTAGCACGAAAAAGGAACGATTACCACGATTTGTTAAACTTGTAGTTACTATGGATACTCACACCGACGTCCTTAAATCACTTTGCGTAATGAGGAATAACCAAAAGCCCTTCACAGTATGGCCATTTAATATTAAACATTTCTTGTACGGGAAAGTGTTATCTATCACGGTGTAAACAGCCCAAATGTCATTTTTGAATATGCAAAACACTTTTCGAAAAGCAAACGGTTTGTTCAAGCATAGTTTGTGACTTCCTCCGCGAATTGCTTGGGCTTAACTGACTTTCTGAAAGCACTTTCCTTGCCATTTCTGCCAGCTCCTTTACACCCACCGCTACAAATACAGGCACTTAGTTCAACAAACAACCGTTCAAGAAAAGTATTGAAAAATGTTTATTTTGTGCGCCAAAAAGTGAGAACATGTCAAGTACATAACGAGCTGAAAATATGAACCTTTAAGTGCCAATATTTATAAGCTGTATGTTTGAGTAAACTTACGGAATTACATAAATCGGCCTTACGTAAGTAAATCTCAGCTGTGTATTTATGTATGCATGCGCGGTTATTTCCGCAGAAAATGCATCACGTAAGTATAAATACATACGTCCTTGTTTTGACGCGTACCGTGCAGGGTCTTTTAAGTGCGAGTTTCTTTTTTAATTCAAATTTAACCGCACCTCATTTTGAATGCAGCGACAATTTATGAACGATAATTGCTAGTTTTCAAATATGTCTCGCGCTTATACAAAACTCTCGTGGGCGGACACTCGCCGTCAGTCAAATTTTGTCACTTTTGAGGGGGGTAGCTGTAGTGATCGATATCTTGGAAAAGGATGTAAGCGCCAATTATGTATTACAAATATTAAGATTTATTACATAAAACTCTTCAGACGCAAGAAACGAGAACAGGAGAAGCGTGAGCGTGGGCTGCTAGAGGAGTACAGGGGCAGGAATGATGCTCGAAAATTCTATCAACAAGTCAACCGTTTGACACAAGGTTTCAAGACCGGAGCATCAGCCTGCAGAGATAAAAACGGAAATCTGGTTATGGATACACAGTCCACACTGGGCATATGGAGGGAACACTTCTGCAATTTACTTGCTGGCGACGACGCACACAATTCCGCCCCAGTAGAAGATGACCCGATACCGCCAATCGACGATAAATTGGACGTTCCACCATCTAGTCATGATGGAGTCAGAGTTGCCATTCAGCGGCTCAAGAATAACAAAGCGGCTGGCGCTGACGGCTTGCCCGCTGAATTGTTCAAGACTGGCGGCGATGTGCTGATAGGGAGCATGCATCAGCTCATCTGCGAAATATGACTAGCAGAAAGCATGCCCAACGATTGGAATCTCAGTGTTCTTTGTCCTGTACTGAAGAAGGGTGACCCGACGATCTGCACCAATTACCGGGGCCTCAGTCTTCTAACCATCGCTTACAAGGTCCTGTCTAGTGTCCTATGTGGAAGACTTAAGCCGTTTGCCAACACACTGATCGGGCCTTATCAGTGCGGCTTCAGACGTAGTAAGTCCACCATCGACCAGATCTTCACATTACGTCAAATCCTGGAAAAGACCCATGAAAAGCAAGTCGACACCCATCATCTCTTTGTCGACTATAAAGCTGCCTTCGATAGCCCGATAAGGGATTGCCTGTACGCCACCATGTCTGAGTTGGGTATACCAGCGAAACTCATACGGCTTTGCAGAATCTCGCTGAGCAACACAACCAGCTCCGTCAAGGTAAGAAATAACTGCTCCGAGCCATTCAATACCGTTCGAGGTTTCAGACAAGGCGATCCACTGTCATGCAACCTCTTCAACTTCGTAATGGATGGAGTGCTCCGAAAAGCAGGTGTTTATCGTAATGGCACTATTTTCTACAAATGTGTCCAGCTCCTTGAGTACGCCGATGACATTGAGATTATCGGCCGCAGTAAGCGAGATGTCACCGCTGTGTTTTCTGCTATCAAAGAGGAATCATCACGAGTGGGTCTGGCGGTGAACGAGGGTAAAACAAAGTATATGCTGTCTACAACCCGGAATATACGGCGAGCCCTCACTCGCATGACCAAACTGACACTTTACAAGACGCTCATCATACCCGTGTTGCTTTATGGCGCAGAGGCATGGGTAGCTTCACAAAGTGATGCAGCCGCTCTTGGGGTGTTCGAGAGAAAAGTTCTTCGTAAGATCTTCGGTTCTGTGCGCGTTGGCGAAGAGTACCGTTCAAGAATGAACCACGAGCTGTATGAGCTCTACGCCGACATTGACGTAGTTCAACGCATCACCATCCAACGCCTGCGTTGGCTAGGGCATGCCGTGCGTATGGATGAAGAAGCTCCAGCAAAGAAGGTGTTCGAGGGCCAAGGGAGCCGACGCAGAGGAAGACCATTGCTCCGGTGGAAAGACTAGGTGGAGGAAACCCTATGCTCGCTTAGTGTACAGAATTGGAGAAGGCGCGCGCTGAGCAGAGGCGCCTGGAGAGAGCTAGTGAGGTCGGCCGTAACTCGGTAAAGGGTTGTTATGGCCACCTAAGTAAGTAAGTACATAAAAGAATTGGAAAGTGTATTGTTTTTCAAAATTATAATAAAAGGTTTTCCAATATGTGGAGTTATTTTGATAAAAGATCAATGGTTTCGTTGCTTGTGTGGCACATAGCGCCATCTTGTTGAAAATAAACGTTGTCCAGATCCAAACCATTCAATGCCGGCTATAAAAAATCGTTGATCATCTCTGGATAGCGCAATCCATTCATCGTAACTGTTGCTCCAGCTTCAGTTTCGAAAAAGTAAGGTCCAATGACTCCGCCGAACCATAAACCGCACCAAACAGTCACACGTTGAGGATAGAGAGGCTTTTTAACAATAACTATTGGATTTTCTGAGCCCCAGATCAGACAATTTTGCTTGTTAACGAAGCCACCGAGGTGGAAATGGGCCTCATCACTCAAAATGATTTTTCAATGAAATTCCGGATCATTACGACCCAATCAGCAAAGACACGACGCTGTTAATGATCGGCTGGCTTGAGTTCTTGTGTTAACTGGACTTTATATGCCTTAAGACCCAAATCTTTAGGCAAAATACGGTGTAATGACGTTTGTGTCACAAGCCTTCAAACGATTAGGCCATTCAGCTCGTGCAGCACGCACGGTTTTCAGGGATATCGACGTCGCTGCACTATTCACGGATTGTTTGAGACTCCCCAAATTTCTGTGAGGTCTTCGACAGGCCATGTTCTCCAATTCTGCTCACAAACTGTAGTCGAGTGGACTCAGAGCTGGACTTCCAAACGGTCACTGGGTGGTTTATGTCTTATGGGCTGGAGTGGACTTTCAGACGGTCACTGGGTGGTTTTTGCCTTATGGACTGGAGTGGAATGCATTGTGAAATTTGTCACAGAATTTTTGCCAGATTGCATTTATGGCAAACATGTTTACGCATGGCTCGAAGTTGGACGAAAGAGTTGGTGGGGGAGTATTCTGCGAGGAGCTCCCCATCAAGCTCAAATTTCCTGACCACTGTAATGTTTTCCAAGCGAAAGTAGCCGCAATTCAGGAAGCAGTTGATTGGTTGCTCGCTTCTGTAATTACTTTAAAGTAGCTAAATTTCTACTCCGAAATTCGAGCGGCAATTAGAGTCTTTGGCTCGTTGTTGATGCCTTCGAAATTAGTCGGAAAATGCCTGACTTCGCTCTCGATTGCATCGGCAAACTTCGATATTAGACTCATTTGGATTCCCGGTCACGTGCAGCATAGATGAAACTTCTGGGCCGATGAGCTGGCTAGACAGGGGACTCTGGGGACGGCTTCATCGAAATATGAGAGGATTGGAGTTCCCTTGAGAACCTGGTGGAAAGTTGGGCCTCGCGTCAACTCAGCGAGCGCTTCTGGAGGGATCATTGTGCGTTAGGTGTCCATGCCGTGAGATCCTTTTTGCAGAAGCTGTCTGGAGGACGAGGTGGAATAAACACAGCACTTCCTTCTCAGCTGCCCTGCTCTCGTCACTTTTTCGCTACACGGGCGGATATTGCGGGTTTAAGTATCACACATCTGGTAGCTTGAAGCGGTTAATACAAACGCAAATCACCACTGTTGGTCGACATTTAACCATTTTTTTTTATTTTTTTCCTTTTTCACTCCAGTCGGGAGCATGGGGCCTCGACAAGATTCAGTCTTGTGTTGCTTTCATTGACAGGGTAGGTGATTAGTCTGCCGCTTCCAGTTCTAAGTAGTGTGAATGCCCACCTGCCGTTGCTTACGAACAACGCCTTCTTACTGCTTAAAGCGCCATCTGTGTGTCACATTGTTCTAGCAGAAGGATCACACAGATGGTTGAGGACTTCGCTAAATTTGGTGTGTCTGCGCTATTACCGCGATTGCCCGCTTCCTCTTGTTGGCGCCACTTGATGCAATATATAACTGGCTCTATATACATAAATTTGTGAAATTACGATTTTTTTACATAACCACTAATAAAACGCTGCACTAGAAGAAACTTGAACTTGAAAGATCCTGTAGCAGCATACCTTATGAATACACATCAACTTGTACAAGTTTAGCAACGACCTTTGAACTTACAGACGGAAGTAAATATTTGAGTGCCGATATTTTGCATGCTTAGGTGAACTTGTAGTTGGCAATCTGCGGAACGACTCATTCGTGTTTGCTTTATTATGATGTGGGTATGAACTGTTTATATCAAATCAATTATTCTCCCACCACTTCACTCTGCAAATAATAAACAAAGGTAGTGTTAACATAAACAAACACGTGGAAAATGTATCAAATCAACTTATTTACATACATACGCCTGTGCTCAAAATACAGCAGGCGACATTTCACAAAGTTTTGACTACTTTTGTATATTTATTTAATGCTTTTATTTCTTTGTAAAAAATATTTATAATTGATACAACAAAAGCTCTTGTGGAATATTTGGAAAAAATTTAAAAATTAAAGCTCTAAGTCACAATTTTTAGAAATATTCTGGATTCGCATTTTTATAGCCCATTAAATTTTGGTATAATACCACCTTGTTATCAAAAAGTTCCCAGCATATATTCAAAAATTTAAAATTCAAGTTCATTCCTCAAAAACGATATTATCGCCTTCAAAGTAGTGCCCATCAACTACAACGCCCTTTTGCCAGCGTTTTATCCAGCTCTCGAAACATGTCTGCAGCTCTATTTTCTGAGCCGTCTTCGACTTTTCCATTACTACCTTTCGGCTATTAAAACGCCGAAGTGGTTCCCCTGCGATAAAGCAGAGAAAAATCGCAGGAAGCCATATCAGGTGGATCGGGTGAATTCGATGGTTGTTGGGTGGTATTCGTTACGTTCTCCATCAGGAATTCCCGGATGATGATCGCACTGTGCGACTGTGCGTTATGATGGTGCAAAATCTACGAATTGCCAACCACAAATTCTTTCTTTTTTGGAGAATTCCTTCAACTAGACGTCGGATAACACCTAAATAATGGCCCTTGATTGTCCGACCTTTTGGCAATAATTCATGGTGTACAATACCGCAATAATCCCTAAAAACCGTGAGCGTCACTTTGTCTTTTGACTAAAAATGACGTGGTTTTTTTGGCCTTGGCTCATTCGGTGCCCTCCACTCACTCGCCTAATATCTGAATTGCGTGTCGCACTCATAAACCCATGTTTCGTCTCCAGTAATGAAGCATATGATAAATATTGGATATTGGGTCGGATTCAACCTTGGAAATCATGTTTTTCGCGAAGTTTTGCATGAAATTCAGGCTTTTTGAGACGAACTTCGTAGCAATACGACGCAAACCCATCTCATTACTTGCAATGTTCTGAACGGCTCTCTGATGGCACATATTTTTGTAAAGATTGATATTAGGTAGGCAGGTAGGTTAGATGGCAAGGGTACCACGGGTACACTAGAAGTACCACTAGAGTGCCGTTTTGCTACCATAATGTAGTCCCCACACTGCGAAAAATTTCCCAACTTAAAGGAAGAAAAACCATCTACAGCCATCTAGTGCTGTAGAGAAGTAGTGGATGATAGGAGAGAAACGGGATCTAGGTTGGAGAAAGGAAAACTAAGGAGCCTCAAGCGTCTAGCCACCAGACCTCAACATTTGCAAAGAAAATGTTCAACAGTCTCTTCTCTGTCGGATCCCCACAGCTGTTGCAATGGTTCTCGTACTTAAGTTCAACCTTCTGCGCATGAGCTGCGATCACCCAGTGACCGATTGCCACCGGTATGAGTTTGGAAATTGAGTGGGGTGTGGTTCCCAGCACTTTACGCATCCTGCTTCTGTCGTACTGAAACCAAACTGTTTTTGAGATAGCACACGATAAGATAGAACTCCATCTGTCTTTCGCTTTTTTAAGAAAGAAATTGTGCAGTTTCCCTTTAATAACCGTGAAGGGGACACCGATATCTGAGATGGCGACAACTAAGACTGCTTCTATCCATCCTTTCTTGGCAAACTTATCGGCAATTTCATTTCCCTATATATTTCATTTCCTATACCCTAGAACCCAGATAAGAAAAGTTTCCTGCACGAGTTCGAGACGTTTGATCTCCTCCTTACAGGCGTTCACCAGAAGAGAGCTGCAACTTGGCGACGACAGGGATTTGCGCGCAGCTTGACTATCGAAAAAGGTATTTATGCCTACCTCGCAACGCCGATTCTTAAGCATTTTGCATGCCTGCAGGATCGCGGGGACCTCTGCTGGAAAAACACTACCAGTTTTCGGCAGTTTAAAGAAGGTTGAAATATTGACTGATCTCTTGACCTTGATTTGGTTGATATTAAAAACTTAAAAATTTTGATGAACAGTTTTTGCATTTTGAGAAAATTTTGTAATTTAAAATTACATGTTCTTGTTGTGGTACGAACAATATTTTTATAAAAAAAGTTTTTTTAAATAATAAAATAAAAAAATATAAAAAAAAACAAAAAAAAAAATTAAATAAAAAATAAAAAGTGAACTTTGCAATATGGTGCGCTGCTATTATTTTGAACACAGGTGTAAATATATGTATGTATGTATGTATGTAAGATCCGTATGAGAGGATGTATGAGACATAAATATTTATTCTGTAAAGTAACCATATTCTTGTTACGCAGTTCCTTGCAGCGTAGTGATAACGGGAAATAGGGATTGCACACACGTATGTATGTGTGTTGACATGTACATACACACATACATATGTTTCAGATAGATTCTGCATTATAAAGGAAAGAAATAATATTATAGTAATAATGCGGTACTGTCTACACCGACAGGGGGTCGATTATCGTTCTGTGCAAACGGGAATTAAATAAAGTTTTCAATTTCGTTTTCGAAGACACTTTTCACACTGTCTTTTTACCAACGATTATTTTGCGATTCTCGTTTGTGCCATGATAACAGTGTTCCATTGCCACTGTAGATATGACACTCTTGCAAGTGTCATAACCAAATTTCATATGACATTTTCTTTGAAGCTAAAGCAAATAATTATTTTGCTTGACTTGCAGCAAAGAGTTCGTGATGAGGAAAGGTAAGATACGATTTTTAAGATATTGAATTCTATTTTGAAAAGGAGTAGTATTGAGACGCTCACTTCGAATCGAACAAAATCCTTTTTGATGGTCACTACCAACGACGTGGTTTATTTAGAGAACTTTGAGAAACATGTTAGTTCCCCTTCATATACTTTTTTCCATTCGTTTTTAACAAAAAAGTGTCTTCATAAGCTACGTTTATTAAAACTGTAGTGTAAAGGTAATCAAATTGTACCAAAATACTGCCTTCAACGCGGCATCCTATGACAGGTACTTCTACACAGCGGCGAGACTTGTCGCCTTAAAGATACAGTGTTGACACTGAGATGTATACATTTCCATCTCAGTGAGTTTTGGGGAAATTATTGCCTTTCATCTCCGTGGCCTGAAAACAAAAGTTACTCACGTTGCTGGTCGGCAGTCTGCGTCGAGCTGCGGTGTGTAAAAGAATAACTTTTTAACATTAAGTTTCAGTGCCAAGCCTGGTCCGAGAAAGATAAAAAAAACAACAGTCAGGAGGAAACTTATTTCCTTAGAAGTAAAGATACAAATCTTGCAATGTCTTTTGAAAGGAGAAAAAGCATCTCACAGTCAGTCAGGAACAGTCCGAACTATCAAGAAAAATGAAAAAGAAATAAGAAGCTCAGTTGCTGCAGGATCATTGACATTCGCAAAACGTACAGCTCGTCCCCGAGCGTCAATAATGGTACCAGTACTCACCGACGTAAACGCAGGCTCCTGTCAGCTGAAAGCGCCATGTAAATCAATGCTCACCACAGTTCCGTTCCGTAGTATCTTAGATTTTATAGTAAGATTTTGAAAATTTCTGCATAATCGTGTCAGCTTTCGAAATCATTTACAAAATAAACTTACGCAAATTTTAATTTTTATTCAAATAACTTTAAAACAATGTTGAATAATGTTAATTATAGATGAATGAAGAATTTGCATTTGGTGGTTTTTGGCTTTGGATTGTTAAACAATGAAAAATTGTAACTGATAACGCGGATGTGTGAAAAAGCGTGTATGCAAAAATATCAATGGCAACATTGTTTCGATACAACCAACCACAAACACACACAAACCGATGTGTTGTCTAAATATGTAACTAAAAGAACGCAGTTGTTTTCTACGGGATAAGTTTTGCTCAATTTTGTGTTCTTTACGGGCTGCGGTAAGGGACTACGATACGTTGGTCAGTGTGCGCACCATAATTGAGAAAATGGAACAGGCACTCAGCATGGATTGATAATTGATGTCAAAACAAAAAAAATTCCATGAGATGGCAATGACAGCAAACGAAAGGTATTAAAAATTTACAAACATCGTGAAAATCCCGATTTTTTGGTAAGTAAAGGTTTGTTCGAAGAATTCAAAAATCGTTTTGCAATTCATATCAAAAGAATCCAAGGATAATCTGCGTCGACTGATAATGAAGCTATAGAAGTGGAAGAATCAAGCAGAGCAGATCGAGTTTTCAATGCCGATGAAACTGGGCTTTGATGGAAAAAAATGCCCAGTAGAACCTATATATCGAAAATAGGTTCAGACTATGGTCATTAATACCTGAACGTTTCATAGTTGCCTTCCCATAGCTTTGCGAGTTATATTCAAATACGCAATCGACCCAGTGAAAAATATGTTTGGCAACTACGTCTAATAATATTAAAATGATCCTCAACTGAATTATAACTCGAATAATACCATTACTTTTCGCTTAATTTCTTTCGTTGGTACTTCTCTCATTGCACATATTTTAATCCGCTTACGCTTAAGGAAAAAAAATAACAATTTTAAATCACAAAAAAACACTGAACCAGACGTTGACAACTGCAAAACTACCAGCTGCTAGATTCCACAACACTGCAGCACGAGTTACTGTAAAAGTTGCGCCATTTTGACAGTTCGAATTTTCACTGCACCGCGTGGATGTTGTGCTTCTCGAAGACAAGCGTATAAAGTTTTAGCGAAACCGCTAAAGTGTTGAACAAAAACTGAACTCATTTCCAAAAAAACAAAAAAAAAAATCAAAATAATAAAATGAAACTCTAAAGTAAAAGCACGTTTTGCCAAACTTTTGCATACTGTATTAAATTGGCGCAAAAACTTATTAGAAACGAGAAAGCTACTGCTTTAATTTGTCGTCCATAAAGTGAAGCTTGAATTGTGGTATTTGAGCGTATTTTTATATTTGAAAAGAATCGTCGTAATTATGGCTTTTCGCATGCGGCTTGCCTCGTTGCTGGTAAACAAATTTTATTGCTGCTTTAAATTTATTTTTCGTAAATTTTCTTAAATTTGTCTTTTCTTTTTTTTTCCATTTCCTTAAGAGTCGCTTTCTGAATTGTCTGTTGTGCATGTGCGGTCGACCATTTCCACATTTGTGGCTTCGACATCTGTTTTGTTGGTGCACATGAAACAGGTTTAAATTATTTTCCTTGATGGTCTGCTCTTATAATAAAATAGTAAATAAAAGGGGTTTTTAAAACATTTGAAGAAACCTTAAAGCGTGATATGTTTTTTATTTTTTACTTTATATTTTTAACCCTTTCGACCCGACATTCGCACAGCAATCGTAGTATAAAATTGTTTATCGAAGTTGGTTAATTAGGTGATGAATAATTTAAAAATTATTAAAAATCTTAGATGCAATAACAGGGTGGTACGGTGGGTGGGGGTAAACCGTTGTACCAATCGGGATGTTATGTGGTACATATAAGAACCAGCCGTCCTGTAAAACACACTTTAGAAATAAGAAATAATATATAAAAAAATTTATATTTTATTTTTTTATTTTTTATTTATTTATTGTTTTTTAATTGTTATATTGTTCAAGAAAATTTTAGTGAAAAAATATCTTTATACATAAAAATCATGTATGGTTTTTCAAAGCGGTACTTGGCGCTCTTTACATATCGTCTTAGTGCGAGTCTGAATTTTTTGAGAACTGCAATTAATACAACGACGTCGTGTAGTACCTTCCACAGGAAGGTGTATTTCCTTGCGCTTGGCAACTTGTGGTGTTCGTCCAGGTTTTGACCGACGAACGGCTGTAGTTTGTAAGCCGTCCTCGATCAATGCCTCAGCTAAAGTAACTGAAAACGATTTGAATAGTATCTTTTTCCTGTTGAGGTCCTTATAAATAACACAAGCGTTCACTGCTGTCATCATTATCAGACGGAAAAACACTTTCTTCCACCACTTATCTGATTTCCTATCGTATTCATAAAGCCTAGACATCCGAACAGCACAGTCATGTATTGGGTTGGGTAATAAGTTCGTAGCATTTTTACCGAAGGCTTAAACAAGAAACAATAATTAGATCAATAAGTTAATCAATTATATCTTCGCTGTTGCTCTTTATAATCTCTGCCCACCTCTCCACAAATTTGTTGATGCCGTTCCGTTTTAAATCGCCTGTTCTGGTGTCAAAGAAGTGGTTGAACCAGTTTTTAAGGATCTCTTTGTTATCGCAGGTAACGCCCTTCATATGGTTTGACAGTGAGCAGAAAAGATGGCAATCGGTCGGCGCAAAGTCCAGAGAATACGGTCGATGCTGAGGACCTCCCAATTGAGCTATTGGAGTGCGGTTTCGACGACTTGTGTTACATGAGGCTTGGCGTTGTCGTGAAGGAGTATGGTTTGACCAAGTCGATCAGGTCTTTTCAGTCGAATAGCCTCATTCACGCGGGGTAGCTGGGCAGTGTAGAGCTCCTTGTTGACCTTGGCATTCTTTTCGGGCATTTCCCAGTGCAACCTGCACTCCCAGTCCCACCAAACACATATCACAATCTTCTTGGATGAAAATCCGGCTTAACTCTCGGCTTTGATGTATCTCCTTCCGCAACCCACTCCTTTCTTTGCTTCACATTGCTGTATAGACACCATTTCTCAACTCTCCTCCTCGCCGATTCGGTACAAAAGGCGCTGTTTGTGAGCGCGTGCTGCTCGATAGCGCGCGAGATGCTGAGAAGCAATTTGAAGGATACTTTCTTTGTTTTCTTCGTTGAGCTCGTGAGGCTCGCAGGCTCTTAGGCTCCCAATTTTTCTGTAAATCTCTTTGAATAAAGGGGATTGTGAATAGTTTTACGATCGCACTTAATTTTTTCCACCAATTGCGGACTGGAGTGGCGACCCTTCTCCTTCAAAAGTGACTTGAGATGTTTTTCATCGAATTCAGAACTCCTCCATGCACGTCGCAATGTGCCGGGCTGCTTCGACAGCTTTTGGACCTCGATGAAAAGCAAAGAAGGGGTCAGGTGTCAAAAATGTTGAATTTTGCCTCCTGGGTGTTCCATTTCTAAGCCTAAAAACTAATAAAAAATTAAAAAACTCAAAAATAAAATTAACATATTTTTGTAGAGCAGAAAGAGTTTGTATCGAATGAATTCTTTGTCAAACAGCGAAAAAATCATTGTAAAATGAAAGAAAATATTAAAACCCCAATTCAATACATATACAGGTATGCAATGAATGTTGACACTACAACTATAATAGGGTTCTTAGAAAGAGAATTTAAATTGTAAAAAAGTCTTTTTCGTTGGAGTCGTGAGGTTAGGCCTGCGGCGTAGCTTCCGTTGAAAACGGGAGAACGCGATTGTTTAATTGTAGAAGTCTAAAGCCGTAGTTGTACTGAAGAGTGTATGGAGTTTTCTTTTCTCTGTAACACTCAACCAACTTCACTAAGCACATAACTGTCAAAGTACTTTTTTTAATCTTAGCCCCCGTTTCCACCAAAAGCAAACACCGTGTTTGCAGGAGTTGTGTTTGGGAGAACTGTCAACTGTTTCCACCGAAATGTGTTTGTAAAGTGTATGGTCTTTGGTATGGTAAACAGATTTATGATACATTATTTTGCGGCGACAGCACAGCGCGATAGCCCAGCGGCTAGCAATGTGGGCTTCCGATCCGAAATCCTTGGTTCGAATCACAAACAAATTTTTTTTTTTATACATTTATTTCATTTTATTTTATGATATGTTTATGAGCAGATTTTTTTCATGGCAGAAATACACTCGGAGGTTTGCCATTGCCTGCCGAGGGGCGACCGCTATTAGAAAAATGTTTTTATTAATTTTGCTTTCACCGAGATTCGAACCAACGACCTCTCTGTGAATTCCGAATGGTGATCACGCACCAACCCACTCGGCTACGGAGGCCGTCAATATTGACAAATTGCAATCATTGTTGCCATATTTCGATAAGAATGCAATAATAAATGAGGAAAATGAGCAACATTGCCACCACTTAATAATTAAATTAGACGCAAACCCAACAAAACACGCTTTGAATTAGACGCAAACCCACAAAACACGCTTTGAAAAGTGGGTTTAGGTATGGAGTTGTGTTTTAATTTTGTATGGGATTTGACAGGAGTTTTGTTTCGTGTTTGCGCTAAGAACACGATAGCGGCAGAGAACACGATAGCGGCTGCGGTGGAAACTTAGTATTAGTGTTACCTTGAAACCTCGATATATATTATATCAATTTTTTGAAACTTTTCTGTTGAATTTTCCATGTTTGACCTTGAACTGTCCTTCAATTTGACATCGCAAGGTCAAATGAACAACGGAATCGAACTCAACCCCAAAAACATAGATATCAATTTTTTGAAACTTTTCTGGTGAATTTTCTATGCTTGACCTTGAACTGTCCTTCAATTCGAGATGGCAAGGTGAAATGAACAACGAATCGAACTCAACCCCAAAAACGTGGATATCAATTTTTTGAAACTTTCCTGGTAAATTTTCTATGTTTGTCCTTGAATTGTCCTTCAATTTGACCCCGGAAGTTCAAATGAACAACGAAACCGAACTCAACCTCGAAAACATGGATATCAATTTTTTGAAACTTTTCTGGTGAATTTTCCATGTTTGACCTTGAACTGACCTTCAATTCGAGATGACAAGGTCAAATGAACAACGAAATCGAGCTCAACCCCAAAAAAGTGGATATCAATTTTTTGAAACTTTCTGGTGAATATTCTATGTTTGACCTTGGGCTGACCTTCAATGTGACCCCGGAAGTTTAAATGAACTACGAAATCGAACTCCACCCCAAAAACGTGGATATCAATTTTTTGAGACTTTTCGGGTAAATATTCTATGTTTGACCTTGAATTGACCTACCATTTGAAGCGCATTCTATAGTAGTTTGGTCCGATGCAATGTATATATTGTGAGAAATTCTTCACTAAAGATATCGAGTGGAAATAATCAGAACTCTTTTATTCAACTCATACAACTATGGATAACAAATCTAATGTAACAACAGTTTATGGTAAAGCTTTAGCCTTGCCTATCCAGATCATATATTACTCGACACTCTCACTTGTTAGGGAGATAAAAGATTTCAACGAACATACCCTCTGTTGATTGGTTGATTTAAACCAACTGCTGCTTCATTTCATCAATTTTGAATGATTCGCTGGCGGCTTCGGTCGGTATATCGTGAATAACTTTAGCAATTTTGGCTTCCAATACCTCAAACGAAGCTGGTTTATCCCCAAAGCATTTAGGCCCACAAATAAAAGTCCAAAGCTTCGATATCACACGATCTTCGTGGCCGATTCCCTGGTCCGAGACGAGAGATAAATCCAGTAAATCTATGTTTCACGAGCTGTATTGCAAGTAGCGCTGTTTTGTTGGAACTAAATGTTAAGGAGGTCTCGGGCTTCAATTTCCGGTATCAAAGATTCGTTTATGGTGGGGCAATAGCGTTCGCCATTCACTGTTACATTGGCCTCAACCTCTTCTTTGAAGAAATATGGACCGCTGATCTCTCCAGCCCATAGGCCGCACCAAATGGTTGTTTTCAATGGTTTTATTGGTATTCGCTAAACACCTTAAGTTGGCCTAAGCGCGCGAAGAACACTTTTCACAGAGCGTCGATTTTTGTAATTCAATTGTGCGATTTGTGAACATTGTTGAGGCGTAAGCCTCTCCATGATGAAATGTCAATAAATATTGAAAAAAATTAGGTATTTAGTTTGACAGTAGTCGCGCGTGATCTGTTAGAAAACCCCTATTGGAAAAAGTACCACCAGTCTCATCACCCTTTACTTATGTTTTGTGATTATTCCCTACCTTCTTAGACATGACTGTCCAAATAACTGGGCTCATAATAATTTAATTAATTTTCTTGATTTATATAAATTTCAAATTCCCCTTTCAAACGCAAATATGCGGATTTCAAAATTGTCCACTTGCATGCAAATATTTTCTTTCAGTGTTTTTTTTTCTTTGTTCTCTTTTATTAAATAACTGGCGAAATTGTGCTGTCGCTTGTCTACAAGTAGCTTAAAGAATTTATGTTCGAAAACAGCAGGAATAGGAAAAACCGGACTGCATGCAGTGAGACCGCTGAAATAAAATTAAATATAAATTAAAAATAAAATGAGACAGCCGAAGGAAAACGGCCAAATGGCGCTTAGAAAACATCAACCAGAGGGATTGCAAACGCAATTAAGGCTGTGTAAAAAAATTGAGCAACGCACCAAATTTGGCAGGAAAAATAAATCACAAAAGAGCAAATAAAATGCAAATAACAGAAAAAGTGGGATTTTATTATAATAAAAGGTCGATTGTCTTAATTTTATAGCAGTACTTAACCCCTTTTTTTATTGCTTTATTGCTCAGCTGTTTGAGAAAGTTGGTTGGTGATAGTTGTTGGGGGAAAAAAGTGTGCGCTAATTTAATTTTATCTTAAGTGCTGCTTAAAAGCGCTCCGATAATGGAAATTCATTTGAGGGAGTAAAAATTTAATTTCCAAAAATAAATTCGAGGCAGGAAAAAACTAATGGCGTTGCATAAATGGCAGTCAAAAAGTCAAAGAAGCAGCACAAAATATAATATTAAAACGTGGTTAAATTTTAAGGGCCGATATTGAATGTAAACCACACCTAACTGTAAAGTTTTTTGCTACATTTCATTTGACATTTTTCAATCTCAGACTAACTCAATTTGAACCATTGAAAGATACTCAATCGAGCAACGCGTTAAAGCTCTTCAGGCTTATTATGAAAACGGGCGTTCAAATCAAAATGCATATCGCGCACTTCATCTTCAGTGATGAGGCGCATTTCCACCTCAGTGGATTCGCCAATAAGCAGAATTGTCGCATTTGGGCGAATGATAATCCAAGAGTGATTGCCGAAAAACCAATGCACCCACAAAGAGTGACTGTTTGGTGCGGTTTATGGGCCGGCTGCATCATTGGGCCGTATTTTTTCCAAAATGAGGCCGGTCAGGCTGTTACTGTGAATAGTGCTCGCTATCGTGAGATGATAACGAACTTTTTATGGCCCAAATTGGAAGATATGGATGTGGACGATATGTGGTTTCAACAAAACGGTGCCACTTGTCACACAGCTAACGAAACAATGGCTCTTTTGCGCGAAAAATTTGATGGCCGAATATTCTCACGTCGCGGCGATGTCAATTCGCCGTCAAGATCATGTAATTTGACACCGTTGGACTTCTTTCTTTGGGCATATTTGAAAGAAAATGTGTACGTCGATAAGCCAGCAACAATTCAAGAGCTAAAGGATTAGATAATTCGGCACATTAACGGCATAGAACCTCAATTATGCCTCAGAGTCATCGAAAATTTGGACCTTCGGATGGAGGTGTGCCGCCCATTTGGCCGATATTTTGTTCAATACACAATTGAGCCAAACCAATATTATCATAATAAAGAGAAATGGTAAAAATTTCCTAAAAAAAATTTTATTTTATTCAAAATCAACACCAGCCCTTGACCCTTTATTTAAATTTGGAATTAAAAATATATGCATTTCATTTCGTTAAATGTTGCAGAAATTCGTACATAGTTACAAGGCTCTATTTATATTTTGTCAAATTAAATGCTGCATCATTTCAAAACCAATTTGAAGTTAATAAAAGAAAACTTGAAACTTGCGCTACAATTTCATGTTTGCAGCTGCTACAACACTTTAGCGTACGCACATAAACACATAAGCAGTACATAAAGCACACGAATGCTTGCACACACACATGTCTGTATGTATGTGTGTATGTATGTATGTATGTACATAAATTGTCTATGAAGGCGTAACACGTTTCACACGCATTTACGCTCAAACCACTAATTTGCTACCGAATTTAATTTACTAACTGCTATCGCATAAATTTCCCTTTATTTTATACCTTATTTGTGTATTTTGTTTTTGTTTTTGTTCCTTTGCGCCAAGCCATTCGACGCAGCTGTGATCACCAAAGTTGTAAATTTTCAAGTGATTTGGCCGCAGACAAACACGCATTCTGGCACCCAAGTGCATACAAGCACATACACCCACAACTTGAAGACACTTGGAGGTAGTATATCATCGAAATCGATAGCATTCCTGCTATGTATGCATGAATGTATGTATGTATCTTCTGCAAGTGCGCGTATGTTGCTTATACGCCACGTACACCCATTTCGAGTAGTGGCCGATTGTGATTGAATTTACACTAATGCATCATTTTAAAGTCATAAAATATGGTTGACGGCGTAAACTTGAGCACGCGCGCACACACACCCATGCGAGTAGGAACACACGCACCTAAACAGGCGTACATTACTTGCAGTGAAGAGCCAAACTACTCGGCAAGCATTCGAGTTCATGAACTGGTATTTGATGAAAGAAATCGTACTACCTTATCGATTCTTTTGCCACAATGCGACTAGCAATATACCAGCTGTACATAGAGGTTCCACCGTTGCTACCGTTATTGGTTATGCCACTCTCTACTTCAGAGAGAGTTCTACTACCCGGAAAACGGGTTTCGAGTAGAGCATTAAACGTTTCCGATTGGGAAATGGTGTGAGAACCATTTGGTTTTCGAATGGAATCCATCCTTACTAAGCGGTCTAGATGAAGGACCTCACAAAGTCTCGCTGTTTCCCTCATTTCTTCGACGTTACTGCAGAAATTTCTATAGGATTCAAGTTTGGCTTTCCGTACTTTTTTCTTATATTCTCTCTGTGTAAGTCGATGATTAGCCCAGTCCTCTTCTGTTTGGGTCTTTAAGGCCTTATTTAAAGTTTTATGGACCGTGCACAAAGCTTCGGCAGTTCAGGGTTCCACCAAGGA
Source organism: Anastrepha fraterculus (assembly GCA_037575425.1). Classification (NCBI taxonomy): domain Eukaryota; kingdom Metazoa; phylum Arthropoda; class Insecta; order Diptera; family Tephritidae; genus Anastrepha; species Anastrepha fraterculus. Next base: position 71,756 of record JAYXIM010029873.1, read on the forward strand.
ACTGCTTTCCCCTGTCTACTTTGCCTCAAAGCAATTGATTAAAGTACCTCCTAATTTCTTAGCAGCATCTTCAATCATTCCCACTGATTTGAGTTTTTTCAGGTTTGATAATCGCTCTGTAACAAGCTCACCATACCTATCCCAGTCCACATTTCGAGGATTCCTACCGTAAGGTATTGATATTGTATCAATTCTCAGTCGGAATTCGACAAGGCGATGATCAGAAAGAGAGTCCTCTTCCAAAACTCGCCATCGGTTGATTTGATTTCCTACTGACCTATTGGTAAGTGTTAAATCAATCACCTCCTGTCTCCTTTTGGTTACAAAAGTTGGTTTGTTACCAGTGTTTTGAATGACCAAATCGAATGACAGGATAAAATCCAGTAACTTAAGACCTCTGGGGTTGCATTTGCTGCTTCCGCATACAACGTTCTGTTAATTTTTTTCATCACAGCCCACTATTAGCCCCAGATTATTGGATTCTGCATACTTGACTACTTCTCTTAGCTCCCTGGAAGGAGGTGGCTGTAAAGGGTCGTAGGGTAGGTAGGCCGAAACTATGATAGCTTCGACACTGTTCCCACTCTTCAAGTACTTTATATTTGCAACAACGATATATCCGGAGCATAGCTCTTTTAACATCTTGTGTTCGATCAACCTCGGCATGATAATACATGCTCGCGGTCTCACATTCCTTTCACAATGAAGTATTCGTCCCCACGACATAGCACCCAGACCACAGATACGTTGTGACATACCCATGGTACTGTATTAGTATTATGTGTGGGTTTGTTGCATACCTACGGCACAGGAGAGTCGTAGACGCTTGCTATGCTGCAGATTTATCTATAAAAATATTACTTCAGTCATGAGACTGAGTATATTTACGCTTTGTCCTCCACCTTATCCTGGATACGGAAATGGATTCGTCCCAGATGTAGGTGAGGACGGCACCCGTACTTCGACTTAAGGACCTTGAAGGACCCAAGATCGATACCCAGCACCAGGTGGGAACCCGCCTCCGAAGTGGTAGCGAATTTCTGCATGGTGCACGAGTATACTCTCCAGAGAGTCATGTCAAGATCTTTGTTCTGAACACGGATGCGTGTGAGGAGTTCTGGTGAACTACAGCAAGGACCCGGAATCCAGACACTCGTTCGTACCAGCCTTTCTTTGCTACTCTCAACAAGAATGAACTTGCTGTTTTCGCAGGCTGGAATCTTTGCTATCACTTTTTCCAGCCATTCTCGGGAAAAAACATTGGAACAGTGCACCTTTTCGATGCCGTCCACCACGCTTTTACCCACGAAAGTCAGCGCGTCTTTCGACTCACCGATAGCTTTCCAAAGATAGCTGTCAAGATAGTCTTGTTGCCCTTTGGGCAGTAGACCGTCTTGTTTGCCGGTATGTATCTGCATCGTCATTGCCTCTGCTGCCAATTATTTTTTTTTTTTTTTATTATTAGTTTTTAGATAAACAGTGGAAGGTCCAAATAAAGATTTCCATCACTCTAAATTATTTTTGCTTATTTTTATTTAGTAAAAAGTTATTCAAAAACTAAAGCAACTTTACGCCACCTTGTAGACTCTTCTTTAACACAGCTCCACAAATGATAACTCGGTGCTGTTAAATCGCATGATCAGGCCAACCATTTAACAGCTAAATTTCGTCATGTTGTGAGATAGCGAAACTTGGTTTGCTTTGAATTCATTGCTTTGGTGGCTCGGCAGCGTCCTATTGAAATAGATATCAGTGATGGATGGATTGTCAATGGTAGGCAAAACAAAAAAATCAAAAAAAAAAAAAACAGAATTCAGTTCTTAACATCCCTAGATGCCGTAATCCATAGACCGTACCCGCATTTCCAACTGAATTTGCAAAAGGGAAATGGCTGAATCACGTTTTCAGCTCATACAGCGTATCGAACGGTGGACATCGCTCATGGTTCATCAGAAGCCGACATACGGAAATTTGACTCAATGAGCCATCCAAACAAATGAAAATGGGCTTCGATTGAAAACATTATTTGCTATGTCAGCCTTCTGGTTAACATTACTTTGTAGTGCACACTACTGTTCATTGGTATAAATAGTAAAGTATCTGGTTTTCTCTTGACAGCATCTCAATTGTTTTTTGTTTTTTTTGTATCCTGGCTCACTAGTACAACCACTACTTACTTACTTACACAACTCATTCAGTTGGTTTACTTTGAGTAAATGTACATCAAATTTATCGCTCTTACTTGGCCAGCAGCGACCGAACCTTCGAAAGATAGCTGAGTATACTTAAGAAGAGAAGAGAGTTGAATTTTTCGTTAAATAAGTTTTTGTTCAAAATTTCTTAGCTATAAATATTCGATTCAAGCTGAAGTGCATAAGTAAAAACAAACAACAAAAAAAAATTATTAAAAATATCAATATGTAAGTACATAAATAATTGGCGCATACACTTCTACTAGGTGCTCCTCCTCCTATTTGTGGCAATTACTCTGGATATCTGTTGCAGCCCTTGTACAGGACTGCATTCAGAAATGTTGAAAATGTCAATTAGCGAAAGGCTGTGTGAGAAACTATTTGAAAAAGCCGCTGCTGTAATTCATTATTGTGCATATTTTCAGTGCAATTCAATTCATACTTAAAATTTAATTAATATATTGGAATAAATTGCATGCCCATTGCATGCCCACTAAAAATGTAAGGACGTGTAAATATACCTGTAAGTAGAAAAAGAACAATAATAAAGCAAAAAAGTTGTATAAGCACTGACTTGGGAGTGTGTTTTTATATAAACGAATCCATAGTGAGGCATGGGACAATAACAACCTCTGACTTAAACTAAGACACCAAAAGTAAAGCTCCATAGATTACCAAACTCTTTGCTTGCTTTTAAAATACGTATGGAGGACGGTTACATATTAGAAGTCCACGCAAGTGGTGAAAGTTAGTGATCGCCATTCACTCAGGAGTGGCCAGGACCATTCTTCTACCCAAGGCCCATTCTTCGTCCAATGTGAGAAGGCGAAGCATTCCAGGATAGCTGGTTGTGCGCTGGGTTGGGGCCCGCCACTTAAAAATCCACCCTTATGAAAACACAAACAAAGCCTCGGATGAGAACTTCCTCTACTGATAACGACCCATTCAAACTAAGCATAACGATTTAAAGGCATGCAACCGGAATGTCCGGTTCCTTAATGCGAAGGGGCCTCTGCCCGGCTAATTGATGTCCTTGTGAGAGTAGAGGCTGGCATCACTGCCATTCAAAAGATGCGATGGATGAGGTAAGACAGAAAAAACTTAAGACCTTGCAACGTCTACTACAGCTGTCATGTAAAGGAGAGCGAATTCGGTGTTGAATTTGTTGTGGGAGAGATACTTCGCCACCAAGTACTATCGCGCACTCCGGTGGACGAGCGTCTCGCAATAATCCGCATCAATGCGGAATTCTTCAACATCCAACATCTCGCTCATTTGCGCCCACGCTCCGACGTAAGAGAAGGCTTCTTTCTAATGACCGCCTGGAACGTTCCTATGAGCGCTGCCCCCGCCACGAGATAAAAATTGCGTTTGGCGACTTCAACGCTAGGGTGAGCAAGGAGGGAATTTTCGGTCCCACAGTTGGGAAATTCAGCCTTCACAACGATACATCCGGTAACGGACAGAGGGTGTTCGACTTCGCCGGGGCCCGAAACATGATAGTCTGCAGCACCAAATTCCAACATAGGAATGTACGCCAAGCTACATGGCTGTCTCCGAATCGAAAACCGATAGATGGAAGACACGTTTTTAGTGTTTTAGATGCGCGTTCGACCCGAGCGCACAACATCGACTCGGATCAATATCTTGTAGCAGCCAATTACACACACGCCTCTGTCTAGTGAAAAACGTACATCTAACTGCGCAAAAAAGGCTCCACATCGGAAAGCTGCAATCACAACAGACAGCCAGAAGATTCGCCACCCGACTCTCACTCCTGCTCTCAGAGAGTGCTTGCCAACAAACCGGCATGCACGAGCAATGGAGCAATATTTCTCGTTCCCTACGTACCACCGCCGAAGAAGAAATCGGATTCTGGCGAGCCCGAAAAAACAGTTGGTACGACGACGAATGTCGTGCTGCCGCCGAAAGAAAAGATGCTGCCTATAGAGCCGCACTGCGATCGGGCGTAACGCGAGCCATGTGGGATCGCTACCGAGAGCTAAGAAAGGAAGAGAGACGTATTATCCGAAAGAAGAAACGAGAGGCCGAAATACGTGAGTACGAGGAGCTTAAGATGCAGGAGAAAAGAACTTTCAATTTTACTCGAATTAGCCCTGAAAGTTTTTAAGCTCTTTTGGGTTTTATTTGGCTTCGTACACAAGCAGCCAGTTGGCCGTCTACAAATTACTGCTATTACAAAGCACCAAGCTGGTGAATTTTTAAAACATAAATATATGTAATTCCATTAACAACAAAAAAATTATGTATACCTACATATGTACTTGTACAAGGTGAAGTCCAAAATAAACAAGACTGGCGTGATAAAAATGTTTTTGATGGCGCCATCTTTTTAATGAGTTAGTGCATAGAAAGTTACATCCCTGGCTGACTTCCAGTGAAAGTTTGGTGACATTCGGTTCAGTGCAAGCGAAGTTATTGCGTCTAAAGTGTCGGTATGTTAGCGTGATCGGTACAAAAATGAGCTTCGAACAAAGAGCTAATAACAAATTTCATTTTAAAATCGGTAAAACGTTTACCGCAACATTTGAATTGATGAAAAAAGTTTATGGCGATGTTTGTAAACCTCGTGTCCTAGCTTATGAGTGCTTTACGCGTTTCAGAGATGGTTGTGAGGACCTAAATGCCAATGAACCTACCATACATTGGGTCACCCAAAATCAGTAATCACCGAAAACGCCACCGAAATTGTTCGTAAATTTATCAAAAATGAACCGAACTCATCGTCGAAATTCATGGAATCGGAGTTAAGTATCTCCAAAACATCGATTTATCGCATTTTAACCGATCATTTGGGCTTACAAAAGGCCTGTGCACGTTTCATTCCGCACAAGTTAACTGAGGACCAAAAATTGCTGAGAATTCAACATTCGAAAGACCTCATTAAAGAGTTGAGAAAAGACGATAACTTCCTTTACAACATTGTGACTGGTGATGAAATGTGATGTTTTCAACATAAACCTGAAACTAAGCGTCAAAGTGCCGAATGGAAGGCTCCAGACGAGCCACCACACAAACAATTTTTGTGTAGAGAAGTCAAAAATCAAGTCGATGATCATTTGTTTTTTCGATTCCAAGGGAATTGTCCACAAGGAGTTCGCGCCAATAGGCCAAACCGTCAAGGCAATTTCCTACCTTGGCCTTTTGAAGCGTTGGTTGCATCGCATTCGTCGCATTCAGCCTGAGTAGCGCGAAGGAGGCAGTTGGCGCTTATTCCATGATGATGCAGCATCTCATCGAACCTCTTTTGTGACTGATTTTTTGACTAAAAATCGCATTTTAGCCATCAATTACTCACCGCATTCGCCTGATATGGCTCCCTGTGACTTCTACCTGTTCGAAAAATTACATCTGGTCATGAAAAGAAAACGTTTTGCGTCCGTAAAGGCCATCCAAAAGACTTATACCGACATCCTGAAGGACATTCCCATCAATGACCTAAAACACTATTTCGAAAAGCTTTTAGATCGCGCAAAATAGTGTATCAAGACCAGGTGGACTATTTGAACAACTAAGAACAGAACAAAGCTCCTGTCGTTTCTAGTTTAGCTCAGTCTTGTTTATTTGGGATTTCACCTTGTATGTATGCATATTAAAAGGCCATTAGAATTGTTAAAAGTGCACTTGAATTGATTGCGTAGACAAGTAGCGGCATTTTCATTTTAAACGTGGAGCAACTTTATCAAAACTATTACCTTTCTTACCATTAAACAGCTAAATAAGCATATCGAATTGAGTCTCAACTGTCATTTGGCTCATTTGTATGAAAGTAACTCATACGCCATGTCTAACCAAACATGTAAAAGGTTGCCTCTCCGAAACTTGATTAGCGTACGCCAGACGTTTTGCATTAATATTTATGCATATGGATTGCCTATTAAAGTATATCATTTATACATGTAACAGTATGCAAACTTGCTCATTTAAAAAATACAAAACAAGAATGGTAACCTTAGTTTTCCAACGCACCAGAATGGCACAGAACATTTATTTTTAAAGTCAATTACTCGTATTTTTCATACACATGTTTTAACCAGCAAAATAAGACTTATTTAAACTATGATAAGCAATTATGAGGTAAAATATCAAATACGAGTATGTTGTCAGTAGAGGGACTGAGTGGTAGTTGTTTATTTTTATTTTGCGAAAATCAAATAACATATTTCTAATAGTTGTAGCGGGGTAACTTTAACGAAGTTATAAGAATATTATATCTTATAACTTCGTTAAAATTTTAAATTTTGGTCATTTAATACCAATTTGTCAGGTAAAAATAAATAAGGAGATTATAGGTTTACCCTTACCTAACCTACCAATTGTGTGGTAAAGTTGCTTTGTCACATCAGCCAACACGAGATGGGTTGATAGCCTGACATGTAACGCCACAATAAGATTTGGCCAGAATGCGACGTCAAGGTGCTCCTAAGTCGGTCAAGGAGAAATATCTGTATGTTATTTGCTCTGATCACAGGCTACCGTCTCCTACGACATCATGCTCAAATATTAAATGCCCATCATTTCAACTATTGTACAAGCTGCAAGAATAGAAAGGAGCAACACTCTGTCAAGCATCTGCTTTGTTACTGTCACGCATGAATCTCAATCTAAAGAAGAAGAATATGCATTAAAGTTAGCTAGCGTCCCTAAGGAAAATGCATGAGGAAGCATTAGATTGGATCGATTGAGCCCGCACAAATATCAAAGACAAAACACATTGACAACAGAACACGTCTGGACTCTAAGGGCATGAAATTTATTAGTAAGCAGCGAGAGCGATAGGACGAAATCAACGAAAGTCATCGAGCCCACAAAAGATCTATGAAGAGAATCTAATCTATTAATAGAGTCTCTATTATGAAACAGATTCCAAAATAATATCTAACAGGAGTATATAAATGCGAGTCCTATCCCAAATGGGGAAAGGTGCGTGCCTATGGTTGCAGTTGCGGTTTTGGCGTGTTTTTTTTTTCTTCTTTAAGTATTGGATATGTGGATATGGGAATAAGTTCCCGCGCTCGTAAAAGAGTTGTCGCTGCTGATACTATTTTTGTGTTCACTCCACTAATACAAGTATTTTGGTGATTTGAAGGTGCATATGTGAGGTCTCGATCGCAGTAGTTGAAATTCGTTTGAAACGCAAAGATCCTTTTTTATTTGACCTCAAAAATGTCTACGCTCGTCCCGAATAGACAGCATTTGCGGGAAGTCATGCTTCATTACCTTTTAAAAAAAAGTGCAGTTGCAGTTTAAATGTGTCATATATCGATCAATACTTACGGTAATCACGCTCCATCAAATACAACTTGTAAAGAGTGGTTTCGACTCTTCCAAAGTGGCAATTTCGACGTGAGTGATAAAGATCGCGAAGGGGCACTAAAAACATTCGAAGATACTCAACTACAACAATTATTGGATGAAGACGCATGTTGAATATCACTCTTGATGATATGTCTAAAGAGGGTTGATCTGTAAAGATCCTATCGGTAAGCGTTTGCACGTAAAGGGTAGGGTACAGAAAGCAGGTAACAGGATATTGAGAGACGCTTGGGGATAGGCGAGGTGCGTCTTGGTAAATCGGTCCAGAAATATTTAGAGGGACTGAACTGGGAAATTTTGCCCCTCACGCCGTATTCCTCATATATTGCGCCTTCGGATTACCATCTGTTCCGATCAATGCAGTCTGCCCTTATTGCAGAGCGGCTCCCTTTTTTGCTAGCATCGGAAACTGGCTCAATGAATGGATAATGGCAGAGGAATCCGTATGCTGCCTGAAAGATAGAGTAAAGTTGTAGCCTCCAATAGCCCATACTTCACATAATATCCTCCTGTTGTTTTTGTTGTTGTAGCAGTAACTTTATCCTATCAGTGTAATGTAATAACCGGTCGTCTTCGTCTAGCTCATCTAACGGTAGGCCCAGGAAACTTGTTGTTTACACAGGTTGAGTCCAGAGGGAGAGGGGTGTTAGATGAGTGGGTTTGTTGGAGCATGTGAAAGGGTGGCTAATGTTGTGCGAGATGCAGGACATATGCTTAGTATGTCGGGGTCAATTCTGGCTAAGTAGGAGTTTAACCTGCTACAGTATACATAACGTAATTGGGACAAGGTTACGTGGGACTTTCGGGGAAGTTGGAGCTCTTCGTCTGCAATGGGTGGTGGCTTGACTCCGATTACGGCATTCGGGGCTCGGGAGCTTAAGAAGGTGGTACGGGTCTCTCGATGAATGTCGTTGATTGTCTGTCTGTACACTGTCCGATCCAGTAGTTGTCGCTCTGTTTTGCCCTGGATCTCGTCCGTGTAATTAAGGAGGTGCCTCCTGAAATGCCTGGGAGGTGGCTTAGGCTGAAGCATGTATCTGCATGGGTGAGACCTGCGGTAACACCCTAGCAGGATCTGCTTGCTGAGCAGCTTATTATGCTCCTTCACTGGTAGCCTATTGGCCTCTTCATGAAGATGTTGTATTGGGGACATCAGAAGGCATCCTGTCGCAGTCCTTATGAAAGTGATTTGGCAGGTCTGTAGCTTCGTCCACTGCGAATCACTGGTTCTAGGCGACCAGACAGCCGCAGCATAGTTTATTGAAAGTCGATAGCAACACCTCTTTGTCTTTGCCCCAAGTGCTGTCGGCAAGCGATTTGAGGCCCTTGTTGCGATTCTAGACTTTAGTGGCAATAGCGGTTGTATGTGCTGAGAAGTACAGCAAAGTGTCGAAGGTAAATCCCACTATTCTGGGGTTGCTTACAGTCGGAATTGGTGTGTCATCGACTTCTACCTCAAGCTGCAGCTTGACCTCCTTTGTCCAGGTGGTGAAAAGGGTCGCCATGGATTTAGTGGGGGAGAGTTGTAAGTTCCTCGCAGTGAAGAAGCGAGAGAGGCAGGCGAGGTAGTCGTTTACCTTGGCGCACAGGTCATCAATGTCGTTGCCCTACACCATTATCGTGCAGTCGTCGGCTTAGGAGGCCAGGGAGACTCCCTCTGGTGGCTGAGGGAGTTTCGAGCTATAGAAGTTAAAAAGCAAGGGTGAAAGGACACCACCCTGCGGAACTCCTTGCTTTATTTTCGTCTGTTTTGAGATTTGGTTTCGAAATAGCACCGACGAATTACGACCACTCAGGGAGTTCGCGGCCCACCTCATCAGCCCACACTCCCGGTGGTGACTGTAAAATGTCATCTAGTAGCGTGGCATGGTTGACTGTGTGGAAAGCCTTTTTTTTTAGGATCAACGCTACTAGGACAGTCCTCTCGCAGGGGCGGTTTTGGTTGAGCCCGCGGCTTATCCGTGGTGGTGCTGTGCACTCTTCGGAAGCCATGCTGATGTGGGGCTGTGGTCAGATCTTTCGTAAAGAGTGGGAGTAGAAGTCTCCACTACTGGGGAAAGGAGAGTTATCGAACGATAAGAATCCCCTTGGTTGGCGGGTTGCCCAGGTTTCAGTAGTGGGACCACTCTCCCTGATTTCCACTTCTCAGGAGTAATGAGCGTAGCCATAGACATATTGAAGACCCTTGTGAAGTATTCCACTCTCAATGGATCCAGCTTTTTAAACATCATATTTTTTTTAATTGTTTAAATAATTCGTAACTTTGGCTAAGAGAAGGCGGAAACTTGTTCCCAAGCCCAATAAATCCTTGAAAATGTTTTGTTCTTACGTTTGTTTTCTTCCCTTATGCCGAGAGGTAAAAGATTTAACCTCTAGTTTTTTTATAACATACAAAAAATAGTTTTTTCAGTGTCTCATATAGCTATTTCGCTTAGCTTTGCTTATTTATCTAGGTGTACAATCGTTTCTTGTATTTAGTATAAGACTGAAAATATTTCTGATCATTGCTTACCTTGAATTTTTTGAAGTATGTACTTATTTCTCAAATGTTTTAACTATTTTGAGCGCCAAGTCTTTTACATAATAAATAGCAATAGAATTAATAACAAAACGCAGAAGCTAAAAACAAAGCTGTACGAAAAGTTAATGACGTCATACGTTTTTTTTTATATTTATTTTTTTTTTTTGTTTCAAATTAAATTGTGAAATATTTGGTTGGGGAAAAAGAAATGTCGTATTTGTGATCGAAAATTGACGCTTTCTTTAACGCACTTAGAATTGCCCGATTCAAGTTAAATATGCCCCGTTTTGTTCGCAAACTTGTTGCCATTTAGAAGACAACTTCATTATCTCCCCTTTAAAAAACCCCCCCTCCTTATTTGCAAAAAGCTCAGACAACCAGTTTTCGCAAGTCTTTTTTGAGGCCTACTTGGTATCACCAAGGGCGTTTTGCATGGACCGGAAGAGATGATAGTCACTTGGTGCCAGGTCCGGACTATATGGTGGGTGCGATAGGCCATCCCATCCGAGCTTCCGTAGCTTTTGGCGGGTCATCAAAGATGTGTGAGGACGAGCGTTGCCCTGGTGGAACACAACACCATTCCTATTGACCAATTCAGGCCGCTTCTGGCCAATCGCCTGCTTCAAACGGTCAAGTTGCTCACAGTAGAGGACCGAATTAAGAGTCTGGCCATAGTTGAGAAGCTCATAGTGGATAATTCTCTTCCAAACCCACCAAACACACAGCAAAACCTTCCTGGCGGCCAATCCGGGATTGGCGATGGTTTGGACCGGCTCGTCGCTTCTCGACCACGATATTTTTCTCCTGATCCACTTTTCATCGCCAGTCACCATCCGCTTCAAAAATGGGTCAAGTTCGTTCCGTTTTAGCAGAGAATCGCAAGCGTTGATTCGGTCCAAGGGATTTTTTTGCGTTAACACGTGTGGCACCCAAACATCCAGTTTTTTTTGGAATCCTATTTTCTGCAAATGGTTGCAAATGGTTTTGTAGTCTACACCTAGTTCCTGACTAATCGAGCGAATGCTCACATCCCGGTCTCTTTGGATAATTTCAACGATTTTATCAGTCTCTACGACGATTGACCTACCAGTACGGCGTGCATCTTCGACATCTACTACACCAGAACGAAATCGATCGAACCAACGCTGTGCTGTGCGAATCTTTAAAGTATCAGGCCAATAAAATTCACAAATTTTTGCCGCCGCCTTCGCTGCATTTTAACCTCGAAGGTAGTAAAAATGTAAAATATGACGAATTTCTTGCTTGGTGGACTCCATCTTTGATGCGCTATAACTTAAGACTGAAACGTACGATCACAACGCTGTTAAAGATACACTTGTAGTACAGATTGTCGTCTTCAAATCGCCGTTTAGTGTGACCCGATGCTATAAGTACAACGCAAGATATGTTTAAATGTCACGCTCAATTGACAAAATACGACATTACATTTTCCCCAACCCAATATATAAAAGTAAGTTATGGCTTTGAAATTTCGAGCCTGTAACACTCATATACCCCTCCCTTCTCGACGGCCCTGCTAATACCACGCCAAAAATATATTAAGCACAGCACAAAGAGCCAAAATTGTGGAAATTTAAAGTGAATTTATTTGTGCCAACTTCCTGCCAAAACTCACCCCACCCTAATGTACAGATATGTATACACTCCGCGAAATTCACTTAAAGACACTGTCATTTATGCCACTAAAATTTGTTTCAAAAATTGCTGTGCCTCATTTTTGTTTTAGAAGTTTCACGTTGTAGTTCTTTTTTAAATTTAGCTAAAAAAAATGCAGGTGCCGTCAGTTCTTTCCTTGTAATTCTTAATTCTTAACTCTTCTTTCTGTAAGTTCTGCAAGTTTTGCAGCGAAATTCAGCTAAAGCCGGTAATTTTCATGGCTTCACTTGAATTTAGTTGGAATTCTAAAATTCTAATTTTATTTAACTGCCTATTAAATATCCCAATACGCCTGAAATACTTCAAAAAAGTCAACAGAAATATTAACAACCGAAAAAATCGCTCAGGTACCATACGGAGAGGGTTACTGGCACAATAAACAGACAAATTGGCATTAAATTGAATCACATGGCCTTGGCAAATGATCAGGAAGGAAAAGAACTTAAGGAAGGAAAAGTACCGGGAAGCGGTCAAACTGCCGAAGCAGTCCGGAACATTTGCGACGTTGATGGAGAAGGTGCCATGGGCGAGACTGCAGCACGGAAATGGTTTGCAAAGTTCAAAAATGGCAACTTTGACGTCGATGATACGTCCCGTAGCGGAAGGCCTTCTGAATTCGATGAAGAACATCTCAGATCACTGTTGAAGGAGAACGGTCGCCAAACCAGTAGTGAATTGGTGGAAAAACTGAACTGCGATCATAAAACGATTCTCAATCATCTTCATTCAATGGGACTTACCGAAAAATTGGCGGATTGTGAGCCTAGGTGCCTCTTGAGCTCAACGAGAAAAGCAAAGAAATTCGCCTTCAAGTTGCTTCTCAGCATCTCGTCCGTCTTCGAGCAATACGCGGACAAAAACAACGCTAGTACCGAGTCGTCACGAGAGATGAGAAATGGCGCCTGTACATCAATATGAAGCAACGAATGGGTGGTTCTAGCAGATATGTCAAAGCCGAGAGTCGAACAGGATCTTCATCCAAAGACGATTATGATATGTGTTTGGTGGGCCTGGGAGAGCATGGTGCACTGGTAAATGCTCGAAAAGAATGACAAGGTCAACAAGGAGCTCTACATTTCCCAGTTACATAGTGTAAATGAGGCTATTCGACTTAAAGGAGCTGATCGGCATTGTCAAACCATACTCCTTCACGACAATGCCAGGCTTCATCTTACACAAGTCGTCAAAGCCGCACTCTAAGAGCTCGAATGGGTAGTCCTTCAGCATCCGCCGTACTCTCCGGACCTAACACCGAACGATTACCATCTTTTCCGCTCATATGAAGGTCGTTACCTTCGATAACAAAGATATCTTTAAAAACTGGTGCAACAACTTCTTTGATTTAAAACGGAACGCCATCAACAAATTGGTCGAGATGTGGGAAGAGGTTATAAACAGCAACGGAAAATATATAATTCATTAGTTTAGTGATGTAATTATTAGTTTTTGTTTCAATAAAAGTCTGCGGTAAAAACGCTACGAACCAACCTAATACTTAAATAGTCCTATCTCAAAGTTGACTACTGTTAGGAAACTGTTTGATGCATTATATATACTATACAGCTCTCGGCTGGGTATTGGATAAACCCAAATTTTTCAGGAAGTTGCGTTATAAGTAAACACGTAATTTCTGAAGAATGCACACTTTATGGGCTATGTGTATATAAAAACCATAAAAATCACATATTTATTACACGGCCACACTATGAAGCCAGTAGATTCTATTCATTGCGGTATAACGTTTTTTTACTCTTCAAAGAAATATGTGGGCATAATGGAATGATATTCTACTCATTAGTTCGTGAGTTATTGTGCTAAGAGTGACGCCACTTTTGTTATTTTCAAAACAATGGATTTAAAAGAATTTCGTTCTTTTTCAATTTTACATTACTTCTTGATGGGGAAAAATACAATTCATGCGAAGCAATGGCTTCAAAAGTGTTATGCGTTATGGGGACTTCGCTCCATCGGAAACAAACATACTCGTACTATAAAATGATGGTTTGAAGACTTCACACGTCGTTGTGGAGACACCTTTTATGCACAACTCAGAGGACGCCCGAATGAGGCGGTAACACCAGAAAACATCTAAAAAATCCATAAAATCGTTTTGAGTGATCGAAAAGTGAAGTTGAGTGTGCTAGCTGACATCGTAAAGATATCAAAAGAATGCGTTGGCTTTATATTGTATGAGCATTTGACTATGAGAAATCTCTTTTCAAGGTAGGTACCGCATTTGCTCACTGTTTTGTTTCGTCAAGACAACGCAACGTGACACAAGTAAATCAAAACAATGGCAAAACTAGATGAGTTGGACTTCGAATTGCTCCCACATCCACCGTATTCGCCAGATTTGAAAGATGATTTTGAAATTAATTTTGAACAAGAAAAAAACGTGTTTTCTTTGTTAGGTGGGGGACTTTTCAGTCCATGTGCTGTACTATATCTTTCTCATAGATTTATGTGAAAACTGAAAATACGCAAAATGTTTAAATTCGAATCATTTCTCAATATTTCATATCATATTTTGCTGTGGTTTAAATGGAAAATAAGTCAATGAGTATCCCTCACCCCCTTAAAACAGAATTTAGTATCTGTTTTTTCTACTCGGAAAGCGCGCATAATACAGCTCATAATTAAACAATTGTGTGACATCGAGTGGTGGTCAGATATATTTGAATAAGGCGGCAAATAAAGCGCAAAATAAAATTAATAGGCAATATTTAATTAAATTACTAATTAAAACCAGCATTCAACAACTACCAAAACCAATATTTAAAAATAAAATAATTTCTGTATTGCATTCTGAGAGTTATATCGGGTGTTTTTAGCTGCATGAAAACTAACCATATTGATAGTTATGGTCGGACAGCTGGGAATGGCAAAGGTTTGCTAAGTCGTCATGAATCGCTTCTAAGTTGTGGAAATTGGTTTTGAAAAAAAAAGAAAATTAAAAAAAAAAAATGGTCGTGAAGTTTTCGAACACAGGCAGCAACATCGGTTCTTATTTCTTCCACAATGAGGAAGGAGGTGCCGCTACGGTGAATGGCGAGCGCTATCGAGTCAAGAGTTAATCAGCTAAATTGTCTTACTTAATGCCACTGGGAAGGATTCAGTGACTCGCTGCTCTGTGTATAATAGGAGCGATGAAAACCACTCCAACGGCGGCGCTGGGAATGATACTCAGCATGCCACCTATTAACCTTATGGCGGAAAACCTGGCAGCGAATTCCGAGAGGAGGTTGGTGGCTGCTGGAGTATTCACCTGTATGTAGAACCTTCGAACATAGCTCAATAGGAAAGTGGAGCTCAGGTTGCACATACTACATGACTCCGCACTTGAATTGGGAGAGAAGGTTTCGTACTACAATGGAAAAGGAGGGATGACACAAAGGCATGAAGCATCGCCATGAGACCTTTCACATCTATACAGATGGCTCTAAAACTTCAGATGGAGTGGAAGCAGACATTTACTGCTCAAAACTAGCGACAAGGCAGCCTATCAAGCTGTCAGACCACAGCAGTATTTTCCAAGCGGAAGATTTTGTGGGGAAAGCCGCGGGGGTAGCCTACACTAGAACAAGAAATAACTCAACAATTAATATATACGTGGACAGTCAAGCAGCAATAAGAGCAATAAGCTCATATTGTATTAAGTCCAAAAATGTTCGACGGAGCAGGGAGGTAATAGAAAGGCTAGCCGCAAACAGTAGGCTGCATATCTACTGGGTACGTGGTCACAAAGGCATTATGGGGAACGAAATAGTAGATGAGTTAGCAAAAAGTGCTCTTAGACTACCTTTTGAACAAGAGAACGACACACCAAAACCGCTAAATACAATATAGAATGAAATGGACGACTACATGAAAAGGCGAGTGGAAGCTACCTGTAGGTGGACTAATCTGACCACATGCAAAACAGCAAAAGTCATGTGTAGAACTAACGACAGAAAACTGACTCAATTCGTACTTACGCTCGCGCGAAAGGACTGCAGAACTATCATAGGTATGCTAACAGGTCATAATCTGTTGGCTGCACATGCGTACAAGATAGGGATTGCTAACACGGACAAATGCAGAAAATGCAAAGAAGATGTTGAGGAAACTTTAGAACACCTTCTGTGCGTTTGTCCGGCATTATTAAAAACGCGTTTAAAATGCCTGGGAGCCCCATTGTTTGAGGACTGGAGGACGTTTCAGAAGTGGATCTCCCAGCGCTGCTTAGATTCGCCAAAGCGCTGACTTCCTACATGATGTCTACTTTCAGTATTCATAGAGGTCGGTCTCCATCTGATATCGCTAGGGACCAAAATGTCTATGCGCGGCTTATTGCCAACCAGGCTAACCTAGCCTAACCTTAATCAGTTAAACAGCGATGACATTTGGTGCCAGCAAGACGAGACAACTTGCAATATTGCGCACCTATCAATTGATTTACTGCAATATGCAATCCATACGGCCAGATTTATTGGAAAAAGTAGTCAACAGTGGGACTGGTCGGATGGACCATGTAACTCGTAGCTGCGGCGGCCATGTGCCGGATTCCATATTTAAAAAATAAATCCCATGAAATTATCTACCAGATTATAAAAAAAAATCCAACAAACAAATACATTCTCAAGCCCTTAAAAATTTACCCGATATTCGCAGAAACAAAAAAATATGAACAAATTTGATAGTGCAAACATAATTGTAAAGTAATAAAAGTTAATATTTAACTTATTTATGGGCTTTCACTCACCAGTTGCAGTTTGGGGTAAGGCTAAATGGAGGTTAAGGTAAAGTTAAAAAAATAGGTTAGGGTTATGTTACGGTTAGGTTAAAATTAAGCTGGAATACTTTTTCCACAAATGAAGAGACCCACAGTTTTAAAGGCCCACAGATGCTGTAGTTGCGGTTAAAACCATGGCGCAGACGGCAATCGAAGGAATTCGGTGGTTATACGTTAGCAAGGAGTACTGCCTAATGGCAACACTAGACGTTAAAAACGCCTTCAATATCGCGAACTGGAATAAACTAATTACGTTTGACTGCTTCCAGGTTCCAATGTATATTTGCAAGATTATCGCCAGTTATTTCTCTGACAGATCCCTCCGCTATAATACTGTTGCTGGTGTAAAAGAACATAAAGTAACTGGCGGAGTTCCGCAAGGCTCAGTCCTAGGCCCCTTGGTACGGACCATTATGCACGACGGAGTTTTACGCCTCAATCTATCCCCAGGGTAAAAAATTATAGGGTTTGCTGACGTTATTGCTGTCATAGTCGTTGCTAAATTACTTCCCCAAGCTGAAGCAACTTGCAACCAGGCTGTCGGCATGATAAAGGAGTGGCTGCAGAACAACGGTCTAACTCTTGCTGATCATAAAACTGGAGCAGTACTGATTAGCTGCAGAAACAAGGTGGAGTCGGCCAATAAAATGGTGGGCGATCATGCCATAGAATCGAAGACATTTGTTAAATACCTTTTGACCATTGGCTTAAATTCAAAGCTAGCAGCAACGTGGCAGAGGGAGTAGCGACGCAAACACGTATAATGATGAACACCAGAGGTTCTAGATAAAACTGAAGGAGGTTACTTAACACCATTGTTTCATCGATTTTGCTGTATGCAGCTCCGACATGGGCGGAAGCCACAAACTATAGCTTTTATGTAAGGTGTATGAAATCTGTGTATCGATTGAGTGCCTTCAGAGTGTGCTGCGCATTTCGCACCGTAGCAGAGTACGCCATAATGGTTATTGCGGGCATACTCCCAATAAGGTTAATGACAAATGAGTGCGCTAAAGTTTACGAAAAGAAATCTGGTCCAGCACTGCTGACTATACTTAGGGAAGCAAGAGAGTGTAGTATGCGTACATGGCAGACGAAATAGAGTTCATCCCCCAACGGGAAGTTGGTCGTACCACTTAATTCCCATAATCTTCAAATGGATTAACAGAAATCATGGACAGTTAGACTTTTATCTGATCTAATTATTGACTGGACATGGGTGTTTTAAGTCCTACCTATATAGGTTTAAGCACGAAGACGACCCGAAGACAAATTGTAGAAGACGCAGATCATGTTTTGTTTGTCTGTCCTCGATTTGATTTCGAAAGAGTTAAGAGTTAAGTATTAGGGTACGAAAACCAATTACAGTTCTTAGCTTAGTGGATATCATGCTAGACTCGGAAGAAAACTGGTGCGGTGTTTGCAAAATGGCAAGAAGTATTATCGGAAATTGAAGAAAAACAATCGGTATCAATTGAAAATCGTTTTTATTCATTAGATCAATTCTTTATTTACAAAAAAAAACAAAAATAAAATATTTTTTTAACGACAATAATAAAAAAATTCCTTCCACTGACGTAATTGATTGGGCTGCTCAAGTACGTCTGAAAAAAAAAAATTCGGTCGATTAGTCATAAGGAGATATGTCGCTATGGCGGGTAGCAGATTTACAAAAAAAAATTCTTTTTTCTAGAAATTTTATCTGTTTATTGGAAAAACAAAAAAAAAAAAAAAGAATTTACAAGTCTACTCAATAACATATTAAAAGTTCAAATCAATCGGTTCAGTACTTTTTGAGAAATTATTAACGCCCACTCGGAAAAATAGAAAAACACGGTTAACGCGCTTATACCTGGGCGTCGTACTTCAAACCGGTCTCGTTTTAAAGAACTGTAACGTCTAAACTTCAACGAATTTCAATATAAAAATTTGAAAGTATATTTATGAAAGTGTAAAATATGAAAAAAATCGAATTTTTCGAATTCTATACCAGAAAGGTGCCTTAATAATACATTTTTGATGGCATGAATTTTCGATTTAAAAGCTGAAGATACCACTAAAGTAAAGAAATATTAATTAGTATTAAAAAAATATTTTCAAAGCCACAAGACGGTGACGTGCTGCTTATAATTTTTATCAGCGCGCACTTATAATTTCATTCGATAAATGCAGCAGTAGTTAAATTTCTTATATTTGAAATTACGAGTGGCATAGATAATTCATCTGATTCCGATTTTATGAGCAATTCATACCTAATAAATGAACGCAAGCACATATTGAAAACGAAATAATAAAAATTTATGTGCTGAAAATCATGACTGCATACAAATCCATGATCATAAAAAAGTGCGCATGAATCCAACAAAATTGCATATAAAAGTGTAGTGCGACTGTTGACCAAACCAAGTGTGAAACTGTTTTATGGATTCCAATTTACTATTTTTACGTTTTTTATTTCAGCCACACATTGGCGGGTATTTCAGTATTGCGCCAATGCATCTCGACCTGCACAAATTCAAAAACATAGTACTTCAAATATAGTAAATTCATACTTATATACACCACGAAGCATGCATATGGCCGTGGGTATTGAATGACCGCAGCATTCCAATGAAAAATAAAACAATAAAAACGGTTTTTATTTGATTGGCTTGAAGTTGTTTGCTATTCGGTAAAGAGTCGAGGATGTAAATTTTTTGGATTTTTACACCATCAGCACTTCATCGAAATGAGCGTGAACAAATCGGCGTATTGCATATATTTATTTGATTTATTAACTTAAATAAAATTGTAAGTAAGTAAGGAAGCCTGAATTCGGTCCACATTGAACTTCATGCGACCGCCAACATTTAAGTAAATTTAATTACTAATTTGCTGGCATTTTTTAAATCAAACCATGAAAATTATAGCGAGTGACATCAAAGCGACGGATGGAAGTTTTGGCTTAACATATGTACAAAAAGTGGGCGTGGTCTCTATACGATCTCAATAATATTTAGGTCGAAACTATTAATAAGTTAGGGAATAAGTTCATAACGGAATAAGTTCATAGTTTTTTTTTATATTTTCTTTCATTTTACAACGACTTGTTGAAGTTTGTTGCAAAATTTAGTGCAGAATCAGTATCCCCCAAACTACGTAGTTCTACGCCATAAAAGAAGCTACTTCAACAGACGAAAGCAATATTTGTATTGTAAAAAAAGAAGGCAAAATTAAGTGCAACCCGATAAGTTATGTAGATTTTTGCTTGATACTTATTTTTCAGGTATACAGTTGGTTTGGTTGAGAAAATATTAATTTTCGAAGAAGTCAAAAAAAAAAAAAACTGTGATGGTGGTACGACGTAGATCAATGCCATCATGTGGCAACATCAAAGTGCCTTGTGGTAGCTTGACAGTTTTCGGTTTTCGGTCTTCGGACATTGATTCGGATTCCCCTGCAACAAATAATCAGTTAAACAGTAAGAGCACACAGCTATCAACTGGAGTATAAGAACTTTATCATTATCGAGACTTGGTTGAATCTGCATTTTTTGTCCCGAATCAGTTGGTTGTTTTTCGCAAAACAGGGATACAATAAAAATTGGGCATTCGAGATGCAGTACCCATGTTAGAAATTAAGAGACCATTTTTTCAAAAATCTTTTTGTTCTATTTTTCAATTTTTTTATCTATTTTTAATTTTTGGATTTTTTTTATTTTTAAATTTCTTTTTATTTTTCAAATTTTTTTAAACTTTTCAAGTTTTTTTATTTTAATTTATTTTTTTATTTTTCAATTTTTTCTTTTGTTTTTTAATTTTTTTTAAATATTCAATTCAAATATCAATTGTTTTTACTTTTACATTTTTTTTTATATTTTTGAATTTTTTTTTATTTTCAAAATTTATGTTTATTTTTATTTGTTAAATTTTTTTTATTCTTCAAATTTTTTTATATTCCTATATCTTTTTTTTATTTTTGAATTTTTTTGTAATTTTCAAAGTTTGTTTTATCTGTCAAACGTTTTTTATTTTAAAATTTGGTTTGTTTCTGAAATTTTTTTTTATCATATTTTAAAATTTTTTTTCCAAATTTGCCTTTTTATTTTTCAAACTTTATTTTTCAAATTTTTTTTTTCGATTTAAAATTTTTTTTTTATTGTTTTCAATTTCATTAATTTTTATTTATTTAAAAATTTTTTTTTTATTTTTCAATTTTTTCTTTTATTTTTCATTTTGTTTTACTTTTAAATTTTTTTTCTATTTTCTATTTTCCAATTTTTTTCATTTTTCAAATTTATTTTTCCATTTTTTTTATTTATAAAATTTTTCTATTTTTTTTTTGTTTTTTCTAATTTTTTTTTATTTTTACAATTTTTTTTTTTATTTTTCAAACTTTTTTTAATATCTTTAAATTTTTTTATTTTTCAATTTTTTCTTTTATTTTTCAATTTTTTTTGCTATTTTACAAATTTTTTTTTATAGTTGTCAACTTTTTTTCTTATATTTCAAGTTTTTTTTTTATTTCTCAAAGTTTTTTTTATCTGTCAACCTTTTTTATTTAAAAAATTGTTTTCTTATTTCTGAAATTTTTTTATCATATTATAAGTTTTTTTCCAATTTTTTTTTTATTTTTAAATCTTTTGCTTCTTATTTTCTAAATTTTTTTTTCCGTTCATCCCGTTTTAGAAAGCTACACTTCTCCGCTCCGTCCATTTTTTTAACCCCTCCCGATTCGATGCAAAAAAGACTTCCTTTTGAACCGGGAGTGCAGCATTTCACTAGTGGTTTTTCGGTTCTCAACGATGTCCGCAAATCGTAGTTTGAAGGCACGAAATTCGACATTTTTAAGAGCGAGAAAAATGCATTGTTGTATGAAACGTAACAAACAATAAACTGAATATTGTTGACAGATGACAAACGAAAAAAAAGACAGTTGGGAAGGTTTAAAAATACTCCTAGCGACATCTATGAACTAATATCTGAGAGTCTCACTTCATAGGTAATTTGTCGAACTCTCCAAAATACGCCTCTGGCTTGGTGATGACTTCCTCGTTTGGAATACATTTTTTTCCCGCTAGCAATTTGTTCATGTTGGTGGTATTGTCTAGTAATCGGTCTTCCTTTTTCTATAATATCCATGAGGATGACGCCGTTCGCACCCCAAAATATCGCTGCCATGACCTTTTCGGTCGATGGGATTGTCTTCGCCTTCTTTGGAGCGAGTTCACCGTAAGAATTCAATTGTTTTGATTGTTGCTTAGTTTTTGGTGCGTTGAGGTTTCATCAACGGTGACAACTCGACACAAAATCTCCTTCGGCTCTGGTTACTTGTTTGGCTTTTGGCGTCGAAACAAGGGAGCCACAAGAGATGATCTGTCTAATTACCGTGAATCATTTTGTAGTCAAGACCCCATGTTATGCTGTCTTCTAGGTATAGGTTGGCTCCCACTTTTCATTTCCATCGTACCAGCCTTGACGAACGTCACGACTTTTTTTATCTTTATTTTGAAATGCTGAAATACGCAACAGGCTTTACCAAACACCAAACAGTCGAAGAATTTATTTATTACTTAAAAAAAAAATGTGCTGAATGCTTTGTTTTTCATTATTTCATTGCCTAACAGGAACTGAATGGGTAAGTAATGAACTCGATTGAAAAAAAGTGAAAACCTGGAAATGAAAATTTGAAAACTTTTTGCAAACCGCGCAGCAATGAGTCAAAGTTATATGTATGATACATATATGTATGTGTGTGTGTGTGTATGTAATTGTGAATATGTCAGCAACATAAATTTCACAATTCCAGAGGTGGTAAAAATACTTCTGTACGAGGATTTGAGTGTATTGCCTGCGCAGGCACAGCCAGGAAAACAAATGAAAAACAATAAAACCATTTATTGATTGGTGATTTGCATATTTACTTGTAGTTGTGTACAGTGGTGATGAGGTTCACCAAAAGAGGAAGCTGTAGCAACGAAAAATATGATACAGAAACACAAAATAATAAGGATATATTTGTAATATTGTGCATGCACACACGAATGGTACGAGTATTGTGGGTTTTGAATACTTGGCAGCACGCAACGGCCATGAAAACGAAACAATGCAACACGAATTATTAGCGCACCGCCTGGCATTTATGGAAGTGTAGTAGCTCGCTGCTGATTGAATATGCCCACATTTGCAAAGCAATCGGCTTCAATTGTGTTGCGGAGCAAAAAAGGTGAGTGTGGATATTCATGGAACCATTCAAGCATTGAATCGAAGGAAATACATTGCACGAGCCTTTATTGTTTTTCATTTATTTACTTTGCCTGCCGCTATCGATGTGATGGTGTGCGTAAGCGTAGTAGCCAATTTGCGTCGATTACTTTCTGATTTATTAACCATTTTTATCGATTTTGTATTAAGTGTATGCTAATTTATGATGCTGCTTGAATTGGCTTCAAGGGAATGGTAAAATGGTTGTTTAGCTTTAACGGGAGCTAAGCAAAATATGTACCTACTCGTATACTGGAAAATGTATTTTGGTGAAATGCTGAGAGCGGAAAGTTGTTTAATAAATATGTATACTCATCATCATCATCATCATCATCAAATCCTTCAGCCCCGAATAGCACATAGGGCGCCCGTAAGTCGGTTTGACTTCATTGTGAAAGTGCCACATCGATTTGAACGAACTGTTGGTTGACGTTTGAGTTGTAGAACTATGTATTCCTATGTCAACACCAATTCTCCACCTCTAAATCAGCATCTGAATTTTCCAAATTTCTATGAACATCCCCTGTCGTTGCCGTATTGCAGTTCTCTTCTGGTGAACTCCTGTAAGGAGAAACTCAAACATCAGGAAACATTTCCCTTATCTGGGCTCCTGGGCACAGGAATATGGAGGGAAATGAAATTGCCGATGAGCTTGCCAGGAAGGGGTCGGCAGAACCAGTTCCAGCTGTCTCCTTATCAGACATCGGTGTCTCCTTGACCGTCGTTAAAGGGAAACTACACAATTTCTTTCTAAAAATCTAAAAAAGCGCAAGACAGATGGAGGTCTGTCTCATCGTGTGTTATTTCGAAAAGACTATGGCCTCAATACGATAGAAACAGAACAATTAAGGTGATGGGAATCCCCCACCATTCAATTTCCAAACTCGTTGCGGTGTTCACTGGTCACTGGGTGATCGGTACTCATGCGGAGAAGCTTGGAATTCTGTACAACCCCTATTGCAGAAGCTGTGGGTATCCTACAGAGAAAGAGACTGTTGAACATTTTCTCTGCAAATGTCCGGCTCTGGCGGCTAGGCGCTTGAGATTCCTTAGCATAGCCTTTGGGGATGACTTGAAGAAACTCTCCAGCCTAGATCACTTTTCTCTCCTCCACTACATCAGCAGCTCTGGATGGCTGTAGACGGTTTTTTCTCTTAATCTTTTCACAGGTAGTGCTCCACCTTATGGTATCAAAACGGCACGTAAGTGCTACTTGAAGTGTACCTGGGGTACTCTTGCCATCTTACCTAACTACCTACCATGAGTATCCCTTTGGCATGGACTTAAATTCAAGCTAATAAATCTGTAGTAAATCTGTAAAAACGTGCAGTACATCCATAAGTTACAAGCCTAAGGACGATCTGGTGAGCTCCACGGGTAAGTCGACCAGATACTCAAAGAGTGAGGCCGCTGCTAACCTGAAGAACATACGCCTTTTGCAGCCGCTTGTCACGAGGCAGACGCTGTGAATTTTGAGAGGTGCATTTAAATGGTGTAAGTCAACGAATGGTCCCCACTCACCCACTGACCATGCGTCCCATGCGGATTGCATACCTCGCTTGCAGCTATTGTTACTCAGGTTATCACGTGAAGATGAGTGTAGGAACTGAGGTTATAGAATCATCATCATCATCGTCGGCTTCTGTTTCTCCCACTGAAGCATAGGACCGCAGTGAAACAGCTCCATTTGGTTCTGTGTTTTGCAAGAAGCTTAATTTCGTTCCGAGTCTTTCCTAACGTTTTAACTTCCTTCTGGACCTTTCTCCTCCAAGATATTTTAGGATGACCAACCTTGCGAACAGCTTGTGGATTTCAATTGTGGATGCCTAATCCACCTCCACTCCCGCAGTTTTACCCGGTTAGCTGCCGGCTGAATTTTGCATCTCTGGTATAGATAGTACCAGATCTTCAATATCCTGCGTAAACCACCGGTCTCACTGTTGCGCTCATGGCCTTAGATAGCAAGATCTCTGACTCTTTAGCTAAGATGAGCCCTGCGGCCAACTTTTTTGGCCCGGAGCCCGTTCTGCCACTCCCTTCTGCAGCCATCAAAGCCACGGTTGGCAACGGGTTACTTAACTCACAAGTGAGCCTGGCGGCTGAGAGAGGCTGCAGATGGACAAAACTGATGTTACCTGTCACGTCCGACCGACTGTCGCAGTTACTCCTGCCATTAAGCTGAAGGGGCTGTAGACAGCTGGTTGGACTGATTACGGATCACTTTCTACGGGTGAAGCACATGGAAAAGGTAGGCATCTCAGACAGTGCACTCTGCCCAGCAAGTGGAGAGGGGGCTGAAATGGCGTACCACTTTCTGTGCATCTGCCCGGCCTTCACTCGAAGCAGGCTTGAGTTCGTTGGCACTGATGTGTTGAGAAGCCACTCCCTTGGCGCCTTGGCATCTGAAGATCTACTCAGATTTCTTCGGAGGTCGGGTAGACTTAAAGAAAATTAAAAAGTGGACTTGAGTGCAGTACAGTGGACTTTATGTTGTCTGAGTGCTGTACTTGCTGGACTGTAACGACAAAAAACAAAAAAAAAAAAAAAAAGGAGTCGTATCATCGCCCATAATTTCCCATTTGCCATTTGCACATGAATTTTATACAAAATTAATGGATTTTTTTTTCCCCCAACCTAATATTATTCTTATAGCAATTTGCCATCATTCATTTTAGCACTGAATACAACTAAAACTAAACCATTTCATGGAAAACTGTGCATATATTCGGAAATTTCATATCCCAAATCACCTACTGAGAGATTTTTTATGTTGAATCGCTAAAAACTTTTTCTGCAAACTCATAAACTCATTACGTTTTTGTAGCTCACATTCTGAGAATTTAGTTTAGCAAACAATGGAAATAAATTTTCCAACTTTAAGCTTTCCTGCTCGTATGAAACTTTTCTTACATTACCCACCTCGCTCGTTTTCTAAAGCTGTTGCAAGCAGATAATGCCAGTTATTGATTGGGGGTTTCCTTATCGAAACACTCGGGGTGTGTGAATGTGTGTGGGCGCTCATTTAATTAATTAAAACACAATAAAACTGCTTATATGTGTCCTTGTAAATGTGTGTATGTGTATGTGCATGTGTATGTGCATGTATGCGTATCTGTTAATGTATGTGTATGTTAGTGACGTACATTTCGAAGCATGCAGCGTTAAATATTTTACAGGTTTAAGGAAATGGGAAACATTCCAATAATAGAAACCAGCGTCTGGGAAACTGAATTTTTCACATTCAATACAGGATAGGACATTTAGATGATTGTATGATTCTATGTATAAAATGCGAAAGTTACCTTCACTTAACCCTTTCGAACCGGAAAACAACCAGCGGGAACATTTCGAGTTTAGTGATATATCTAGCTTCAGTACAGGCCCTGAAATTAGAAAGTCTTAAAAGGATATCCACCACCCTCTCCAGGCGCTCTAGAGGGGGTGTGTATATCACATATATGCGCCCCATTAGGTGTTTTGAGCGGGACCTTTAAGTCCCATAAGGTCCCTATATCATACTAATAAATGAATACCAAATAATAAGTTGCATGTTTCGTATCAACTAAAATAATGTATTTCATTTATTTTGAATTTTTTTTTTTTTTTTTTTTAAATGGAAATACTTTATTTGCAATCTATCTTAGAATACAGATATTCAGCAAAAGAGATTTTATTACCTAATGACAGCATAGTATTTACACTGGTGCAAAACTACATACCAAACTATAGAATTTTTTCTTTTTACAATTCTTATGCATATTTGATGTTATTAGATTTAATTTTTACTCGAAAATTGTATAACTTACTTCATAACTTTATAACTTATATTAGAATTTTAAAATTTTTTTTGGAGCATTTTAACAATTCCATATTTAGCTCTTTTTGTTTTTTTTTATTATTATTATTAAATTGACAAATTTAAAGGAATGGAAAGTGTAAGACATGATTGCGCTTTAATCGTCTAATTTCATTGGTTGTGTCCAACAAGCAAATAGCATTTGTGTTTACATGATTTGACAGTTGTTCAATGTATCTGTTCGAATATACTGAGATTTCCCTCTTAACAAATGGAATACCTAGATCCATGTGTATGGCTCCGTTTGTGATAAACCAAGGTGCATTAACAAGTGTTCGTAAGGTCTTTGACTGGTAGCGGTGCAAAATTTCCACATTGGACTTACTAGCAGTTCCCCAAAGCTGTATACCGTAGGTCCATATAGGCTTTAAAAAAGCTTTATACAATCTAACCTTGTTTTCTAGACTAAGTTGAGATTTGCCACCAAGTAGCCAGTACATTCTTTTGGTTTTATTTTTAAGCTGTTGATGCTTAGCTTTAATATGATTTTTCCACGTGAGGCGTCGATCAAGATGCATTCCCAAGTACTTGACTGTGTCGCTAGTAGGAATTTGATGACCATTTAAATACACTGGAAGACATTGTTCTCTTCTTAGTGTAAATGTAACATGAATAGACTTTTCATGATTAATATTAATTTTCCATTTATTGAGCCAAGTTTCCAAAGTGTGTAAGTGATTTTGTAGCAGGGAGGAGGCCTCTGCAGGGGACTCACTAGATGCGATGAAGGAGGGAAACAATTCTTTCATAGTGGAACTTCACATTCTTCACATATTGTTTTAGTACCTACGTCTTTCAACATTTTTGAGGCGACAGCCAGTGCATCGTCGTCTTGTGCTTCCTTCGATTGGCAAATGAGTAGCGGACTTTCCATAAGTCTTTTTCTTTTTGCAAATGTAACCAGACCTTCCACTGCGAATATTGGCGGCTGTTTTCTGACCTCCGACAATCAGCTCTTCTGCCAAAATAACTATAAAATCAATCAATGGCATCTTTTGACGACGTAGCTCTGAATATAAAATCCATAAATTCACAACGGAATTTTATTCCACCACTTATTAGATTTTCGGTTTAAATCATATAAGCCGACCATTTGATCTGCTTTATCGACTCCTCCCATAATTTTGCGATAAAACTGTATCAGCTTAGGACATGGTGTATTATTATTTGGCCATCCCTCTGCTTTTTTCTTATGGTTGTTACACATTTTTTCTGTACGAGTTAGCTTAGTAAGTAAAATATTAAATAGAGAAAATAGAACTCAATTCCTACAACTACAACTCGAAATGCATCTAGTGCAAATGGTGGTCTAAGTATTCCTTTAAATTTGCTCTCCGCTTGAGAGCGACAGCCTACTGGGAATTTGAAATCGAAGGTCATTCGCTCATAGCAAAAATGTGCTCCTTCTATACGAGCAATGCATTGGGTTGGCAACTAAGCAACTCATGGAACGAAATAACTTTATTCTGTAATGATCTTTTGCCATCTTTCGGGCGGCATCATAATCCCACGCTTATAAAACTTCTGGTTTTTATTTCAAAAAAACTGAATCAGGTACGGTTTGACATGATCAACATTGTTGAAATTTGTACTATTCAAGGAGATTTGTAAAGATCGAAACAAAAAGTAATCAGGTGGTGCAAGGTCAGTACTATATCGTGGATGTGGCAAAACATCCCAATAAAGCTCCAATAATTTTTGCCGAGTGGCTTAAGATGTGTGTGGCCTTGCATTGTCATGATGGAATAGAATACTTTTTCGATTTGTCAATTCGGGCCGATTTTCTTCAACTCTTCTTCTTCTTCTTAATTGGCGCTATAACCGCTTACGCGATTAACAAAGCGCGCCAGTCGTTTATTTCTCGTGGTAACCGGCGCCAATTGGACACTCCAAGTGAAGCCAAGTCCTTCTCCAACTGATCTTTCCAACGCAGAGAAGACCTTCCACCTCCTCTACTACCACCAGCTGGTACCGCATCGACTACTTTCAGAGCCGGAGCGTTTGTATCCATTCGGACGACATGACCCAGCCAACGAAGCCGCTGGATCTTTATTAGCTGCGCTATGTATATGTCGTCGTAAAGCTCATACAGCTCATCGTTCCATCGTCTGCGATATTCGCCGTTGCCAACGTGCAAAGATCCAAAAATCTTACGCAGAATCTTTCTCTCGAACACTCCAAGCGTCGCTTTGAGTTGGGTGGTAAGAGTTCGGTTGGGTGGTAAGAGTTCAAAGTAGACAATTCTTTGTAATCCCACCAAACTGATAACAGAACCTTCTTTTGACGAATATCAGCTTTTGATGTTGTTTGAGTTGGTTCACCTGGCCTGCTCCACCATTTTTTCCGCTTGATATTGTTGCAAAGTCATTTTAACCCCCTCCTTTCAGAGAGAGGACTTTCTCTGTGAATTTCCGGGTTTGGTAGCTAGACGATTAAGGTACTCTTTTGTTCGACAGCCTGTGGCAGTGGGCCAACCTAAATCCCATCAATCTTCTCCATTATATCAACTGGCTGGCTGTAGATATCTGCCTGTTGGAGGTCTCATAATGGTATCAAAACAGCGTTTTAGTGCTACTTGAGGAGTACCACTTCAACCATTTTACCTACCTTCTTCTACCTATATCGGTTTACAATTAGTACTTCCTAAGGCGTCGACTTGAAAAGTCACCAATTTTATTCTAATTTATGTCGCAAAGAGGTTAAGCCAGCGAACTAGTTATGGTTCTTCTATGTCATTCGAATAGATGACGAAGCTTGGATCTATGCATATGAGCCGGAAACAAAACGGCAATCGACGGGTAAGGACGTTGAAAGACGAGCTTTATCCAACAAAATTTGTTCGCGAAAGAAGCAGCTCAAGGCACTGTTTTTTTTTTGAAGGAACTCGCAACAGCACCACTAAACGAGCTTAAAACAGTCAATTCTGAGTGATACAAAGTCATTTGTTTTTCAGAAGTTTGCGTAGAATTAAGGAAAACCAACCGTCGAAACCGAATCATTCTTCACCAAGCCAATACCAGCTCTCACGTATTGGTTCACATGAGAGAACTTCTAAGCAGTCAAAACATCGAATTATTGGTTCATTCGCCTTAACTAATTATTTCTTATTGTTCCCGAACATTGAAAATAAATGCGAGGCCAACATTTTTCCATACCTGAAGAAACTATTGAAGCCTTTAAAGAGCTCGTTTTGGAGGTATCCACTTTTGAGGGGCAAAAGTGCTTTGAAAATTGGTTTAAGCGGGCGCAGAAGTGTAATGACTTCCAAGGAGAATTAATTGAAAAACAACACAGCCATTTCCATTATTATTTTACTGTGTTTTCATTAAAAAGGAAAGCCGCCTATGTTACAGTTGAGCTACTACAAGCCAGCGTAAGCCAGCAGTGAATTAATTGTCATCGATTTTTGCCCTCTTTGTTTTTGCTGAACTCACGCGAGTCTGGCGACGCCAGCGCGAATCAATGTATGCTGTGCTCATTTTGCATGCTGTTCTGCCAAAATTGCGATGCTTGTTGTAAATGAACCTGAGTGAGACACAGAGATGCTGTTGTGAGCTAACTGAGCCGATGGGCGAGCACGTCAGATTTTTAATAATGGCGTACTTACGCATTTTTTCGTAAGTTTAGCTATTGTCAAGCTCTTGCGGTCTGTGCACACAAGTATTAACTCTCTCGCGATAGGCCGTATGACAATCTCGCGGTATCAATTGACGCATGGCAGCGTTTTTTTCTGCCACAACAACTGCTTTTGGACGGCCTTCGCGGCCTTTTCATCCTGCAAAGCTCGATGGCCGCGTTGCAGCTCGTTGTTCCAGCCTGTGCGAAGCATATTATAAGTTCAGCCTAATATTAACTATTATTTTATTTCCCACCTATCCTGCATATCTGCCGAGCATTCGCCTATCCGCCACCTGGGGATGCGTCCGATGGAAGACTGCCAACTTCACACGGCAAAAAGAATTCTTTTCAGATCTATATAACCCCGTTACAGCAAGCGCATCATCACTCATAAACTTGACGACCGACAATAATGAAGGAACCAACTTTGATGGAACTTGATAAAGCTATTACTCATATGAGTAACAATAAGGCTCCTGGGGAAGATGGCATTCCCATAGAGCTGCTGAAGTACCTCGACGACAACGGGCGTCAAGTTCTGCTACACCTCTTTTTAAGAATATGGCACCGAGGCAATATTCCGGAAGCATGACGTGTAGGGTTGGTAACTCCTATTCACAAAAAGGAAGACATATTAAACTGTGAAAACTACCGTGGAATCACTCTCCTAAATTTCACATATACAATCTCTTCTCGAATCCTCGCATGCCGGCTAACTGCGGAAGCAGAAAAAATCTTGGGCGAATACCAAGGCGGATTTCGCCCAGGTCGATCAACAACAGATCAAATCTTTGTGTTAAAGGAAAATCTTGAAATATGCTATGAATGCAACGTAGACGTGCACATCCTGTTCGTCGATTTCAAACAAGCCTTTGATAGTATCCTCCGAGACAAAATCCCAGAAGCGCTCTCCAACTTAGGTATCAGCGACAAACTTATTCAGCTGGTCATGACAACACTAACTAACACCACTGGAAAAGTAGTTGTATAACAAGCAGTGTCAAAGCCCTTCGAAATCTCCTGTGGCGTAAAACAAGGCGACGCGCTTTCCACACCTTTATTTAATCTCCTTCTTCACTATGCGATGAAAAACGAAGTGAAGTTTGGAAACCTTTTTAGTCGCTCAGGAATAACAATCGAGTACGCGGATGATATCGCAATAGTGGCAAGGAAAAAAATATATCTCATTGAAACCTTCTGTAATATTGAATCTCGTGCATAATCAGTAGGCCTTAGAATAAATGAAGGCAAACCTAAATATCTGAAGGTCTCCCGCAGCGAAGAAAGACGAAGTCCTGAAAACATCCAAATCGGGACATTAACCTTTGAAGGTGTTCAACACTTCAAATATTTGGGAGTGTTAATTAAAAATGATGGAACGATGAGCTGTATGAGCTTTACGACGACATAGACATAGCGCAGCGAATAAAGATCCAGCGGCTTCGTTGGCTGGGTCATGTCGTCCGAATGGATACAAAAGCTACGGCTTTGAAAGTATTCGATGCGGTACCAGCTGGTGGTAGCAGATGTAGAGGAAGGCCTCCTCTGCGTTGGAAAGATCAGGCGAAGAAGGACTTGGCTTCACTTGGTGTATCCAATTGGCGCCGGTTAGCACGAGAGAGAAACGACTGGCGCGCTTTGTTAAGCTAGGCCAAAATCGCGTAAGCGGTTATAGCGCCAATTAAGAAGAAGAATTAAAAATGACAACATTAGTTGCGACGCAATACAAGACAGAATAATGGCAGCAAACAAAGCATATTACGCCCACACAAAATTGCTGAAGTCCAAACTGCTCACACGTGAATGTAAACTCCGCCTATACCAGTCAATAATACTACCGGTGCTGTCCTATGGCTGCGAGTGCTGGACATTGACAAGCAAAGACGAAAGCAGCTTAAGAGTTTTCGGACGAAAAGTACTCCGAAGGGTATGTGGCCCCAAACGCTGCAACGATGGAACGTACCGACTACGCTATAACGATGAGTTGCTAAACTTATGCCAGGGAGAAGACGTCGTGAAATACATTGAATCCCAAAGGCTTCGATGGTTAGGGCACACTGTGCGCATGGAAGACAGCCGCCCCCAAAAATCTTTTTTATCAACGAATTGTCTAATGACCCGAGCCCGAGGACGTTCAAGGTTAACCTGGCTTGACCAAGCCATAGCCGACCTGAAAAAGCTACGAGTTAGGAGCTGGAGATCTGTTGCTATGAACCGAGCAGATTGGAAGAGGATTGTGGATGAAGCTAAAGCTCACGCTGAGCTGTAATCGCTCCTTTATGATGATGATGATGATGGTGATGATGTTGCAATGAAATGTAATTTACGTTGCGCAAAAGAAAACAGGCAAGAAGCCTATAATAAAAGGAAAAAGAGAAGAAGAAGAAACTGCAATAGAAATCGACTGGCAAGACTTTCCGAATTGGGCAACTGCGGCTGACGTGACGTCCAACACTGTTGCTCCTCTCTAATCAATGGAAACCTTCAGCAATAAAAACTTTGCCACTGGTTTGCTTCCCTTTAATTACCAACGCACATTAGTTAACCTTAAAGTTGAAAAACAACTAGTTCACTTGGCTGAAACCAGTTAAAATTACTTTGCCGTAAATAATTAAATTAGTTTAAGCACTTCCCACACTAATTTTCGGAATTCCAAAACATTAACTTATTGAAAAAGTTTGCATCAATTGCTTGCCAAGCGGGAATTAAATCTCATTAATGCCTCAGCTTAAAACAGCCATTTATGCCATTACAAATTCATTCACACGTACACAAAAATCTGTCTAATACGTGTCCTAATGCTCACATGAGGTAGTTCAGGAAACTTAATCCACAGCTCGACTAAAGGACGCACACACAGGCAATCGTGCAAAGTGTCAAAATGAGCTAAAAATTCGCTATTATCGCACGTCTCGTTGTTATGCAAATACAGACCCAGACCAGACACAGTCACAGGCGCACACACAGACATACACACACACACCTATAGGCACTGACAGGTAGGCAGCCCGACATGAAAGCGTTTAGATAACGACAAAAGCATTGAAGGCGTGCCCTACTTCGTTATGTTTAGTAGGTAAACACACCGAGAATCCACACAATAGCGCTTACAGTGTTGTTGGAACGAGTGGATGGGAAATAAATGAGTCATAAGCAGGGTATACGCGTATGTATCCAGTTTAACTGCTAGCACCGAAGCGTTTCTCTAAATTGCTTGCATGACGTGCAATGCAGCAGCACCATCTTCTGTGACGGCAACTGCTGGCGAAACTAACTACATTAGAGCTGCCGTATGTTGTACTTATGCACATTAGGGTGGTTCTTAAAAAAAGTAAATTATTGTGTTTTTGCCGTCACTCCCCCCCAATTGGTATTAAAGCAGTCGAAGGTTAAAGCGGTTAAGGCATGTCGCAAAGTGGTCTAAGTGCAGGTAACCCTATGAAGACTTGAATAATTAAAATTATTATTTTTTAATCCAATATTAAAAATCGGGTGGTTGAATTTCAAGGGCCGATGTTGAATGTGAACCACACCTAAACGTCAACGACACCGTTTGACTTCTTTCTTTGGGGTTATTTGAAAGAAAAGGTGTACATCGATAAGCCAGCAATAATTCAAAAGCTAAAGGATGAGATAATTCGGTACATTACCGGCATAGAACCTCATCTATGCCTCAGCGTCATCGAAAATTTGGACCATCGGATGGAGGTGTGCCGCCGAGGCTGCGGCGGCCGTTTGTCCGATATTTGGTTCCATACGTAATTGAGCCATATCAGTATTATCATAATAAAGAGAAAGGAGGACTTTCGCATAACCCATTAAAAAAATCAAATAAAATTGAAAAATTAATATTCAACGCCAGTTACTAATAAAAAATGTATTTTAATAACTAATAATGTATCACTTTTGGCTTTGTTGTCGTTTTCATTGGGGAAGGATTTTTACGTGGCGGCCCCGAAACCTAGCGAACAATCAGATATCCCAGGATGCTTCGCCTTCTCGCATTAGCTCGCTCGCAAACGTTTTTTCATGAGCTATTCAGAGGATACTTGGGCGAAGCCCGGAAATTGTGAGCTGCATGGAGCGTATGCAGAAGAATCGTCCTGGCTACTTTGCCTTCTCGCAACTATTTTGCTCTCAAACGGATGTTCGGCAGTTACCTAGAGGATACTTGGCCAGAGGATACTTGGGACTTTTCCCACTTGCGTGAACCGATAATAATTTCAGCCTTGAAATCTAACTTAGAATCTCACTTGCCAAGTAGTGCTACTTTGGACTAAGCGCGGAATTGAGTAGTAAAGTCCTTCCTCGACGAACCAAACTCACACTTTATAATGCACTCATAATTTTCGTCCTATTTTAAGGCGCAGAAGCGTGGACGATGACAACATCCGATGAAGCGACGCTTGGAGTGTTTCAGAGAAAGATTCTGCGTAAGATTTTTGGACCTTTGCAGGTTGGCAACGGCGAATATCGCAGACGATGGAACGATGAGCTGTATGAGCTTTACGACGACATAGCGCAGCGAATAAAGATCCAGGGGCTACGTGGGGGTCATGTCATCCGAATGGATACAAACGCTCCAGCTTTGAAAGTATTCGATGCGGTACCAGCTGGTGGTAGTAGAGGAAGAGGAAGGCCTCCTCTGCGTTGGAAAGTTCAGGTGGAGAAGGACTTAGCTTCACTGGCGTGTCCAATTGGCGCCGGTTAGCACGAGAAAGAAACGACTGGCGCGCTTCGTTTCATCATTTCACGGGCTGCGTGGCAAGTAGCGCCGTCTTGTTGGAACCAAATATTGTGGGGATCACGGACTTCAATTTCCGACATCCGGCATGAAAAGGTCGTTTGTCATGGCGCTTGAGCGTTCGCCATTCACGTGCCGTTGGCGCCAACCTCGCCTTTGAAGAAAAATGGACCGATGTTTCCTCCAGCCCTCAGGCCGCAGCAAACGGTTGTTTTTAATGGATGTAATGGCTTCGGGTTGCTCTTTAGCCAAAAAACAGAAACTGAAAAAAATTATGTATTTAGTTTGACAGTAGTCACGCGTGATCTGTGGAAAACCCCCTATTAGAGAAAGTAACTCCAATCTGATCGCCCTAAGATGAGTTTTGATCGATGAGCGTCGATCGAATGACCCTGTTTTCT
Organism: Anastrepha fraterculus; assembly: GCA_037575425.1. NCBI lineage: Eukaryota > Metazoa > Arthropoda > Insecta > Diptera > Tephritidae > Anastrepha > Anastrepha fraterculus. Next base: position 107,115 of record JAYXIM010029873.1, read on the forward strand.
TTGCACTTTTGAAGGACATACAGAAACGTTGGCTACCCATACTTTCTTATTGTGAAGGTTTTCATATAATGGTCTTGAAACATCCAACTTGAACTTAATTCGTTTAACGGATTCTTCTAAAACATCCTTCTTAGTGAATTTATAGCAGGTTAGAGAGTTTTTACTGTTGCCTTGTTAGGTGTTGTTGTGTTGTTAGGTGTAACAGCCGATAAAAATGGGGACATATCGCACCCTAAATACAAAAGGGTTACAACTCAAAATGTACTTCTGCTCAAATATGAACGAGACGTTATCAATAAAACGGTCCGCGGATGACATATGGCAAAAATAAATTTTTTGTGTTTTGGTAGGACTCTCATAAACGTACATGGCAAATTTCAGCGTGATATATCACATAGTTTGTTTTCTGTGCTACTGTAAACAAGTCAAGCTCGAGTGTCGAAAATTTTGAGTTGTGACCCTTTTGTATTTAGGGTGCGATATGTAGATGATTTGAAGCGCATGTCGATTGCCTGTTCAAAGGTTGGATTTCCACCAACTACATGCAACCTACCTTTACCCCTCATTTTCTGCTTTGATAAGCCCGTCCAAGTAGAGTTATCAATGTTAGCAGAGTTTGCACCTGATTAGTTTGTAGTTGCGTCACTGCATTGCTTTGTAATTGGCAGAGAAAGAGATGCAAAGGAAATGTCAGCACGGGGAGGTCGATTAGTGTTAATAGCGCTGTCAGCAACAGTAAGCACGACGAGTCGAAATGCTTGGGAACACGCTGAGAGAGTCACAGACTTTGGGCAGAGGGTGCATTGACACTCATAGTAGCATTAACGCTATAAATGGGTGGAGAAGAGTGCGAAAAGTTCGTGAGAGCAGCAGGTGCGTTATCCACTGCAGCGGTAAATACTCGTATACTTATAATAGAAGCAGTGATTGGCATGTTTTTCAAAATGTTTCAAAACGTATGCGCGAAGCCCTTTGAGCACATCAGTTAGCAGCGCAATAGCAGAGCTTTTCAATATCAGCATTACTGTTCAACTAGCATATTTCTGCATGCAGAGCTTCAGCAGATTTAGGTAGACAGATTTTTTTTCCATTGTGTATGACAGTTAAGAGTGACAGTATGCGTGTATTTTCTGCTTTGTTACTTTTTTTCAGCAATTGGCTTTCGAGATGGATGACAATGAACCTACGGGCCGCCCAAAATCAGTAATCACCGAAAACTTCATCGAAATTGTTTGTAAATTTATGAAGAACGAACTGAAATCATCGCTGAAATTCATGGAATCGGAGTTAAATATCTCCAAAATATCTATTTATCGCATTTTAACTGATTATTTGGGTTTACGAAAGGCTCATTCCGCACAAGTTAACTGAGGACCAAAAATTGCTCATAATTCAACATTCGAAATACCTCATTAAAGAGGCGAGAAAAGACGAGAACTTCCTGTACAACATTGTAACTGGTGATGAAACGTGGTGTTTCCAACATGAACCTGTAACTAAAGGTCAAAGTGCCGAATGGAAGGCTCCAGACGAGCCACCACCCAAAAAATCGCGTTTAGAAAAGTCAAAAATCAAGTCGATGCTCACTTGTTTTTACGATTCCAAGGGAGTTCGTGCCAATGGCCCAAACCATCATCATGGCGTTGCATCGCATTCGACGAATTTGCCCTGAATATCTCGAAGGAGGAGCTGGCTCTTATTGCATGATAATGCAGCATTTCATGGATCCACTCTTGTGACTGATTTTTTGACTGGAAATCATATTCTAACGATCAATCACTCGCCGTATTCGCTTGATATGGCTCCCTGTGACTTCTACCTATTCGAAAAATTGCATTTGGCCATGAAAGGAAAACGTTTTGCGTCCGTAGAGATCATCCAAAAGGCTTGTACCGACTTCCTTAGCCCAGTTTTGTTTATTTTGGACTTCATCTTGTATAAGGTACAGCTGCTACGGAGGCCCATCTGGCCTAAAAGTGTTTTACGCTTGACCCGCCGACGATGAATACTTAGCTGGAGCTTAAAGCCAATGCTTCAGCGGTGACAAGTGTACTTTAACGTTGTTTGTAAGCCATGGCACACTTTTTCGTCACATCAGTGACCAACAGCATACCAAGATCACGATGGAGGTCGAGCTTCCTCGCATAGTATGGACCATTGAAGATGTTGGGCAACACTTTATTTTAGAATCGTTCGATAAAAGTAATGTAATATTCGCTTGAGCATCCCCATAGCTGAATGCCATACGTCCAGACCGGTTTAAGAATGTGGTCATATAGCAGTAGTTTGTTGTTAGTTGACAGAATATAGTTTCTACCAAAAAGTTAAAGAAGGTTGTTTGTTTTTAATTCAAGCTCTTCACGCTTTTCTTCCAACGCAGTTGGGCATTAAGGGTTATTCGAAGATAATTTGCCTCGTTGACGTGCGGTATATTTACGCTGTTTATGTAGACTGGCTTGTAAGTTTTTTTTTAGGTCGAATACAATGTGCACCGATTTTGAACTATTTAGTTGAATAGGCGCTGTCAAGTCTGACACGAAAGTATAATATATGCCATCAGGGTAGGAAGAGAGGATTCCGCATTAATTCCTGGACAAAATCAATTTTAGTTTGTGGAGTACGTCCGTATGCCAAACTTTGTCAAACGACTGCGAGGCGTCAAGGAATACCGCTGCACAAACTTTATTTATTTCTATCGCACATTCTATGCTTCTAACAACACTGTGAACTTCTATATATCAATAATCAATAATTAATATATCTATAAAATCATTCAATAAAATTTCCATTAACTGCTACAACCTCCTCGATTCGGGTCCGGAAAAGATGGCAAGACCGAATCAAATGCTTTGTATTCATATTGACCATAACGAATACCGTTATGCCGCCTTCAGAGAAGAAATGGTGTTACGAGATGCTTACTAGCTTCACGCTCAACTACCTCCATGCGTATTAATCCTGGGAATTAGAGTCTGGGGAGTTAGGCGGTCATAAGTTCGGTGTTACGTGGTCATGAAAATTTTCAACGTAGTAGTAGCGCGTACGCTATCAAATCAGAGTCTCACTACTTCCTTTAGAACCTTTGCTGCTCACAACACCTAAAACCATAACAATGGTTGGAATCTTCATGAGCATGACAACTGAAACCTCTGCGGGATTCGATTATAGCCATTTGCGGCTGGTTTTCATGGCCTTGTTCAACTTTTTTTTTCCATCAGAAAACTTCTTCATATGGCGTTTCAGATGTTTAACTTTGTTTGGAAGGCGTTTTGTTTCGCTCTGCTCATGTTTGCGCCGGCATGAACTGTTTTCTGCGTATAAGGTAGGTTTTATACCGGAGATCTTCGTGGACAACTCAACCGATAAGACTCTCAGCAACATTAAGCTCGCTCGCAAGAGCTCCTATTTATTTTGAAGGTGCTTCGTCAATGAACGCTTGCACTTGCGCACATAACATGGGAAGATCTTCCGGAAATCTTCATGGACAACTCGACGCCGAAGACCAGCAGAAACATAGAGTTCTTGCATTGATTTTGAAGCTCCCCCTCAATGATCGCTTGAACTTACTTGTAATGAATGAATAATGCAGATCGGAGAGTGTCAGAATGTTCCTCAAGCTTTTTGCTTTTGCAACAGATTCGGCATCAACGCCTGATGCTTTCAACTCATGGCGAACATTATGAACGCATGATCGGGCGCACTTAAGAAAACTCGAGATTTTGAAATCGATGTGACTTGCGCATACAACGAAAATAACTGCATGCCTCTTCATTTCTTGAGTTAAGTTGTAGTCCTCCATCTTTTATCTGAAAAAAAAACAAAAAGAAAAATAATGGTTTCGGAAAGTAATGTCCTCAAATACCGTTTATTTGTTTATTTTAACTTAGTTTTAATTTTTTAAGTCTCCTCACAGGAGTCTAAAATTTGATACCTGTGCGACATGCCTTTACCAGCTCCAAGCAAGACCAAAATTTTTATTTGATATCTTTGGCTATATTATCGTAGTATCGACGTAGGAGTTGAGGGTTAGGAAATCGTATGTAAAAATGGTAGTCCCACGTTTGAGGACCTCCCTAATGCACATACATACCTACCTATGCGCGTATGAAGTATTGAGCGCAAATAAAAAAAAGTTTAGTTGCAAGGGGCTTAGCTAAAAGTTGGGGTAATTTTAAAATAGTGTATGTTTGTGTGCGTGCTGGGAATCAAATGATTTTCAGATCTCGTTTCCTGCTTGCATATGCACCTGGAATGCCTGAAAACTTTTCTACTAAATTACTCTTAGAATTCAGAAACCCGCTGTGTGTTCGAATACTAGAAGGAAGTAAAAGTTCGGAAGGTTTTCCTGCAGCTGGCATTAGTGAGCCTAATTATTGTTGGATTCGCAGCAATAATTTTTATGCTGAGATCAGGTTGCCAGCCTGAAGCCCAACTCCCTTTCGGGAACTCTCACCCTAGCATCTTTTGTTCTCCATTCTTCCACTGACGTTCTCTTTTTCTTCAGAGATAGTCAATTTCCGGTCGGAGTAAGCAGCAATATCACGCGCAGGCGAAACTAGGGAGGTTGGTCAGAGAGAGAGAGAGAGAGAGATAAGTGTGAGACTTCATTTCGCTAGATCTGTCATCAAGTTACACTTCGCTCCGCTTTGTAATGCCTTGATGTTATGCTGAGCGCACTGAAAGATTCATCTATTGCCATACAAGACAGAATGCAAGCTGCAAATAAGTCTTACTTCGCACATACAGAGTTGATGAAGTCGGGATTACTTTCAAGGAACCAGAAACTACGAATTTACAAAACTGTCATAAGACCTGCACTCACATGCGGATGCGAAATGTGGGTGCTGGAATCCAATGAAACCGATGAGTTAAATTGTTTTGATTTGGAAAAAATTCTAAGAAAAATATGGGGAGTTGCACGACTTGAAGACGGTACATACCGCATGCGGCACAGCGACGAGTGAGACACACTTATCAGGGGTGCAAATGTGATCAGATACATGAAAGCGCAAATGATTCGATGGTACGGTCACATTCTACGAATGAGTAACGATAGAACTCGAAAAAAGATCTTCAAAACAAATCCTCAAGGCGACAGAAGAAGAGGCTGGCCGAGAAAACGTTGGAGAGATGATGTCGCAGGCGACTTTGGAGTTATGGGCATATCTGATATCAAACGAAAAGTTGATGACTGAGTGGCGTGGAGGCGAATCGAAAGCAACGGAAGCTATGGTTTGCCCCGAACTGTGATGCTATGACGATGATGATGATGATGAAGCATTAGTGAGTCATATTGCACGCTATACAGGCACATACTTTGCATCGGGTTATATAGTACTATGCGCTTATTCCATTGGCCTAGAATTGAAAAGAGGCCAGAAAACTACTTGAACTTTTTTTATATACTTTAACAGGCTTGAATTCCCTAGCAACAGGTGCATGCCGATCAAAGCGGAAACATGAAAACAAAATGCAGAACGTATGGATTTAGCCTTTTCTCTCTCTGCTATTCTCATAGTTATTACGATAAAATTAGTATGAAGAGAATGAAGAAGAGGGGGGGAATGTATTTCCGGCTTACTTCTATGGAAATTTTCCCTCATCGTTGATATGCTTTGAACAAATGAGAAAACAAACAAACGTCACACGTTTGCATAAGCAGCAGATAAAATCACATACGAAACCGTGAAATTTGGCTACAACAGATTCTTATTCCTTCATGCAGCTGGTGGATGTGGCAGGAGGTTGCTTATTGACATGAGTTTCTTTTGTGTTCGAAAGCGGACGAGTGTATGATGACACACATTTGGACATTGGACACAGGATCGATCACTTAAAGATTTGGTAAAAAATTAGAACTTTTTTGGAAGTTGCTGAGATACGTAAGCGAAAACTTTTAAGTTGAAAACAAATATGCGAGTTGTGTGGCAAAATCATTAAGTGAAGTGTAATTCGATGAATGTACTTTTGAAAGAGTCTTTAGTCATTGACAATGGAAAAATTACATTTGGCGCTTTGACTTTTGTCAATTTGCAGAGCCGAACGATAGGAGGTACTTGGTTTTGTTCTCGTTCACCACCAGACTCATTCGCTTTGCCTCTTTATCTAGTTTGGAAAAGGCAGAGTGCGGTTGTTAAGGCCGAGGATGTCAATATCAGCGGCATACGCCAACAATTGTACGCTCGTATAAAATATTGTGCCTGAGCGATTAAGTGCTGCGGCTCGTACGATGCTCTCCAACATCAGGTTAAAGCAGTCACACGACAGCGAGTCACCCTGTCTGAAACCTCGTTTGGTATCAAACGGCTCGGAGAGGTTCCTCCCTCTGCCCGCGCTGCTGGTGTTGAGCAACGCCATTTCGCATAACCCTATTATTTATGATACCGCATTCAGACATCGAGGTATACAGGAAACGCCTTTCGTACAGCCAAATGCAGCTTTAAAGTCGACGAAAAGATGGTGTGAGTCGATTCGCCTTTCATGGGTCTCCTCCAAGACTTGACGTTTTGTGAATATCTGGTCGATTGTAGATTTTTCAGGCTGATAAGGTTTAAGCAGTTGGTTGATTTTGGTCTTCAGCCCTTCCCACAATACGCTCGCTAGAACCTTATAGCCGGTATTTAGAAGACTAATCCCGCGATAATTGGCACAGATTGCAGGATCGCCCTTCTTAAGGATTGGACAATGCACACTTAAATTCCAATAGGTAGTCATGCTTTCATCCGACCATAGTTTGCATAGCAGCTGATGCATGCACCTTATTTGAATAGCACCTCGTCGCCATGTTTGAATAGCTCAGCCGACAGTCGGTTGGAGCTCGCGACTTTGATGTTCTTTAGCCGCGTTACTGCTATTCTCACCTCGTCATGTTCGGGTAACGGAACGACAGTTCCATAATTCAAGTACGCTCTGAATGTTAGTCACCAGATCGCCGCCTTTGTTGTTACAGAAAACGTCTTGGCCTTGAAACCTTCTGTAAGCCGCCGCACTTTCTGGTAGAATTTTCGGGTGTTGTTCCTATTGGCCAGCATCTCAAGCTCCTCACACTCACGTATTTCGGCCTCGCGTTTCTTCTTTCGGATGATACGTCTCTCTTCCTTTTTTAGCTCTCTGTAGCGATTCCACATGGCTCGCGTTGTGCCCAATCGCAGCGTGGGTCTATAGGCGACATCCTTTCTTTCTGCGGCAGCATGACACTCCTCGTCGTACCAACTATTTTTTCGGGCTCACCGAAATACGATTTCTTCTTCTGCGGCGGTACGTAGAGAACGAAAAATGTTGCTCCATTGTTTCTACACGCCGGTTTGTTGGGCAGTACTGTCAGAGAGCAGGAGTGAGAGTCGGGCGGGGAATTTTCTGGTTGTCTGTTGCGATTGCAGCTTTCCGATTTCGAACCTTTTTTGCGCAGTTAGATGCACGTTTTACACTGCACAGAGACGTGTGTGTAATTTGGCTGCTACAAGATATTGTTCCGAGTCGATGTTGGGTCCTCGGGTCGAACGCACACCTAAAACACTGTCTTCCCTCTATCGCAACATGATCGACCTGGTTATGCGTTCTTCGATCAGGAGACAACCACGTTGCTTGGTGTATCTTTCAAAGCTGGAATGCAATGCTGTAGACTGCCATGTTTCGTGCGCCGGCGAAGTCGATCAGCCTCTGTCCGTTACCGGATGTTTCATTGTGCCGACTGAGATCGAAAATTCCCTTCTAGTCCATCCAGGCATTGAAGTCGCCAAGCAGATTTTTATGTCGCGGCGCGGGCAGCGCTCACAGGAACGTTCCAGACGTTCATTGAATCAGTCTTTGGTGGCATAATCCTACTGCTCCGTTAGGACATGTACGCGTGTATTTGATTTGCAGAATAAGGCAATGGAGTTGAATACTTTCGTTAGCTGAGAAAAGCTTTCTAACTACAGGACAAGCATTGTTTGCGCTTCGCGACCGAAAAATATCATATTGTGTGAAGGCGGAGGTTTGTGCTGAGCTGTACTGCAAACCTTTGCAAAAGCCTCAGGCAATACTCACCAGCTATTTGAGGGATCCCGTTGATAATCGTATCAGTACACCGTGGAGAAGTTGTGGCCCACATGAAAGGCTCATTCATTTAAGGTGGAAGTAAAAAGCAAATAATGAATTCGCCTTGCTTCATTTTGTGCTGACAGCCGCATGGACACGGAAAAAGAAAAAGGAAAAAAAAACAAATCCGCTGATTTACCGCGACCACCTTAAATAGATCCGCCTTGCCCACATCAGACCATTAGCCGATTCTCAGCGCTTTTGAAGGAAACAGCAGATTTACTGACGTAATAGGGGATGTGACAGTGGTTTGTTTCTTCTTGTTTTATAAAAGTGAAAAAAGATGAACTTTTCGCCTGAGTGATAAATTGTAAGCAACGAATAGCTCTTTATAATTGTAAAAAGTTTTAAATGAAAAACTGAGTATGCAGAATTATTAAAAAGCATTTGTAATGCTCTTTAATATTTTCGCCTTGTAATTGCACAAGAAAAAAAAATACTTTCCTGCAATCATTGCTTTTCGCCTATAACAAAGGACACTTTTTCACTACACACACACACACACACACACATATACACATTCTAAACTTTGAAGTTTTTATAGAAGTTTTGCAGTAAAAACTTGGGTTTATACAAAAACAAAAAAAAAACTTAGGAAATTTTTACTCTTCATCAAAGCCATTTAATTCACTTACTTTGACAGTCTTGATTGATGGCATTTAATTTAAAAAGGGGCAGCGAGACGGAATTAACTTGTAACTGTTTTAGCATAAAAAAAAATCAAAAAAAATAAAATAAAATAAAATATTTTAAGTACAACCCATCACAAAAGCGCAAGTATTTTGCAAAGGTTGAAAGTGCTGCTGTGGAAGTATAAGTTCAAGGGCAATCGCTGCTGACTAACGAGTAAGCCATATTTTGTCAGGGACGTCTGAGCTCCGGCATTCAACTGGTGTGCGAGCAAGCGATTGGTGTCAACCTTAATGTACTTTAAAATTTTAAATATCGAAGTTTTCGTTAAAGAAGGATAAATACCAGAAATATGAAAGCAAAATTAAATTCCCAAAAAAAAATTCGCAAAAATCAACGCAAAAAATGCACGTCATTCTTTTTTACATTCCATGCGCCATAAAACTGCATACTCAGAATTTTCGAAAAAATTCTTATTTAAAAGTACGAAATTCGAAAAGAATTCCATTTCCATCTTGCATAAGTTTCAAACTTAGAGCTAGTTTTTTCGCCAATTGCAATACAGAAATTTAATTTGCGCGGCGAATTCGCTGGCGATTCGCATCTCACAATTTGAGACTGCTAGAATTGCTTATGTTTCGCTACGCATGAGAGAATACCAAGCAAAAACACAAAATGCATTCATACGCATCTACCATCTCTCCAAGACTACTACGCAGCCTACTAAGCAGCTTGCCTGGCAGTGGAAAGTGTACACAAAATTTTGGCTATGCCGCAGACTGAGCTGCTCCTGCAATGGGAGTGCCTATTAATTTGCTACAGATTTTCGGTGACGGGGGGATTTTAGGCGATGCTATTTCAAGATGCAAATTCACTTACGTGGAGTGTGTAAGTTAACGTAATCAACAATTCGAATTAACTTCACATAAAATATTCATTTATTTATTCCCACAAAATATTATGCTGACGCTATGTCTGTGACAGCGGATATTTTGGCAGAAACAGTGCCAAGTGTTTTGTGGTAATCTGACGCGCACGTGTCGCATCGTCAACAATAAATGCAGTTAAGCGAGGTTTCATTATGTTGTGCTTGCCTAATTAGAGTTAGTCTCTTTAGAGTACTCAAGCTGAGCATGAAGCTCAAGTGTAATAAATTAAAATAATAATACCAAATAAAATGTAAATTAAATAATAATAAAAATACCAATAAATGTAATTTGTACAACAAGGGCTATCTTACGAGGTCTGGCTGTTAAATAAATATAATTGGCGCCCAACGTGGATTAAATTAATTAAAAACTAAGAAATTAATCAAAAATTAATAAAATCTTTTTAACAAAAGTTTTTTTAAAAAAATAAAATAAATTTTTAAATAAAAAATTAATCCAGAACAGTAAAAAAGTGAAGTTTTTACATTAAAATTCAAAAAAATAATAAAACCTTTTTAACAAAAGTTTTTTTAAAAAAAAAAATATATAAAATTTATGCAGAACAATAATAAAATATTTTCAACAAGTTTTTAAATAAAAAATAGTCACCAGAGCTTCGAAATAGCCTGGGCAGCAAGTTGGAAAATTCAGAAAAAGTCACCAGAGCTTCGAAATAGCCTGGGCAGCAAATTGTAAAAGTAAAAAAAAAATTACCGGAGCACCAGAGAGGAAACCAGCAAAAGGAGAAAAGTCACCAGAGCTTCGAAATAGCCTGGGCAGCAAGTTGCAAAAGTTAAAAAAAAAATTACCGGAGCACCAGAGAAGAAACCAGCAAAAGGAGTCTTATATTTTAGGAAAAATGCAATACCTTAAGTAAGTAGAGCGCAAAAGTAGTGTCATATCCTTGTTTTTGTTTCTATAAGAATAAATACAATTTTTTTTTACATAAAATAATAAAGTTTAAATTTGGAAACTAAAAATATTTTTTTGTAAATCTTTGCACGGGTTGATCTGGCTCCTTGTGTTTGATTTTATTTTTGATTTCTATGAGTGAATCTGATAACGAGTTAGAACAAGTTTTGGAGGGGATCAACGGAATAGAAGTTAATAAGATACAAAATAGAAATAGTTTAGGAGCAACTAATTGGTGGGAAAACACAACAATGTCTCTCACAACAGAACAATTGAGGGCAATGGTAGAGGTCGCCATTGGAACCGCCCTAAGATCTCAGAAACAGGTTTTCGACCAACAAATTGAGGATCTTAAGAAAAAATTCGATGAGTGTGTCTTTCACACCCCCAAGGTTGAAACATACAAAGACATAGAAATAATACAGGGGCAAAAATGTGATGAGCCACTGGACATTGTTAAATCTCTGCCTGATTTTGAACTATTAATTTGAAACTATTAATAGACACAGGGGCTTCGAAAAACTACATTAAACCCTTACGGGAACTAAAGAACATAACCCCTGTAGATAACCCTTTTTCAGTGAAATCAATTCACGGTTTCACGACCATTAAGAAAACATGTACAATATTATTAACGTATTCAATACGAACAGCAACTTTTTTTTACCGTCACTGTCGACATTCGATGGTATAATTGGCCTTGATTTGCTAACGCAATTAAGGGCAAAACTTGATTTCAAAAACAAAGAAATCCAAACCCAAAGCGGGTTAGAAAAATTACAATTTTTAAAGTGTGCAAATGTAAATTTCACACAAATAGAAGGCATAGTTGTACCTCAAAATGTTACAGAAAAATTTAGGAAAATGATAAAAAGATATTAGGAGTTTTTGCAAACCCTAATGAATCTTTATTTATCAAGGATTTTGCTACAATAGCAAAACCTCTTACTGATATATTAAAAGGTGAAAACGGAAAAGTTAGCGCTCACCAGTCAAAAAAGATAAAGGTGAACTTGGACGAAAGACAAGTTCAAGCCTTTGTCAAATTAAAGGAAATACTGGGTTTACAAAAATACAGAAAAATTTAGGAAAATGATAAAAAGATATTAGGAGTTTTTGCAAACCCTAATGAATCTTTATTTATCAAGGATTTTGCTACAATAGCAAAACCTCTCACTGATATATTAAAAGGTGAAAACGGAAAAGTTAGCGCTCACCAGCCAAAAAAGATAAAGGTGAACTTGGACGAAAGACAAGTTCAAGCCTTTGTGAAATTAAAGGAGGAACTACGGTTCTTATTAAGGGGAGGGTGGTCCATAAGGACAATCTAAGATAAAATATTCCTTCTGACCACTCGGAACTCTTTTCTATATTTGTAAATTTTGTTTTCACTTTCCTTTTCTCTTTTCCTATATTTCCTATATCTCCTACATTTTCATTCTTTGTTTTTCCTTTCTTTCTTTCATTTTCTTATAGGACTTTGCTTATAATACTTCCACTTCAAATTATATCTACAAAATTAACAGATTATTCTAACTCACACTACATTCCTATTGCGGATGGAAATGTGTTCATATGGCAAGACTTCGAATACATTCAACATACAAGCAACCTGACAATGTACTCTGAAATAGCAGACGAAACAAAACATCTGACAACCCACTTCCCTTTATCTCATATGGTAAAGATTCTAGACTCAGACATAGCCCGAATTAAAACAATATTGGCATCCTTTGCCATCCACCACCGACATGTCAGAAGCATCAATATTCTAGGCACTGCCCTTAAGGTTGTCGCCGGGACACCGGATTTCGATGACTTCGAAAAAATCAGATCCAATCAACAAAATCTAATAGAGTCAGAAAATAGGCAAATTATTATAAATACAAAAACACAGGCCCAAATAAATAAATTAACGGAAACAGTTAACGTAATAATTAAAAATTCGAAAACTTACCAAATAGATACCGCTCACCTGTATGAAACTCTGCTCGCGAGAAACAGAATAATAATTTCGGAGCTTGAAACATTAATGCTAGCTGTCACCCTTGCAAAGATAGGGATAATTAATCCTACTATTTTAGACTCTAAAAATTTAGACACGATTATAAAGCGCTCTACAAATATAACCTTAACTATAACTGATCTAATGGAAGTATCCTTTGTTAAAGTTTTTCTAGATAATAATTTTTTACATTTTTTAATTAAATATCCTAAGCCTAAACTAGAGTGTAAGAAAGTTATTGTATTTCCTGTACAACATAATGAAACGATCTTGCACCTCGGTGAAAACAACAATGTTGCTGATTGTGAAAACAAGGTAATTGCTATTGGAAACTGCAATGCAACTCTTACATCAACTTTTTGTCGGGAGTTATTGAATCCAACATGTGCCCAACAACTCCACTCTGGAAGCGTAGCCCAATGCAGTACAAGACCTAGCCACCTAGAGCCTCTGGTTGTAATTGATGACGGCATTATCATTATCAATGACGGCACTGCTGTAATAGAAACCATTGATAGTTTAAGGAGACCCGAGGACGGCTCTCACTTAAGCGGAGGAGGAGTTAACGTAATCAACAATTCGAATTAACTTCACATAAAATATTCATTTATTTATTCCCACAAAATATTATGCTGACGCTATGTCTGTGACAGCGGATATTTTGGCAGAAACAGTGCCAAGTGTTTTGTGGTAATCTGACGCGCACGTGTCGCATCGTCAACAATAAATGCAGTTAAGCGAGGTTTCATTATGTTGTGCTTGCCTAATTAGAGTTAGTCTCTTTAGAGTACTCAAGCTGAGCATGAAGCTCAAGTGTAATAAATTAAAATAATAATACCAAATAAAATGTAAATTAAATAATAATAAAAATACCAATAAATGTAATTTGTACAACAAGGGCTATCTTACGAGGTCTGGCTGTTAAATAAATATAATTTGTAGCATATTTTGCCTGGGAGAAACTTCTTTAAAAAAATATAAAGGGTGGTTAAGTTTGAAGGGCCGGTATTGATTTTGAATAAAATACAATTTTTTAGGAAATTATTATCCTTTCTCTTTATTATGATAATATTAGTATGGTTCAATTACGTACAGAGCAAAATATTGGCCAAATGGCCGCCGCCCCAAAGAAAGAAGTCCAACGTTGTCAAATCACATGATCTTGGCGGCCAATTGACATCGCCGCGACGTGAGATTATTCGGCCATCAAATTTTTCGCGCAAAAGCGCCATTGTTAGCTGTGTGACAAGCGGCACCGTCCTGTTGAAACCACATATCGTCCACATCCATATCTTCCAACTCGGGCCATAAAAAGTTCGTTATCATCTTCCGATAGCAAACACTATTTACAGTAACTGCCTGACCGGCCTCATTTTGGAAAAAATAGGTCCAATGATTCAGCCGCCCCATAAACCGCACCAAACAGTCACTCTTTGTGGGTGCATTGGTTTTTCGGCTATCAAATGCGGCAATTCTGCTTATTGACGAATCCACTGAGGTGAAAATGTGCCTCATCACTGAAGATGATTTTCTTCACGAAGTGCGCGATATGCATTTTGATTTGAGCGCCCGTTTTCATAATAAGCCTGAATAACTTTAGCGCGTTGCTCGATTGTGTAGCTTTCCATGGTTCAAATTGGGTTAGTCTGAAATTGAAAAGTGTCAAATGAATAGCAGAAAAAAACTTCATGTTTGGGTGTGGTTCACATTCAACACCGGCCCTTGAACTTTAATCACCCTTTATATTCATTATTTTTTTCTCTTTCCATATTTAACGTTTACTTCGAAATACGAGTACAGTCTTGGACAAACCGACCAATAGCCAACTTTTAAGCAAACTTCGCCAACGGCATTGCGGAAATACCACAAGTTAAAACATGCAGTAGCTAAATAATCTGTGGGCAGGTAAATGTCTTCATTTCTATGCAAATATGCAAATAAAGCCATGCCGGCTCTTGCCTGTCACTGCGAAAGAGTTTTACAGCGCCCGGTTATTCGTTATTGTTGACTCGCCGCTATTGCCACGCGCTCAGGTGCACTTCGAAAATGCACTTGAAGTCAGGTCGGCGCACGCTACATAAATTAACAATACCCAACATACCCTCGCACCGTACGCGTGCACTAAAGGCGCATTGCCAGTATTTCGCAATCGAACCTTCTCACTTGTCCAAGGTCGGCACTGGCAATGGCAATGTCCATGGCGCTGGCCTGTTGCAAGTTCAGCAAAATAGTTGGTGCATATGCATGTGTACTAGTGTGGGTAGATCGCATATGTATATGTAGATAGCAACCAGTTGCGATAGTTGGTTGTATAAAGGCGCGGGTAGTGAATGGCGAACGCCATGAGCAAAGAGTTGATTTAATGAATTCAAAATCAACTGGCCAGAATGGAGAAGAATTGCCTTTGACTGTATAACCAATACAAATGCACAGGCTCATATTAATAAGGTTGAAAAATGCAATTATGAGAATAAGTTTTGCTAGAACTGCCTGCAGATAATGCGATATACAGAGATATACAAATGCTGCAAGATTGCAGAGAGACGCATACGCTAAATATTGCAAATCTATAGAAGTTAAGCATGCCAGTAGCGGCATACCAGGAGTCCGGCCATTTTTGAATTGCGTAAATGCCGGGACTAGTCGGTTCAAATATCAGGATGGTTTAGTATACAAATTTTGCATCAGAAAAAATAAGTAAAATTTTCCTCGCAAAAAAACGCTTTTTATTTATTTATTTAAGTTAATGGTAACAACCCTATTGACTAGATTTACATAATAACAAAACCTTCAGAACTAAAAATAAATACAATAGATAGTCGGCGTGGCCTCTTCTTTGTATGAATTTTAGTTTCTTTGGGACCAATTTTGCACAAATCATTAACTACAATACAATTTCCTGAACGGATCCATAAGCAACGTTCAAACCCGCTGCCTGCTTTCTGATGGTGTGATTATTAATTTTCGGTTATTGTTGGGCTGTAAAGAAAGAGGAAGTGGAGGAAGAGTTAGCAAACCTGCAGCGCGTGAAAAAAGGGATGAAACGCTAAGGATATGGCGCAGATGAACACTTAGGCTAATAAAAGGCGTCGTTACATGGAACAGGAGGAACTTCGGTGAAGCAAATTTTTATACAACCCAAATGCTTTATGGGCACGGGTATTTCCAGAAATACCTATTCAAACTAGCGAAGAACGAACACTCCAAATGCATATATGGGCATGCCGCCGAAAATGAAGCTGAACACACATTCTTCTCATGCGTGCGTTGGAAACAAGAACGTCGAACGCTGGAGAATGCAGTCGGGCACATAACCACTGAAAATTTAATCGAAAAGATGCTATGTAGCGAGGAAACGTGCGAAATTCATCAGTGATTTCGCGGAAAAAATTCTGCAGATGGGAAAGTGGAACCTGGACGCAGACACTCAAGCATTGACTTTGTAATGAGACACATGGAACGCTACTCTGAAGTAATCCGAGAGCGGTTGCAGGGTGGGCGACGGTTCCAAATGAGGGGAAGATTTTTAGTCTCCGGGCATGCCATTGCTGCAACGGCAACTTTGACCATGTACATATTGCATTTTCAACCCCTTTATCGGATGTTTTCAGCAGTTTTCGATGTCGGTACCCTATCACTTTCATCCTCAACAAACTCACAGTCTCTTTTAAAGCGTTCATGCCACTCGTAAACGGCTACTTTCCTTAGGGTATTCAGAAACTCAAATCAGTTGCTTTAGAGCGTAACCTGGCACCTGTTTTAGGGACTTTTTGATCAAAGTGGTGTTTGAACCATAACTGGATTTGAAAGAAATCCCCCTGTTAAAAAAGATTTTAATTTTTTGAATGAAGACCGTTTTTCCTTTTTGACGTGATAAGGTCTTAAAATTCGATGGAGCCGGCTGCACGCACCAAAAAATGCGTCGCTATCTTCCTCAAGCGTCATTATCTTGCTCATGTGGCGTTACCTTGCTTGAACTACATGTTATGTTATGTTATGTTATGTTATGTTATGTTATGTTATGTTATGTTATGTTATGTTATGTTATGTTATGTTATGTTATGTTATGTTATGTTATGTTATGTTATGTTATGTTATGTTATGTTATGTTATGTTATGTTATGTTATGTTATGTTATGTTATGTTATGTTATGTTATGTTATGTTATATTATGTTATGTTATGTTATATTATATTATGTTATGTTATATTATATTATGTTATATTATATTATATTATGTTATATTATGTTATGTTATATTATATTATGTTATATTATGTTATATTATATTATATTATGTTATATTATATTATATTATATTATATTATGTTATATTATATTATATTATATTATATTATGTTATATTATATTATATTATATTATATTATATTATATTATATTATATTATATTATATTATATTATATTATATTATATTATATTATATTATATTATATTATATTATATTATATTATATTATATTATATTATATTATATTATATTATATTATATTATATTATATTATATTATATTATGTTATATTATATTATATTATATTATATTATGTTATGTTATGTTATATTATATTATATTATGTTATATTATGTTATATTATATTATATTATATTATATTATGTTATGTTATGTTATGTTATGTTATGTTATATTATGTTATATTATATTATGTTATGTTATGTTATGTTATGTTATGTTATGTTATGTTATGTTATGTTATGTTATGTTATGTTATGTTATGTTATGTTATGTTATGTTATGTTATGTTATGTTATGTTATGTTATGTTATGTTATGTTATGTTATGTTATGTTAGTTATGTTATGTTATGTTATGTTATGTTATGTTATGTTATGTTATGTTATGTTATGTTATGTTATGTTATGTTATGTTATGTTATGTTATGTTATGTTATGTTATGTTATGTTATGTTATGTTATGTTATGTTATGTTATGTTATGTTATGTTATGTTATGTTATGTTATGTTATGTCATGTTATGTACAACTTGATCAGTTTCATTGCGATCCCATTTACCTCCTTCTGTATATCCATACAAAATATCTATAATAAAATTAAAATTTTCTTTTGAAAAATGCAACCATTCATCTCCATTTTCTTATGACATTGTCACGTTCAACTATCTTCGTTAATAGTGGAAAATAACATCATCGCCGTTAATAGTGGAAAATAACATCAGGCAAATGACCACCACGACCACGCTTACAGAACAATATCCTTTTCATGAAATTTTCCATAACCGAATTGCAAAGTGGCTGCCCTATGGCCTCGATAGCTCATGAATTCAATCTTTGAGGTCTTGAATCGATCCTGGGCTGTTGGCGTAGACCTTCTCTTTCACGTGGTTTCAAAGAAAAAGCCAGAAGGTGTTAAATCACAACATCTCGGTGGCCAATTGTGATCACCTCTTCGAGAGAAAACACGGTGCGAAAACTTTTCCCGTAAAAGATCAATGATTTCGTTGCTTGTGTGGCACGTAGCGCCGTTTTGTTGAAAATAGACGTTGTCAATACCATCTAATTCCGCCATAAAAACCGTTCATCATCTCTCGATAGCGCAATCCATTCACCTGTAACTCCTGTTATTGGAAAACCATTTAGTGGCTTGGAAAAGTATGAAGCCGAAGACTCAACTGAAACCCCTTTTAGTTTGTATAAATCTAGATATTTTACTATCGATAGCGCACGCTATCAAACCTGAAAACTATTTTTTGCTGTCGTCCTCTCACTGGGTAGTTTAACGAAATGCACTTGAAACTGTTAACATCTCACTATCCATAAAACGTGGCCAAAATGGAGCATGAGTCGCACTAAGACTCTATTTCCCCTCCTACTTAGATCTAAGAATCGTAGTGGGTATCCTATCTGGGCACTGTCTAATAAGAAGACCATTAGGGCCATTATCCACTGACTATTGTAAAAGCCGTCAGAATATGGAAGAGGAAAAGACAATTGAACATCTTCTATACGGTTGCATGGCTCTGTATAGAAGCCGGTTGAGCCGACTCGGTCTCGCTTTTCTGGACAACAATGCGGATGTGCCGAATCTCAATGTAGATAGTACAACCAGCTTTTTAACGGCCACACAAAGGTTTAAAGAGAACCAAGTTGAGTAAGGATAGGATGGTCGCGGTGGTATCACAAGGGGTCTTCAGACAGCAGATTAGTCAACCAAGAAAGAACAATTATTTTTGACAAACTCTCAAGCTTGGCTCATGTAAATGAAAAGCCAGGCTTACGTAGAAAAAAAAAGTTATAGAACTAAGTAAATGTAATCTAGTTTTGTCGAAGGTTTTATTGCTGATTGATATAGGTTAAGTAGTGATGGTTGCCCAGAAAGTGGGCCCACTTGGACGAAAGAAGTTTGGTTCATCCTTTGTGATACCATTTGAAGAGCGGAAAAGAGGTGAAGGAAGATTACGATAGGACGAAAGGGAAAGGAAAAGGGATGGGGAAGGTTGAGTATTTGTGGACTATGAACGGTGACTAGTCTGCGGTTGTGCTAGCCTCTTTATGCTGCTGATGAAGTCCATCAGATTTTTGTTATTAAGACCTGCTATATCAGGAGGCGCAGAAAAGAAGTGAGAACCCAGATGCTTGAATCTTAGTCCCGCGAGAGCTGTGCAGCTAAGGAGAAGGTGCTGAGATGATTCCACCTCATTCTCCATACAGCTGACGTAAAAAGCACGCGAAGTTATTTCGAGTCGCCCGGCATGTATACCTCGCGCGGGTAGTGCCCCGTGTGCCCCATTTGAGTTTGATGGCGAGCTCTTTGCAGAATACTTCTCCTCCAACCCTACCGTCCAATATGGGTGAAGAAAGTTCCGCTTGGACTAAGCGAAGGCACGCAATAATCCGTCGACGAGGGGATGAACTCAAAGTTTCTGAGGATGCTTGAGTGCCCATATGTGAGATTGAGCTTATAGCCCAAGTCCCTCAGTCTTATTACGGTACATGCAGCGGCAATTCTGCCTGTGATGCCTATAGGTACCACATTTAACATTACATTAAGCGCTAGAGTAGGAGTAGTTCGAAGCGCCCCACTGATTCCAATGAGTGCACACTTTTGAACTCTCTCTAGCTTTTTAACTGATGTCGTTCTCTCCACTGAGTCCCACCAGACAACGACTCCATATAACAAGATTGGCTTTATTATGGTGTTATAGAGCCAAAATACAACTCTAGGCGAGAGGCCCCATCTTTTGCCAATTGCGCCCTTGCATCCATACAAGGCGACTGTTGCCTTCCTTACTCCCTCCTCAAGGTTGGGCTTCCACGTTAGCTTACTGTCAAGGATTACCTATACCTAGGTACTTCACCTTGTCAGAAAGCACCAACGGAGCGCCCCCCATCGAGGGGAGTTGAGCTCTGGGTATTTTATATTTCCTCGACATAGCAAAAGTTCATTTGAGAACGAGCTAAAACACTTAAATGCCCTTGTTTAGCCCTGTCTGCCAGCACCTGTATGTTTTTATGTTTTTTGCTTTATGTCACTGGCATTGTGTAGCGGAATTCAAATTTCAATGAGACTTGGCAAGAAACAGCCATTGTAACTAAAATCTCATAATTTGGTAGCATTCAAAGAGGACCCTATCTAAGAGAGTAGAAAAACACAAAGTTTGCAAAATTTGGAAAACTTTGTGCTCTGCTTCCATGGCGCACAATTTGAAGAAGTTAAAAGAGTGGAAATTTGCGAATTAAGCCTTAAGTACAAAGCACAGCTCCGCGTTTTTCCTTTTCAAGATTTTGCTTTTTATTAGTCTTAGTACTTTCAAAAGCTTGTGGACAACTGTTTTTCTTACTGGCAAATCGTTGCAAGTAAGAACTTATGAAGTAAAAACTTGCAACTTCTCCGGAAAACTAAATGCCACTTTGCGTTTCCCCTTCCCCCCTTCTTGCAAGTTAATGGGTACGAAAGCAACAACAAATAAATAGTTTTTTCTGTCGCTTGCTCACACACCGAAAGCTCTATAAAAATTCGGCTCCACTTCCTGGTTAGTTTTAGCCAATTTAACGAACAAAAGATTAGGCAAACAATGCCAAATGGTGAAATTCCCGCGCTTCTAAGAACGTAACAGATTGCAGGCTTAGATGAAAACATAAAATATGTTGGGGAATAAGTTCGTAACATTTTTACCGAAGACCTTTATTTAAGCAAAAAACAATAATTATATCAGTAAGTTAGTCAATTATATATTCGCCGTTGCTGTTTACAACCTCTTCTCACCGCTCGACCAATTTGTTGATGCCGTTCCGCCCAAAATTGCCTGGTCTGGTGTTAAAGAAGTTTTTGAGCCAGTTTAAAGGGACCTCTTTGTTATCGAAAGTTTGACAGGGAACGAAAAGATAGTGAACGATCGGTGCGCGGTCCGAAGAATACGACGGATGCTGAAAGACCTCCCATTCGAGCTCTTTGTGTGCGGCTGTGACGACTTGTGCAACGTTGTGGTGAAGGAGTATGGTTTGACCATATCGATCAGGTCTTTTCAGTCGAATAGCCTCATTCACGCGGTATGGTTGGACAATATGTTGTTGACCGTGTCATTCTTCTCGAACATTCCCCAGTGCACCATACCCTCCCAGTTCCACCAAACATATTCGAGTGTGATGAAGATCCGACTTAACTCTGGATTTTGGTGTATCTCCTGGAGTCACTCACTAATTTCTTTGCTTTATATTGATTTATAAGCCCAATTTCTCATCTCTCGTGATGATTTGGTACAAAAAGCGCCGTTTATGACCACGTGTTGCTCGATGGCGGGCGAGATGCTGAGAAGCAATTTAAAGGCGACTTTCTTTGTTTTTTTTTTTTTCATTGCGCTCGTGACCAATTTTTCGGTTAATCCCATTGAATGAAGGTGGTTGAGAATTGTTTTAAGATCGCAGTTCATTTCTGCCGCTAATTCACGACTGGTTTGCCGTTCGTTCTCCTTCAAAAGTGATTTGAGACGTTCTTCATCGAATACAAAAGGCTTTCCAATGTGGGACGTTCCATTATAGTGGATGTTGCCATTTTTGGGCTTTAAAAACCATTTTCGTGCTGCAGACTCGTTTATGACACCTTCTCCATACACATCGCAAAGGTGCTGGGCTGCTTCAGCAGCCTCGGCAGCTTTTTGACTTCGATGAAAAGCAAAGAAGCGCAGGTGTCGAGTAGGTTGATTTTTGCCTTCTGTGCTTTCTATTTGTAAGCCTCAAAACTGATAAAATATTAAATAACTCAAAAATTCAACTAACAAAGTTTTGTAGAGCAGAAAGAGTTCTATCGAATGAAGACTTACCCTTTGCCAAACAGCAAACAAATCGTTGTAAAATAGAAGAAAGTATAAAAACGCTAGGAACCTATTCCTCAAATATATGGAAGAATTAAACAAAGCAAAATAAATAGAATATCTGCATACTCTTTTTCTCCCTTTTTGCAAAATATAATATAATGAAATATAGAACAAAATGACAGCTGATTGGCAAAAACTGATTGACTGCAGAGATGCGGTGTAAGATTCTGGGTGTTGTAATTAGTTTACGCCCGCTTTTACGCCCAATTGTAATTGCCTTCGTTCGGCGCCAAGTTCTGTAGTCTGAGCCCTTCCTTTCTCAAATGAGTTATCCTATCCAATTTTAATCGAATTTGACATTGTATTTAAGTATGTGTGGGAGACATACAAACAAAAATATTTTGCTTAATAGGGCAATTAATAGAATTTATTTAATTACTTCAACCGCAAAACCAAATAGCATCTGAATTCTCTGCAAGGTTCTGGCTGTATCAGAGTGCGTAGATATGTAGAGAAGGCTCAGGAGGGAATGAGAAAGTTGAAGGTCAAAAGCTAACAAAACGCGTATAAGAATTTTTTATTATTCAAACACGACTGGGGAAAAGTTAACATACGAGAGTTAACTAGCGGAGCGTAGTCAACAGAATTTAATATAGCGTTTGCATTGAAATGTAAAATGCCATGCTAGGCAAAATAAAATAACAACAGAGCTTGCACATTTCTCTTAATGCTTATCAACGTTCTCTGCTTTATTCTTAAAGTATATTAATTAATTATTCACACATTTTTCATGCAAGTATCAGCTTACTTTCATCGATCCAGGAATTAAGAGGTTGCTAGATAAAGAGAAAAAATGTCGTCGCGTTTTAATCAAAACAAATTTAAGTCGCTAATCTATCGCGTTCTTATTTCCTTATAGTCAGAGGTTGGAACAAAATCGGACAGCGTTGAATGGTGGGACAAAGCAAGTGAATGGGTTTCTCATTAAATGATCTTCGCCGCAGCTGTAGAGGTAAAGAGAAAGTGGAAGTTGTTGAGCACTACTTTTATCATGTCAGTCTACTATTGCGAAAAGCTCAGTTAAACTCGGGGATGACGGATGACATAGTCCTGATGGTGATTTTCAATTGGAAATTCGCCACTCTCTTTCCATCTCGGCAGATGATTGGAGTAAGAGATTTTTACTACACAGATGGTTCAAAAATGGATTGTGGCATTTATTCTCACAGACTTGAAAAGTGAAGATAGAATTGACAAATCTATGCGTCTTCTTAATACGTGGGTTAGGTGTCATATTTGTGGATTATGAACGGTACTAATTTGCGGTTGTGTTAGCCTCTTCATGCTGCTGATGAAGTGCATCAGATTTTTGACATCAAGGCCTGCTATAGCAGCAGGCGTAGGAAATAAGTGAGAACCAAAGTACATAAATCTTAGTTCGACGAGAGCGGGGTAGCTAAGGAGAAAGTGCTGAGATGATTCCACTTCATCCTCCATACAGCTGATGCAAAAAGGACTGGAAGTAATTTCGAGCCTCACGACATGTGTACCTCGCAGATAGTGCCCCGTGAGGACGCCAACAAAATTTGAGAGCCTCGAACGAGTTACGGGAGCTAGATGGTGTGTGTGTGTGTGTATGTGTGGGGCCACTGTACATGAAACGTCTGCTCAATTCAAATGCAAAAACAGAAGTAATTTTTTATTTCAGTGTTTTCAGTTTCTTACATTTATATGTGTTTGCGTGTTGCTGAGCCTCGTTCCAGAGAACTAGTGGCAAGGGTTTGGGGTTGGTAACTAACGCCTCCGATTCACACGTGGCCGTAAGGATTTCGTGATTTTACAAGTTTGTGTATTTGCCCAGTGCTCGCTGAGTTGACACGAAGCACATGCTCCAGGAGTAGAGCGCAGGTTGCCAAGGGGATCTCGATCCTCGCCTTTCGCGAGGACACTGCCTTACAGGTCCCTTGTCTGACCAGCTTGACCGCTTCGCAGTTTCACGCAATGTCACTATGACTAGGTGCCGAGAGTAGTCTTATGTCAAAGAACTCGCATGCACTCGAAAGTGAAACCAGGTATCCCTGACCAGTTTCGAATGCACAACAATTGAGCCCAATGAACTAATTGCCGCTTGGCTACAGGATTAAAATTTACCTTATTAACAGTTATTGTGCAAATGAGAAGCCAATCAGCACTGGTCCGTTGTCAAAGTTTCAAAGGATACTTGAGTGCCCGGTAGTGAGGTGGAGCCTGAAGCCCGAACCTCTCAGCCTGATTGCAGTACGTGCAGCGGAAGTTTTGCTCGCATTGTCTACAGGTACCACATTTTACATTACATTAAGCGCTAGAGTAGGAGCAGTTCAAAGCGCCCCACTGGTTTCCATAAATGCCGACCTTTGAATTCTCTCCAGCATCTTTACCGATGTCATTCTCTCCAGTGAGTTCCACCAGACAATGAGACCATATAACAAAATTGGCTTCCAGTTTAGCCTAGGCTTCCAAGGATTAGGCCTAGGTACTTCACCTTGTCAGAAAACATCAGCGGACCGCCGCCACCTATTGAAGGGAGTTGAGCTCTGGGTATTTTATATTTCCTCGTAAATAGGATGAGCTCCGTCTTAAGAGGATTCACCGACAATCCGCAGTCCGCTGCCCATCGAACAACTACGTTCAGTTCTATCTGCAGCAAATCCTACAGGGTATCTACAGACTTACCTCTAACAATTAGTGCCACGGCGTTCGGGTAGGCAATCACGTTGGTATTGACGTAAAGAACGTTGTGAGATTTCTCAGTCGCACGGACTGGATATAGTCGTGAATGAATCAACGTACAAACTTGATGGTAGGGAGGATGTGGGAACAAAATAACTGCATTCTTGGTGAACTAATCAACCAACCCCTATTATGTATCACTGTATTGCTCTAGCTAAGGTGTTATGCCGTTATTTGCAGTGACTACTTCTTCGAATGTGTAGAAGATTTGAAAACGGTAGGCATTCACACCAAACCATATGCTTTTTCATTAAGTGCACTCAGTGATTCGAGTTTACAAGAAGGTTAAGCGAAAGAGAAGCTAGAGCTCCGGATTAGTTGGTCAGCTTCCTCATACTTCGTGTGGAATGGCACCCAGCTTAGCGTAACCTACCGCAACCTGCCATTGATTCCATCTTATGCAAAATATTGAGGTGAGTGGCAGATAGGAATGCTGATTGCAATTTTAAGCTCC
This sequence comes from Anastrepha fraterculus, assembly GCA_037575425.1. Classification (NCBI taxonomy): domain Eukaryota; kingdom Metazoa; phylum Arthropoda; class Insecta; order Diptera; family Tephritidae; genus Anastrepha; species Anastrepha fraterculus. Next base: position 132,199 of record JAYXIM010029873.1, read on the forward strand.
GCAAGGGCTTCTGAATATATTCCCTTCATATTGGAGCCAGACATATGAGTAAATGCAGGCAAACAATAGAAAATTAAGTAACTGTTTTTATCTTCAGATTGCAGTGCATCGGAAGGGTGAGTTGAGAAGAATAAAAACAGTTATTAACACACTTCAATTCATGCCAACATAGAAGGCCGTCTGTCTATCTAATGAAACAGAAAACTTCTGCGTATCTGATACTGGATAAATTAACACGACCATGGGCACCGTTGCGGGCCCATAAATACCCACATACATACATACAGATATGAAATGATTGTTGTTTCGTAACTGTAGTAAAAACAAATAAACAAATTAAGCAGGCGAAGTTGTAATGATGGATGATTGGACGGCGTAAATAAATGCCTGCTGAAAATACAATGTGCGCTCGAGGATATGAATAAACTGACGTCTGCACATGCGAGTACTCGTACATTTGGAAATAAAATGGATTTATACACGAAGTTAATGGAGCGCACGCAGAAAGTTAACCAGGTGATGAATTGTAATTTTCATGCGAGTGCACTGGCCACTTCTTAAGATTTTGTTATTGCGTAAGTGAGTGGAAGAGCAAATTGTTGATTTAAAAGGAGCTTCTTGCCCTTGAGCTTTGTTGAGAGTTAATGCAGCGGCATAACGCAAGAGAAACTGAGCGGTTTGAAGGCGAAAAGTATTCAGCGATGTACGTAAAATCAGCGCAGATCTTTACCTTTGAACTTCAGTTGAATTCGTGCTGTTGTCTCGATCAAATTCGGTGCTGATTTTTTTAGTTTAGGTAGAATGAGCTCCCTTGTAGAGTTTAGGTGAGTTTAAATTTCATATTAACTGCACCGGTGATGCAACTTTCTAAGTAAATTTGTGTGGCAGTATATTTGCAGGCTTTAACGAGTTCAGAAATCAGCTGTACAAGGGGGTTTTAATTCCAAAAAAGATGAGTTTCAAAGTTTCCAAAAGAGTCTCTGGTTTTATTTAGTGGAATATTTGAAGGGAGTACAAAAATGAAAAAAAAGTATTTAGGGAACAGCGCAATCTGTACTGCTAATATGTAATATGTGATATATGTAATATGTGTGTAACGACCACAATCGATTATACTGCCGAATACACAGCATACTGAGTTGCCCATATTCGACGGACCCGACGGATTTCGATGACTCTTTGGGCCCATTCCAATCGACGCGGCTTGTCCGCAGGCAACAATCTTTGCGTCAATTGAATCTTATACGGGAATAAATGCAAATCAATGCGCATAATTCGTTATAAAGTGGTTCGAGTAATGCCCAACTGCTGAGAACGGCGATTTTGGGATGTCCTTTGCGACGTCTTAGTCGGTTTTGATTTGGCCTCTTTGGATTAGAAAGAGCATCACCAGTCGAAAACCTTTCGTATAAACATTAAATGGTGTTCTTAGAAGGCGCACTTTTCACATTATTTAATTTTTTATACGCACGTTGAGTTTTCACAATTGACTTCTTTTGTTGAATGTAAATTTCAACAATTTGGGAGCGCTCGCGCGGCGTGTACTGTTCCATGGTAAAAATCTTGGACTGACGCTTCCAACGCAGTATGTCATTAAGCGATCTGACGTCTCTGTCAAAAGAAACAGGGTTGCCAGATGAGTCCGTCGAATATGGGCAACCCTGTATAAAGGCCTTAGTCTAAGCAGTGCAACCATTACCATTACCAAATAAAATGCAAAGTAATTAGCTTCGGAATCACATGATTTCATTTTGTCCACAATAATTTGTTGCATTTCATCATCGCTGTCAGATGAAGAACATTCCTTTAGAAATTGCAATTCGCAAATTTTAATTCGTGTTAATTTTTATTTTGCGATCAGCTGTTTCACTCACTTGCAAATTCCATTAAAAACTTGCAACTTCCCCTCAAAATGTAATGTCAGTTTGCTCTCTCTCTTTCCCCTACTTTGCAAGTTTTTTGGGTAAATGAACACCAAAACCTGAAAATTTTTAACAATTCTTACCAACTATTTGCTTCATGAATCGACCTTTTGTTAAGTTAAAAAACTTGCATTTTCCATATAAACGTGGGCGGTACCTATTTCAATGACCATATGTGTATATGTACATAGTAATATTCATTTTTTTATGTCGTTGGTGTTATTTTTTTTCCTTGCTTTTGTTTTTTTTTGGTTGCGTATTGATGCTGTAGGGTTGTTTTGTCAATTTTATCCCGTCCCGAACTGCAGCTACAGTTTGTATGAAAAGCTTTTTCATTGCAGAATGACACTCCGCTGTTTGTCATTGCCTACTGAGGGGCGACCGCTCTGGAAAAAAGTTTTTTGCCATTCAATATTTCCCGCCTACAGAGATTTTCGAACACAAGCCAGCCCAACGGTATTCGCGCACAACTCGCTCGGCTAAGGCGGACTTGGTGGTCGGAGTAAGTATATTTTTCTAGATTCCACCTGCCACACTTTGTTTTTGCAATTATCTAGCTGTAAGAGTTTGTATGTATATCTGCTTATGCCTTTCTTATAAAAAAATGGTGATCAGAGTGGAGGTACTTTTTCCAATAGGGGTTTTCTCACAGATCACGCATGACTATAGTCAAACTAAATACCTAATTTTTTTCAGTATTCATTGATATTTCGTTTACAAATCGTACAATTGAATTACGAAAATCGACGCTCTGTGAAAAGTGTTCATCGCGCGTTCAGGCCAACCTATGGTGTTTAGCGATGCGACCCATTTTCGACTTAACGGCTAGATTAAGATAGTAGTATTGCCGTATTTAGGCTATAGAACAACTCGAAATCATTTAAGAACAGTAATTTCATCCATTGACGGCAATCGTTTGGTGCGGCCTATGGGCTGGAGGGTTCAGCGGAGCAAATTTCTTCAAAGGCGAGGTTGGCGCCAATGGCACGTGAATGGCGAACGCTAAAGCGCCATGACAAACGACCTTTTCATGCCGGATGTCGGAAATTGAAGTCCGTGATCCCCACAATATTTGGTTTCAACAAGATGGCGCTACTTGCCACGCAGCCCGTGAAATGATGGAACAATGGACTTACTGCATCGTCGTTTCGGTGAGCAATTTATCTCTCGCCTCGCACCAGTGGATTGGCCACAAAGAACCTTAGGTATCACACTTGTGGACTTCTATTTGTGAGGGTATGTAAAGTCTTAATGCTTTGTGGATAAACCAGCTGCGCTTGTGGCTTTGGAAGTGAATATTACTAAAGTTATTCGCGGGATACTGGCCGACGTCCGACGAGTCATTCAAAATTGGCGCTTACGAAAGGCCGAATTACGGCGCAGTTGTGGCCAACACTTGAAGGCGATAATGTTTAAAAAATAAATGTCATGAGTGATTCTACACAAATATAATAAAGATTGTCCAATCAATTTGAATTTTCGTTGCTTCAATTTAAAATCCAATACCTCTAAATTTATCACCTCTATACCTTCGCCAATATAAGCTACAGATTATATGATTTATTACACAAAAATGATTGCTGATCTTTTTTCCATGCGAATGTGCACAATTTTTATTAACTTGGACAAAAGCGCATGAATAGTTTAGGATGTAGACGCAGTGGCGAAATGGCGCTCTTTCCGAGTAAAAACCATCGTTTTAAGATTGCAATGAATCGAATTGTCATTCCTGATGATAGGGCACTTTTTTGTTTCCCAATTTTTATTAATGAAAATTTACTTTTTAGTTTTTATCGAGAAAAATGTCTAGACAACGCAGGTAACGCGGCCCGAATAACCTTTTTGCTTTGTTCTTCAATCGGCATGAGTTGCCGAATAACTGCATATTTGATTAACCCCAAGTGTTCGACTTAAAACTTTTCCCCTTCATTAATGCAATAAATTCATCATCTAGATTGCCTAAATAAATATATGTAACTCTCGTCCATGCGTGGGGTGATTGGTGATATGAGTTTTTAATACGGTATTTCATCATCAAAGCTGTTTTGTTTCTTTTTATTGCATGTCATAATGACTTTCATACAAATATGAAAAAATTAAAGCTAACAGTCTGTAAATCGTGGGCGTTTCGTGGTGTGTTTCAATGTTACAATTTTTTTCCATACCAAATGCATGGATATTAGGCCGGGTCGATTTGTGGGGAGGCAAAAAAATCGCCCATTGCTCGTGAAAATCATATTCTAGGGATCAAAATAAGAAACTTTGCCGAAGGAACCATACCTCTAAAACGAATTCTGATGTCCCCCAATTTGGGTCGAACCTTTTAGTTTCTTTTCTATAACTCACTTAAATTAATTTTTTCATTTACATATGTTCTGACTAAATAAATTTCTTAAGAGAAAAAATAGATATTATTATAAATAAATAAAAAATAAAAAAAATAAAAATAAAAAACAGAGCCATTTAGCTGATTTTTTCATGTAAAGGCCAAAAATGGTGATATTTTTAAATTGGGGGACATCAGAATTCGTTTTAGAGGTATGGTTCCTTCGGCAAAGTTTCTTATTTTGATCCCTAGAATACAATTTTCACAGAGCAATGAGCGATTTTTAAATCGACCCGCCCTAATGGATATACATTAGGGTGCCCATAAAAAGAAGTAATATAACCTAATTTTGAAATTTGGAAATTTCAGTATTTGTTTTTTTTTGCACTCGATATATTTTTCAAAATTGGTTTAAGAGTCCCACGAGTTTTTTTTGTCAGAATATATGGGGTTTGAGGATTTCTATAGCACAAAATTAAAAATTAAATATTTGGTGAGATACCAAGAAAAATTTAATTTCTCGCTAAAGCCTTAATTTAGGCTGAAATGATTTATTATTTTGAAAAATAAAATTTTTATAGACGCTGCAATCCAGAAATCGCAAAAGTGCTTAAGTTTCTGGGTCATAACCAGAAAAAATAATCTGACCCGAAATTTCTTTCTATGACTTTCAGTAAAATCATTAAAAAAGCTGCGAAAGTAGTTAATAGGAGACTTTATTTGTCATCAAAAACTTTGATATATCATAATTCTTTTTTTTTCATGCCCACCCTAATGTGCATGTACTACCTGGAATCTATATGCTTATAAAAATATGTTCGTTCGTGCTCACGCATGAGTGGACTTATAGCCCAGGTACCTGCCATACTTTTAATAATTACAGGCGATTGTATAATTGGATGCGATGACTTGTTATAGACTTTGGATGCCTTTTTTCATACATAATTATGTGCATATGTAATAGCGTTGATCTGTTTTATGATTCAAAAGTATGTACATAAGAATTCAGCTCTAGCGGCTGCAAAGCAGGCCAAGCCTTGGTAAATAATTTGGATAGAATGGGAAAAGTAATAAGAATCTATCTCAAAGTGTTTATTTAATACATACCTACGTACATATTGAAGCATAAAAAAATTTCCTTATGGGATCTAATAACATGAAAGTGACAATTTTTTGTTGCAAAAATACGGCTTTATTTCGAGTGCACATAAATAGATGCATTATTCGGCAAAGTAATAATTTGTAAATTTTTGCCATTATTATGAAACCTTTCGGAGGCATCACAATTAAAAATAAGCATTTGCAAAATTCATTGCATAAACGAAGTGGTTTGATTTCGGGTGAGCTTCGTAGCATCGTAGGGGAAGTGTGGGTGCAAATGGAACCACAGGGCATTCTAACGCATAGTACACAAACAAATATATGTATGCGTAGGGGAGAGCTTCTCTCTATAATCAATCTCTAATTAATGCTCACATACTCACCATTTTAGCTTCTACACATTGCGAGAGAGCGACTCCTACTACAAAATATTGATCTCAGTGTGGACATAATACTCGCCGCATGTCTATGGGCAAGTGCCATATGTGAAAGGGCAGTCGTAAATCAAAATCATGGCGCATGTCAACTGAGTGTGATAGCTTTCAAATTTAGTTTATTTATTGGATCATGCTGGTCATTCCTATGCATGTGCGAAGTTTGCTTCAATTTTAGTGTATTTGTATGTGTGATATATGCAAAGGTATGTTTAACTGTAGGTAGTGATGAAGAGAGACCTTTAAGACCATCCAAAAATTAAATTCATTAATTTATAGTCATATAAAGTAGAAAGAATTCGATATTTTGTAAAATCAACTCTATATGCAAGGAAGACGTCATTAACCTGCAACTCACTCTGCAAGTGCAAAACGAAAATAACGTCGCCAGTGCGGAGCAGATGTTTAGTGAGTTGGGTCTCGGTACATAATTATTTCTAGAGAATTTGTAAATTTTTGCCATTATGCGTCACAGTTAGAAATAAGTGCATTTGCAAAGTTCATTGCATAAACGAAGTGGTTGACTTTCGGCTGAGCTTCGTAGCATCGTAGGGGAATTGTGAATGCAAATGAAGCCACGGGGCGTTCTAACGCATAGTACACAAACAAATACATGTATGCGTAGGGGGAGCTTCGCTTTCTAATCAATTTAAATTCTCACATTGATAACATTTTAGCTTTCACACTACTTGCTCACGCACATTGCAAGAGCGCGATTCCTACTTAAAAATATTAAAAGTTTTACATATTTAGAAATGTCTCAGTGTGAGCACAATAATCACCGCACGTCTATGGTCAAATTTCATACCTGAAAGGGGAGCCAAAAATCAAAATTGTTGATCAAAATCAAATCAAATCTAGTTTATTTGCTGGATCTTGCTGGGATAAGACCGAATCGTATGTTTGGGAGAATTTTGTTTAAATTTAAGATAGTCGTTTTTCAGTGCATTGTTTGTGTGCATATACAAACGTGTGCTTACGTGTAGGTAGAGTGATAAGAAAACGGTGATTTTTTAAGAGCTATAGGAAAGTTTTTCAAAAAACACATGTAAAATTCAGAAAAAGGCATGACATATTTATTTAAATCGATAGTACAGTCCATATAATTTAATGTTTAAAGATTATTTCATGCAAATGTTGACGGCGACTGCGTTTCAAATGGATCCTCCGGCCACTTAGTCCAATTTTGGCACACTCTTTCCAATGTTTCGACCGGTATCTCACATATAAATGCTTTAATGTTGTCTTCCAATGCGTTATGATTCAAAAACGTTAGCATATCTTAACTAGTACATTAGTATCAAGCAAAAACCAAATATCAAAACTAGAATTTTTAATTATATTAAATTACACTTTTCATCGAAAATTCGTAGTGTTCCAGTATTTTTTATTCTTTATAGGAAACACCCAAATTACTGGATTATTGAAAATTTCGGTGCTCCTAAAAATAAATTTTTTTTAATGGTCGTAAAAATTATTGTTCCGCTCTCGTGCAGAAGATGTTTGCTTTTTGTACCGCTTTATGATATACCGAACAGTTGATCGGTTTCGATCTGTAAATGCAGATATCTACCGATGCGATTTTTATTTGTCGTAATGATGCGGCCGCCGTAGCCGAATGGGTAGGTGCGTGATTACCATTCGGAATTCGTTGGTTCGAATCTCGGTGAAAGCAAAATTAATAAAAAAAAAAAAACATTTTTCTAATAGCGGTCGCCCCTCGGCAGGCAATGACAAACCTCCGAGTGTATTTCTGCCATGAAAAAGCTCCTCATAAAAATATCTGCCGTTCGGAGTCGGCTTGAAACTGTAGGCCCCTCCATTTGTGGAACAACATCAACACGCACACCACAAATAGGAGGAGGAGCTCGGCCAAACACTTAACAGAAGTGTACGCGCCAATTATTTTTATTTTTTTTTATTTTTAATGCTGCATTAATAGTTTTTGCCACTTCCAAACTGTTTTATCTCCTATGTCTGCCCTTTTTCCCTTTTTTATTAATTTTTCCCAACGAATCCGGTAATATTCAAAATTTGGCAAAGAAGTTGAATATTTGGAACTTTGCTCGAATTCCGCTTTTAAAATAATTTTAAGCTAGGAGTGATTGCAAAGCCAGAACAAAAGATAATTGATTGCCGAACTTATCGTTGAGTTAAGCTGAAGCAGTTTTAAGGACAAGTGGTGTTAATGTATGCAAATACATATACATATGAAATGAGACTTTTTTTCAATTTCAAACGTTTATTAAAAAAAAAATGATTACAAATTTAATCTTGAAAATCATACTCGTAGCCATCGCTAGCGACACATTTTTCCCATCTCTCAGACAATTTGTAGATGCCGCGCCAAAAAAGTTGGCCGCCTTTGGCCGCAAACCAATCATCAAGCCATTTTTTGGCTTCTTCGTGAGAGTTGAAGCGCTGCTCGAAAAGTGAGTGGCCCATCGATGCAAACAAATGATAATCTGAAGGCGCCAAGTCTGGTGAGTAAGCCGCATGCACTAGCGGTCCCCAATCGAACGTCCCACCAATTAACGGATCGCTCTTGTTCGATGTGGCGGTGCATTGCCATCAAGAAAAATTACTTTGTGACGCCGATCAGCATATTCTGGGCGTTTTCGGTGTATAGCGCTATTCAAATCGGCCAATTGTCGTTGGTGCGTGCACCGTCAACTGTTTCACCTGGTTTTAATAGCTCGTACCAAATCATACCACGCTGATCCCAGAAAACACACAGCATTGCCTTGCGGCCGAAGCGATTTGGTTTGGTCGTTGTTTTTGGCTTGTGACCGGGCGTAACGATTCGATGCGAAAAAGATTTCCTTTTGAATCGGGAGAGCAGCACTTCACAAGCGGTCTTTCGATGTCTGCAAATCGTAGTTGTTGACAGATGACAGACGAAAAAAACAAGACATTTTGGAAGGTTTAAAAATACTCCTAGCAACATCTATAGACTAATAGCTGAACGTCTCATTTCATAGGTATATACCGTACACGATTCAAGGACGTTTACGTGCAGAAGGCCTAAGATCCGGAGCACAGAGAAAAACCGCTGCTCTCATCATAAAACATTGAAAAAAGTAGCATTTACTTTGCTTAGTCCAAGGCAAATTCCGCACGGAATTCGGCACACGTAACATTCACGGATGAACCTTCCTTTTACACGAATGGACGTCGGTTCTGGTGTTCTGCTGATAATCGATCACTTCAACGAACTGTTAACCATCGAGTTGAGACTCATGTTTAATGCTGCTTCTCCGGAAAAGGGTTTACATATGTATTTGTGTTTACCGTCAATTTGAGTGCAGGTTTGATGAATAGAATTTACCAAAAATCATTTTTAGCAACAGCTGTGAGATGCTTGGAAGAACTGGCCAAGCTTGGATTTTATAAGAAGAACGCACCCAAGCATCGAGTCCAAAAGCGTGTAGACTGGGAGCAACAAAATGGGAGGATTGAAATGCTGGATGGACCGTCACCAACCCTATTCGCCTGATGCCAAACTTATTGAATATTTTTGGTGGTTAAGCAAAAAAACAAAAAGAAAACACTCAAAGAAACCCAAATATGGAATCTCGAACTGTTATTATCAAACGAAATTCATCTGATTTGAAGCCGATTAACTCTACAACTACAGCAATATAAAAAAATGCTTCTCCCTCATATGACGAGCGTCGAGAAATTGTAAACAAAATAGCTGATTATGAAAATTGCAACAACTTCCAGAGCCAGTCTCTCATTTTCACAATTCGGAGAAATCCAACACCAAAGCTGTTAAAAATCCAAAGCGACTGAAGGCGTTAATAGTTACAACGCGTCTGCGTTACTACAATTACGTTTTAATTTTTGCTTAAAAACTCAAGTGCGGAGGGCAAAGCCGTGAACAGCAGCAAATACACTCTGTGTGCATTTTCACCCGCCAAAAAGCCGAAAAACGAAAACAACACAGAAGAATCAACTATTGAAGGTGTCAAATGATTTAATTTACGCCAAATTAGCGAAGGCGCACCCATACAACAAACGCACCTGAGACAAGATTCGCCGAATTGCGCTAGAACAAGGAAAGGTTGGCTGGGGCGTATGATGAACCAAATGAAGCGATTTCTACATATTTCGTAAAGCAAACAAATCGACATTCAGATGCACAAATGTTTGTACATGCATAAAAGGTATTAAAGCTAAGTAATATCGACTTTGAAGCATTCTCATCAAATAATTATTATTTTCAAGAATTTGGTAAGCATGAAAAATAAACAGGTGACAGCTTTTTATAGCAGCCTACTTAAAAGCCGTCATATGCAGGATTTTACTCGTAAGGAGTCAGGCTGTGTATGTTTGTGCTCACAAAATTCGAAAGCTAGTCAGTTAATTGACATCAATAACTGAAAATGACATTGAGCTTTGCATGCGCGTACATTCGTATTTTCGAAAATAGAGTTCATGAAGACCTGAAAGGTGCAACTTCTGACAACCCGCATGGGTTGGTGCGTGACACCATTCGGGAGTGCGTAGGTTCGAGTCTTCGTGTATGAACATCAAATGATAGAAAAAGTTTTTTCGAATAGCGGTCGTCCCTCAGTAGACAATGGGTAACCTTCGAGTGTATTTTGGGCCATGAAAGAGCTCCTCATAAAAATATCTGCCGGAGTCGGCTTAAAATAGCAAGCAGCACATCATAAGTCGGGGTAAAACTAAATCCATTACTTTTGCATAAAACTTTTGCACAAATGCCTTAAAACTATCTATTTTATGGTCGATCTTTAGCTACTGGGGGATGCTACGACTACTAAGATGCCGGTCAGCTTCGATTATTTCTGTGATTTTATCGACCTTTGACTTTAACATCGAAAATCAGAGTATCCATTTACAATTTCAAGGGCTTGGCTTATACAGGGTTTGATTGAAAAGTAATGAGCCTTATTTTTTTAAGCAGTTTTATTAAATCTTTTGGCTTATACAACTAATATTCTTCAAAATAGGACCCTTGAGCGTCAATACGCCCCTGGTAGCGGTCCTTCCACTGCAGAAAAGATTTTTTAAAATCATCCGCCGGAATCGCGTTCAATTCGGCTGTCACAGTTTTTTGTATCGCCTCGATGGAGTCGAAACGCCTCCCCTTCAGCTTCCTTTTCAGGCGCGGGAACAAGAAGAATACCGGAGGGGACAGGTCTGAGCTGTGGGGAGGGTGGGGAAGCACCGAAACCCCCATCTTGGCCAATGCAGAGGTGCAGAGGAAGGCGGTGTGCGCCGACGCATTGTCGTGATGAAGGGTCCAATTGTTGTCGAGGTCGGGCCGAACCCGGACGACGCGGTTTTTCAGCCGAAGGAGCACTTCTTTGTAAAATGCCGCGTTTACAGTGCTTCCTGAAGATACAAACTCCTTGTGGACGATGCCTCGAGAGTCGAAAAGGAGGTCAGCATGGTTTTGACCTTGGATTTCGACATGCACGCCTTCTTGGGTCGTCGTCCCCCCTCCTTCCTTGAACGACTTGTGCCACCGTTTTACCTGGGCACTGGACAGAGATTGGTCCCCGTGAGCCTCCTTGAGCAGCCCAATGGTTTCGGTACTCGTTTTGTTTAGCTTTACGCAAAATTTGATCGAGTAACGTTGCTCCAACGATCGCAGTATTTTCGCCACTGCAAAATCCTAACACACTTTTAAAACAGCTTTCACGCGCGGAGCGATGTTGACTGCACCGCTGTTGCCAGCGAACTGGAACCGGTTTCTAGTGGAAGGGGAAGGTCCAACGCTCATTTTCCCCCACCAGTCGATTCGCTTGATCGCTTGGCAGACGCTCCGCGCGGGAAGGCTCATTACTTTTTAATCAAACCCTGTAAAGGGTGGTTAAGTTTCAAGGGCCGCTGTTGATTTTGAATAAAATACAATTTTTTTAAGAAATTATTGTCACTTCTCTTTATTATGATAATATTGATATAACTCAATTACGTATAGAATAAAATATTGGCCTTAAGACCGTCGTGGCCCCGGCGACATACCTCCATCCGATGGTCCAAATTTTCGATGACGCTGAAGCATAATTGAGGTTCTATGGCATTATGTGCCGAATCATCTCATTCTTTAGCTCTTGAATTGTTGCTGGCTTATTGACGTACATCTTTTCTTTCAAATAACCCCAAAGAAAGAAGTTCAACGGTGTCGTTGACGTTTAGGTGTGGATCACATTCAACTTCGGCGCTTGAAATTTAACTACCCTTTATTTTCGCCTTTATCAAAGAAAAACTGTGAAATGTAACGAATTTTCTCGTTGTTCACTTCCTGTAACTCACAACTGAATCGAACGCACAAAAAACAGCAAAAATATTTTTTAGTGTGCAACTTCACCTTGACAACGAGCGCAAACTGATATGAGATGAGATATGGATGACTACCGCCATCTACCGCGAAAATAATGGATTTCTTTTTCCCCAAACTAATGTTAACTCTTCCTTATGCACAAGTGCGTGGCTATGAAAATGAAGAAAAATCTCTACTAGTTAATCAGTATTTCCCTAAATTACGCTTCAAAACTTAGTTGTACCCATTACACCTTAAGTAAGAAAAAAAAAAAACAACGCTGAGTCTAAACGAAAATAGTTCATGGCAACACTTCAATGGAAAAAAATTAAAAAACCGCAATTAAAATTTAAAGTTTTGCATGCCCCAAGGGGTGAAATATTAATTCAAAACTTTCTCAGAACGAATTCACAATTTCTTCGAATCAGCGATTCAGAGAATACATAGCGGAATTTCTGGTTCAATTGCTGAAGGCGCAAATGCGCAATACGAATGAATTATAAATATTTCTGTTTTCGGTGAGACTAAGTGGAAATGTGCTTTTGAGAAAAAGTTGGCAGATGTTGTTGGTAGCCGCTAAGTTTAAGCATGAAAGGTAGAGGAAATTTGCAAACTTTGCGTGAACTCCTCCTTAGGCTGCGTGAACTCTTCCTTCTAGTCGTGCACAATGAGCAGGTAAGTTTGTATAGTTGGAGTGACGGGTGCACTGAGTTGCTCACTTGCCAAAGGAAACTTGTTTTCAAAGTTTGCGAAAAGTCACAGTCACCGGCAGGCAGTGTCTAATGATGAATTTGACGCTTTCTATTTTTGCATCTTCATAGTGGGTCACTGGGGGTTGGTATTTCGAGAAGTTGTAGAAACATTTCATAACACTTCTCTCTTTGCAATCAAAAGGATGTCAGTGTGCAAATAGTTGACACGGCTTTAGTGATCCAAAAAGTAGTGAAATTCCGATTTTCAACTTAACTGCAAGATTACTCTCTGGGCCCAAATAAGGCATGCAGCTACCAAAGCAGCAAAATTCACGGGTGTGCTAAGTAGATTAATGGTAAGCGTCGGTGAGACATCACAGAGCAAAATAAGGCTAATGGTGCTCAACTGCAAAGCCAAGCGCAAATCACTGGGGGCTGTGCAACGAACACCGGCACTCAGAGTTGCCTCAGCCTACTGCACTGTCTCTGACGCTGCAGTCTTTGTGATCAGCGGGGAGATGCCTATCGACCTCATGGCCCGATAACGAGTAAATGCGTGGGACTCCATGAAAAAACACGTCACCAGTAGCGTCGCGAAACGGAGATGTCAAACCATTCCATCAATAGGCAAATGGGTCCAAAGGAAATTCGGGGAAGTGAACTATTTCTTAACTCAGTTACTCATGGCCACGGATACTTCCGCATGGGTAAGGTAAGCGATCCCAAGTGCATATACTACGAAGCGCCGAGCGATGGCGCTGAACACACGTTTTGTAGTTATGACAGATGGCTCGCGGAAAGATATTCTCTGAGGAAGCAGATTGACGACATCGCGCCGAGCAATATAATATGAAATATATAGAAAATTATACAAAATATTTCCTTATAAAACAAGACGTGGGTGAATAGAATTGGTCTTTATGGATGCCGTTCTGGGCCCTCCCAAAATAATACAGAAAGTAGTCCCGGGAAGGGTGCCTCCCCAGAAGGAGACGAGGGATTGTTTTAGTGGCCCCACCACTCGAGGCAGTAAACGACGGTCGCTGTAAGTACGAAAGGTATTTTGAACCCCTTCCCCATCTACCAAAAAAAAAAAAAAAAAAAAAAAGGAAAAGGAGCTTGGCCTCTGAAAGCAATCTCTCAAGGGACATTGTAGCATTTTTAGGCAGTCAACACCGCAATTCTCTGAACTTCGCACAAATCTCTCTATCCGCAACTTGGAGTTTGAGGGAAATCTTTCCAAGAAAGCTGAATCTGCACCAAAGCTGGTACCTCTATCTTCACTGACGACTCCAAGACGGAATCAAGCGTCGGAGCAGGGGTTTTTCTAGATCAGCCAATGTTTTATTTTCATTAAAGTTGCCGAATACTTCGATTGTATTTCAGGTAGAAGTCTATGCGATCCTGCAGGCATGCAAAATGCTTAAGGAACTTGGGGGCGAGGGAGATATTAACATTTTTTCCGACAGTCAATCCGCACTAGAGGCTCTGACCACGCCATGGTGCTGATCCAAATTAGTCAACTGCTGTAAAGAAGAGATCAACTCTTTTGGGTGTGCGCGTAACATTTCTCTGATCTAGGTTCCAGGGCTTTGGAACATGAAAATGCTGATAAGATTACCAGGAAGGGTACTAAATTGGTCTCAGAGAACTTCTACCCGGTCACCGGCATCGGCCTGACTGTTGTTAAAGGGGAGTCGGACAACTTATTTCTCAAGAAAACCCAGAAAAGATGGAGCTTGAAAACCCTTTGGTCGCAATACAATATACGGAGGATTCAGAAATTCCTGAGGTCTCCACGCCATTCAATTTTCAAACTCATGGCTGTGTTTATCGGAAAAGCTAGACCTACAATTTAATCTTCATTGCAGGAGCTGTGGGAATAATTCAAAGAAGGAAACTGTTGAGCTCTTTTTCTGTAAATATCCGGGCTTGGCAGCTAGTCGATTAAGGTCCTTGGGTGCTCCTTTCTTCGATAGCCTGTGATAGCGCGACAATCTTAGTCCCGTCAATCTTCTCTATTACATGAACAGTTTTGGCGGGTTGTAGATATCTGCCAGTTGGAGGTCTCATAAGTACAGAAACGGCGCCTTAGAGCTAATAGAGTGGTGCCTAGATGGCTTAACAACCGCGCTGTTAGTGCTGCCTTTTCCAAACTATGTGAAGAAGCAGAGCGAATGGGTCTGGTGGTGAACGAGGACAAAACGAGCTAACAAACAAACCGTCGGCGCACTCGCGTATCGGCAGCCACATCACTAGGGAGGGAAATAATCATAATCACTGGGTATATCCGTATAGGAGTCTAAAATGGCTGAATGTCCAAGTGAGACAGTCGTACATTGTGAGCTCGCTCTGAGCCTTAAAGCAGAACAGGCCATTGAGTATTTGCAGAAGAAGTTGATGATGTCCGAAGCCATGGATGGCGTAGTTTTCATGACGCCACATATTGCTAATTCCGTTGATCTCTAAACCTTACTCAAAAACTTTGAATCGGTTTTTTCTGCGTTGCACGCAGACATTTCCATATAGAAGAAGACAACATTTCCATATAGAAGAATGGGTATGACAACTGCAGTATAAAGCCAATGAGCAACCTTAGGTTTAATTCGCCAGGTCTTACTTAAGGCTCTCCTTACTTACTTGCTTATATGGCCTAATCAAAGATCACATTCCTTTATCAGATTAAGGTCGACTGTAACGTGTCTCGCCAGGCGTCTCTGCTTTGCGCGCGCCTTCTCCAATTTGTTACACCAAGCGATGATTGGGCTCCCTCAACTTGATCCTTCCATCGGAGGCATGGTCTTCCCCTACGTTGTTGCCCTCTAACTTGCTCGCCGAACACCTTCTTTGCTGAAGCTTTTGCTTCCATACGCTCGATGAGACCCAGCTAGTGTTAGCGCTGAATTTTGATATGCTTCACTATGTCCACCTCGTCGTAGAGCTCAAACCGCGCGTGGTTCATTCGGCGGTATTAGTTACAGCCAACACTAAGTGGACCGACGACTTTCCGAAGTATCTTTTTCTCGAATACTCCAAGAGCTACTGCATGAGACTGCGACACAACCCATGCTTCAGCGCCATAGAGTAGCACGGGCAAGAGGAGTGTCTTGTAGAGTGCTAGTTTTGTCGGGCGATAGAGGCCTCTGCTATGCTTTTGCTTACTGAGACCATAGTAACACATCTAAGCAAGCGTGATTCGTGGGTTAATCTCTAGACATCTGACATCGTTTGTTCTTGTGACGGTGATGCAAAGATATATAACGATAACGGAAAATGCTGCAGTAACATCACGCTTGCAGTTCTCTATGATGTCAGTGTCATCAGCATATGCAAGGAGCTGGGCACTTTTGGTGAAAATATGTAGTGCCACTTCGATAAACAGCGGCTCTCCACAATGCCCCTTCCATGAGGAAGTTGAAGAGGTCGCACGAGAGTGGATCGCCTTGTCTGAAACCTCGCTCGGTATTGAATGGTTCGGAGAAGTCTTTTACTATCTTGACAGAGCTGGGCGTGTTGCTCAATGCCATTTGGAAAAGTCGGATCAGTTTTGCGGAAATACCGAGCTCAGACATTGTGGCATATAGGCGATCACTTATCCCGGGTATCGTGAGCAGCCTTATAAACAGCCTTGTAATCGACAAACAAAGCTCTCCTATAGGCATATAAAGCTGTGCTAGCTTTCCTAACTCTTTCTAAAATCTCCTACATACTATACTCCCACTTGGTGACTTTGAGTGTAATTTTTAATAATTACAACAACATATTTGTAGCAACGCATTGCACTCATTAATAATTTATTATTAACTAACGCATTTGTAACCCGTTTCTCATTTTGTGACATACATTTTTCTAACCCAATTCCGCAAACAAACTTTTGTACGTGACTACAGAAGCGACAACTTCATCATGTTGTGAAATTCGCCACAATATTTAAGTCCAAGTAAATGCTCCGTTAGAGGACAGTGTAGGCGTTTTAAATGCTTTCAAATGGCAAAAGCGCAATTTCGAATTTCGTCCACGTCCGCTAAGTTTGAAAATGTAAATATTTGCAGAAGCAATTTGAATAATGCAAAGATGCGCAAAATGTGAGGATGTCGAGCTGTCAGCAGCATCGCCTTGGCATGTTGGATTTTCTTCCATTGAATTAGGTTCATATTTAAACGCAAGAGTGAGCAAATTTAGTTTAGTTTACGAAAAGTCATTTTGTATAAAAAATTTAAATAATTAATTTGTTTAAATGCGTGGCTGCTGAGAAGGCTTTACTCTATGCATTTACTGGAATATTTGTTTTGTTCACATATGGAAATATGGCATCAGGAAAAAAATCATAATTAAAAAAAAAATATCTTTACTAGAATAAAACTGCAGAAAAGTCGTTTCTGTATATCGTAAATTTCTTTAAAAGAATGTCCGAGGGTGAGGCAGGGAAAGTAATCGAAATTAGTCGGTGAAACTTAGACAAAACTGAATAGTGTTGCCTAATTTGGGTGTCTGGATGCTGTGATATTTCAGGGAAAGAGTTGTCTGATAAACTGGCTAATGAACGCTCTGCAAGCACACCACTGAACCCGGAAGCTTTCCTAGGGGTACATTATGCATCAGTTCAACTATGGATTGACGACTTCATGAATTCCACCCTCGAAAGCGTTGGTCTGAGTTGGGTTCCTGCGGGGTAGCCAACTGTTTTGGGAAAATTAGGGATATT
Source organism: Anastrepha fraterculus (assembly GCA_037575425.1). NCBI lineage: Eukaryota > Metazoa > Arthropoda > Insecta > Diptera > Tephritidae > Anastrepha > Anastrepha fraterculus. Next base: position 149,674 of record JAYXIM010029873.1, read on the forward strand.
TCTCCTACAATTTAGTAGAAAGTACCTGAGAGTACTGGCGGGCACAATACAATACAAAGCCTTTGGCCAACGTAGGGAATTATTGGCGAGCCAATATGCCTATCTTGAAGATTTGGGGAAGAGTGACCTGAAACCAATTTTTCCGTATTACCACAAAGGGTGGTTAAATTTCAAGGACCGATGTTAAATGTGAACCACACCCAAGCGTCAAGTTTTTTTCTGCATTTCATTTGACATTTTTCAATTTCAGACTAATTCAATTTGAATCATGGAAAGATACAGAATCGAACAACGCGTTAAAGTTATTCAGGCTTATTATTAAAACGGGCGTTCAAATCAAAATGCATATCGCACACTTCGTGAAGAATATCATCTTCAGTGATGTGGCACATTTTCACCTCAGTGGATTCGTCAATAAGCAGAATTGCCGCATTTGGGCGAATGATAATCCAAGAGTGATTGCCGAAAAACCAATGCACCCACAAATAGTGACTGTTTGGTGCGGTTTATGGGCCGACGGCATCATTGGGCCGTATTTTTTCCGAAATGAGTCCGGTCAGGCAGTTACTGTGAATAGTGTTCGCTATCGTGAGATGATAACGAACTTTTCATGGCCCGAATTGGAAGATATGGATGTGGACGACATGTGGTTTCAATAGGACGATGCCGCTTGTCACACAGCTAACGAAACAATGGCTCTTTTGCGCGAAAAATTTGATGGCCGAATAATCTCACGTCGCGGCGATGTCAATTGGCCGCCAAGATCATGTGATTTGACACCGTTGGACTTCTTTCTTTCGGGTTATTTGGAAGAAAAGGTGTACATCGATAAGCCAGCAACAATTCAAGAGCTAAACTCAAGGCATAGAACCTCAATTATGCCTCAGCGTCATCGAAAATGTGGACCATCGGATGGGGGTGTGCCGCCAAGGCCGCGGCTTTGTTCCATACCTTATCGATCCATACCAATATTATCATAATAAAGAGAAATGATAACAATTTTCTAAAAAAATTGTATTTATTCAAAATCAACTCCGGCCCTTGAAACTTAACCACCCTTTACCTATTACTATATTCTTTCCACATTAACCTATTCACGTGTAGTGCGGTGGTCTTCCTTAGTGAGTGCTTGGACTTGTCCAACCACTTATAAATCTAATCTTATCTAATCTAATCTAATCTAATCTAATCTAATCTAATCTAATCTAATCTAATCTAATCTAATCTAATCTAATCTAATCTAATCTAATCTAATCTAATCTAATCTAATCTAATCTAATCTAATCTAATCTAATCTAATCTAATCTAATCTAATCTAATCTAATCTAATCTAATCTAATCTAATCTAATCTAATCTAATCTAATCTAATCTAATCTAATCTAATCTAATCTAATCTAATCTAATCTGATCTAATCTAATCTAATCTAATCTAATCTAATCTAATCTAATCTAATCTAATCTAATATAATATAATCTAATCTAATCTAATCTAATCTAATCTAATCTAATCTAATCTAATCTAATCTAATCTAATCTAATCTAATCTAATCTAATTTAATCTAATCTAATCTAATCTAATCTAATCTAATCTAATCTAATCTAATCTAATCTAATCTAATCTAATCTAATCTAATCTAATCTAATCTAATCTAATCTAATCTAATCTAATCTAATCTAATCTAATCTAATCTAATCTGATCTAATCTAATCTAATCTAATCTAATCTAATCTAATCTAATATAATATAATCTAATCTAATCTAATCTAATCTAATCTAATCTAATCTAATCTAATCTAATCTAATCTAATCTAATCTAATCTAATCTAATCTAATCTAATCTAATCTAATCTAATCTAATCTAATCTAATCTAATCTAATCTAATCTAATCTAATCTAATCTAATCTAATCTAATCTAATCTAATCTAATTTAATCTAATCTAATCTAATCTAATCTAATCTAATCTAATCTAATCTAATCTAATCTAATCTAATCTAATCTAATCTAATCTAATCTAATCTAATCTAATCTAATCTGATCTAATCTAATCTAATCTAATCTAATCTAATCTAATCTAATATAATATAATCTAATCTAATCTAATCTAATCTAATCTAATCTAATCTAATCTAATCTAATCTAATCTAATCTAATCTAATCTAATCTAATCTAATCTAATCTAATCTAATCTAATCTAATCTAATCTAATCTAATCTAATCTAATCTAATCTGATCTAATCTAATCTAATCTAATCTGATCTAATCTAATCTAATCTAATCTAATCTAATCTAATCTAATCTAATCTAATCTAATCTAATCTAATCTAATCTAATCTAATCTAATCTAATCTAATCTAATCTAATCTAATCTAATCTAATCTAATCTAATCTAATCTAATCTAATCTAATCTGATCTAATCTAATCTAATCTAATCTAATCTAATCTAATCTAATATAATATAATATAATCTAATCTAATCTAATCTAATCTAATCAATCTAATCTAATCTAATCTAATCTAATCTAATCTAATCTAATCTAATCTAATCTAATCTAATCTAATCTAATCTAATCTAATCTAATCTAATCTAATCTAATCTAATCTAATCTAATCTAATCTAATCTAATCTAATCTAATCTAATCTAATCTAATCTAATCTAATCTAATCTAATCTAATCTAATCTAATCTAATCTAATCTGATCTAATCTAATCTAATCTAATCTAATCTGATCTAATCTAATCTAATCTAATCTAATCTAATCTAGGAAGTGTCAAGGAAGTGTTTTTACATATCTGTTTTCGGCATTGTTTGTCGAGATTCTACTCTATTTATTCCATCCAAAAATATGCTTCCACAGCCGTTAGGACCCCATCATTTGATGGAAAACTCGTTTCAGAATTTCAGAATTTATTATTTTACCAGTTTGCAAATAAATCGCAAGCAAAATTAAAGGAATTCCCAAAAACTGATCCTAACACCTTCTTGGCCGAACTTGTTTCGGAGTCGAAGAGCCAGGCTCACACCACTCTTTAGTCTCTCCTTTGGATTCGGGATCAAGGTGATAGATCAGAGTCTCATCTATAGCTCTAAATTTTGTTGAGTAACACGCAAATGCGGCACCCATTGTGCACACAGCTTTCTGAAAGCCAATACTTCAAGCCCTCGCCTCATTTGAAATGCTATTTTTGGGGTGTTTCTTTAACAGCTTGTAAAACGGAAACGAAAAAAGATTTTTTATTTTTGTTTTGAGTATTTTATTTCTTGATCCATTGTGAAAAATTAAAAATTTTTTTTCGTCATACGAGGTTAGTTCAAAAATTGTCAGCCTTCAAAAACTGGTCTTCACATGGACAATGGACACAGGGATAGCCGGTTCTACTGAACGGATTTTAATGAAATAAAATTGAGATGACGTAGAAATGACGTGGTTATCACATGAATATTTTTTAGTAATTTTTTAGGACCTTTATAGCCAAAAAAAAAGTTCAGAAAAAGTTTTTCATCTTTGCCATTTTGCCAATTTTTTTTTTTGTTTTAAGATCGCACGATAACTATATTCATACTGAACAAGAACACCTGTGATTCCCGGAATTATCCAGCGACATACTGTTTTTCGTTTCCGTTTTACACGCTTTTCAAGAAACTACCAAAAAACAATTTCAAATGAGGCGAGAGCCTTCAGTCAAAATATTTCTTACACTGTCCAATGAAACGCCTAAAGCTTCTGCTATTTAAATCTCTCTAAGCCACTCGTCGATTTTCCAATACGATTTTCTGGTTTTCTTCCTATCCTTGACGTGAATGTCCATGAAGGCATGTACGACCACATTTAAATTCAACAAACTATCTTTCGACAATACTAATTGATGGCGAAAAATCCTTATACACTTGAACATTCGTTTATAAATTTTCATTACTTTTAAGCCCTCCAAATTAAAAGTATGGCGCTATGGAAAGAACGGCGGTTTGGCCACGCCTGTATTTTGCACATTCTGAACTGTCACAAACAAGAAATAGACTACTCTATTCTAGACTCACCTTCGATAGGCTCTTCAAGACGAGTATACCGTCAAGAAGGGAGTGGCAAACACCAAGGCCATGGAGTAGGGGGTAATTAAACTTTTATACAGATGGTTCCAAGCTAGGCGATAAAGTTGGCTATGGAGTATTTTCGAATGAATTAGGACTGGAACTATCCGTTCGACTATCAGACTACTGCAGCGTCTATCAGGCAGAGGTTCTAGCCATAAAGGAAGTGGCTAGATACCTAAATATGCATGCTGCAACAAAACCGACTATAAATATCTTCTTGTATAGCCAGGCGAACATTTGATATTAGCGTCGTATTCAAGGTCAGCCTTATTTGGGTTCCGGGACACAGAGATATTGAGGGATACTGTAGAGCTGATGAGCTAGCCAGAAAAGGTACTGCTCTTCAACTGTTCCGTGATAAAAGTACCATTGGAACACCTTTGGCCACAAGTAAATTAATAATAAAAAAACAACATTACCCAAGAGGCCAATAGGTCATGGGAAGATGAAGATACATGCGTAACAGCCAGGCTACTATGGCCGCAAATAAACAAGAAAAGGACAAAGGAATTGCTTAGCCTCTCATGAGAAGATATCTAGAAGGTCGTGGCTTGTATGACCTTGACTGGCCGGCATTCCTTGAGACTAGGAATATTCTCCCATGAATATTGTAGAAGCTGTAGAGATGAGGAGGAGGAAGAAACCGTAGAGCCCTTCTTTTGCAATTGGACAGCCTGTACTAAAATCAGAGCAAGTTGTGTAGGTAAACACTTTTTCAGTTCTCTTACGAAACTATCTGGCGCGGGGATTAGACCAATCCTGCGCTTCATAAGAGCCTCAAAATGGTTTCATAAAAGTAAATAAACAAGGTTCCCGTGTCGCACAGTGGTATTACAACGTACCTGTCCGGTCTAAGTGAGTTGGTCATACGGACCGACTACCACCATAACCTAACCTAATCTAAGCCCCCCAAAAATAAAAATTCTATCACTGCACGATACTTGATTTTGTCCATTGAAGAAAAAACTGTGACACGTCGATACTAAATGGCTTGTGAACATAACAAAAAAATAAATTTAGGCTAGTTACAACGCCCTCTCTTATCCAACTGCATAAACTTATTGGAAAACCTAGTATATGTAGTATAGCCAGCCGCCGAAGTACTGATAATTTGAGGGAAGTTGTGTTCCATATTAACTCTTTCCTCAATCTATTGACTCTTTCCTATAAAAATTTTTCGTTTTTTTTTTTTTATAGCTGCAAATATTCATGGGCCTTTTTATAGGCGAGTTAATGAAAACTGTAAAGGTCAGACTGATTATCTGGTACCTAGAAATTTTATTAAAAATATCAACGTAAACAAACAAGTTTAATGAAAAGAAAGAGACTGTAAATTAAATTTAAATTCCGCTTTAAATGATTTTTTATTTATTTCCATTTTCAACGCATCTGCTCGAGGCAACGTAATTTATGTGCGTAATGAATTATATTAAAACATACGCAATTATTTGGATACTTAAACACTTCAACTTACTCTTGAGCTGACCGCTCAACTTTGCTCAGCTATCCGTCATAAGCAATAATATTATTTTTATTAATTATTTGCAGTGGGTCAAGAGGCATAATGGCTCAATGGATTTGCATAGAATGAAAAATTACATATATTTGTGTGTAAGTCGGTTTCCATGTATTGTATTTTGACTGAGTTGGCGTGTTGCCGACCTTGAATTATTGCTGATTTTAATCATTGCAATAAATGATTGCCCCAAATATGACAAACAAATGTATTTACGTGAGGGCTTTAGGGTGCGTTACCAAAACAGTTACCGAAAACAGCGATTTTTTTTATAAAAAATTAATTTTGTAAAATATTTTCTCCTAAAAATCACATCAGCGGCTAGAAGAGCTTAAGGGGTCTCGGTGGTATATAGCTCGAAAATTTAGGGCATTTTTTACAATAAAGAAAATGAAAAACGATATTTAAAGTTTTTAGGCTTTTTATTTAACTTCTTTTACATAGAAAAATTAAACTTTTTTTTTTTAATTTTAATAACTTTAAAAATGATGCTGAAGTTGACCCTCATGAAAAATCAGACCAGGCCGGTGTTGTCTATTTGGGCTCTTCTTTTTATCTGAAACACAAACAAATTAATAATCAGTCTAACTGTAGTTATGTCCGGTACTAGAATAAAAAAAAATGACAAAATGGTGCGGTTTTGAAGTTGACACTCTAAAAATCGGTTTTTTTTTAGTTTTTCAACCAAAAAAATACGGAATATTTGAAATAATAATATGGTTCTAGTAAGGGCGATAGCCATTGATATTGTGAACTACATAAAATTTTAGACGATTCGGTGGAATAGTTTTTTTTTTCTTTGACAACACCAGACCGAAAAAAGTAGTTTTGAGATAATTGGGTTTGAAGGTTTGAGAGTGGCCGCGGGACGAATCTGACTCTACCTCCTAAAACGGCTGTAGAATCGAAAATACTAGGAGTATGCTTCCAAAAATTTGACAGCATATTCTTAAAGGCCTATACTTTGGAAATATTAAAAAAAAAGATGAACATTTTGAAAATTCTAGACCACCGGGACCTCTTAAGTTTAAAGACCTGCATAAAAATTATTAAAAGTCAAAGTGCAGAGGTTTTTGGAGGTACTTTAAAATTGGTCTAGCTCATGTAAGTCTTAATTTTTTTCCAATAATTTTGGCGAAAGCCTTAAAAATATAATAGGTACATTTTATAAATCAAATTCAAAAATAGTAACATTTGTTTTTTTTTGTTTTCCTTTTGTATCAGAACTGTTGCACCCTAATGTACATATTATATATGCATGCAATTTATGTATTCATTGTCATGCAGGCGCAATAGAAGTATTTGTATATGTACAGGGTGATCCATATAATGATTTCTTTGTTTGAATTAAATCTTAGTTTGGCAATAAGAGTTCTTTTCCCGGTTGAAAATCGTGACAGAAAGTCTGTATTAAAGGGTGGTTAAATTTTAAGGGCCGATGTTGAATGCAAACCACACCTAAACATCACGTTTTTTTCTGCTTTTCATATAAAATTTTTCAACTTCAGACTAATTCAATTTTAACCATGGAAAGATACACAATCGAGCAACGCGTTAAAGTTATTCAGGCTTATTATGAAAACGGGCGTTCAAATCAAAATGCATATCGCGCACTTCGTGAAGAAAGTCATCTTCAGTGATGAGGCACATTTTCACCTCAGTGGATTCACTAATAAGCAGAATTTGGGCGAATGATAATCCAAGAGTGATTGCCGAAAAACCAATGCACCCACAAAGAGTGACTGTTTGGTGCGGTTTATGGGCCGGCGGCATCATTGGGCCGTATTTTTTCCAAAATGAGATCGGTCAGGCAGTTACTGTGAATAGTGTTCGCTATCGTGAGATGATAACGAACTTTTTATGACCCGAATTGGAAGATATGGATGTGGACGATATGTGGTTTCAACCGGACGGTGCCGCTTGTCACACAGCTAACGAATCAATGGCTCTTCTGCCCGAATAATCTCACGTCGCGGCGGTGGCAATTGGCCGCCTACTCGTCTGCTTCCCCTTTTCATGAAACATCGCATCAGAACCCTATACAGATTGACGTTGTTTTGTCTTCGAAATTTTTCCACACATTTCTAGTAAGGCATGAATTAAGGTAGTAGAAATGGTTGATGTACCACTCTGGCATTCTCCAGGTAGTACTAAAGCGCCGTTCTGATACTATTATAAGACCTCTAGCAGGCAGATATCTACATCCAGCCGGAGCTGTTGATGTAGTGGAGAATATTGATGGAAAGACGGTTGGTGCGCTGCCTCAGGATATAGAAAAAAGGAGCACCCTGTGACCTTATTCGTCTAGTCGCCAAACCCGGTCATTTGTAGTTTCCCTCTCTGAAAAGTCCCCACAGCTTCTGCAATGGGGGTTTGATGTTAGGCCTAACTTCTTCGCGTGTGTGCCGATCATCCAATGGCCGGCCAATAAAGCTATGAGTTTGGAAAAGGAATGACGTGGAATTCCCAGGAATTTCTGGGTATTGCATTGGGGCCAAACGGTTTTCGAAATAGCAGACGAAGAAGTGGATCTCCATCTTGCGCTATCATGTAAAATAAGTTATGTGATTTTCCTTTAACAACAGTCTGGCGGTTGCCGATGACCGGGTAGGAGGTTTCTGAGACCGATTCGGTTCCCTTTCTGGTAAGCTCATCAGCAATTTAATATCCCTCGATGTTCCTATATCCTGGAACCCAGATCAGAGAAATGTTGGCTGTACTCTCAATGGATTTGATCTCCTCCTTACAGGAGTTCACTAGTTTGGATCTGCACCATAGCGTCATCAGAGCCTCTGTCGCGACTTGTCTATCGGAAAAAATGTTAATATCTCCCACGCACAATTGTTCCCTAAGCATTTTGCGTGTCTGCAAGATCGCAAATACTTATGCCTGAAAAATACTAACAGTATCTATTTGGCATTTTGTTTTTAAAACCCCTGCTTCGACTCCCTATGACGTCAGTGAAGACAGAAGTTCGGTACAGATTTTCCCCTCGTTTAAATCCTGTCTATTTGGCAAGTTTGCCCTGGTTTGAGGGTCGTACTCCAGTGTGCGGATAAAGGGATCTGTCCCAATTTAGGGGAAAAATGGTGTTAATTACCCAAAAATGCTACCATGTCTCTTGCGAGATTGCCTCGTGAGGCCAATCCCTTTTAACCTGATTGCACTTTGAGCCGCGGTGGAAATAACGTAAAAGTCGGTGGAAGGTAAGTGCAAAACGACATACAGTTAAAATTTGCTCCGCCCTAATGTTACGAAAATCACCCTCTATATTTAGGAAGGCCGCCAAAGTGTATTGTTTGCTCTCCAGAGATTTTTCAACAGTCCCTACAACCTCCTGCAAGGCTGATTTCGAGGATTTCCCTTTCAGGTAAGCTGCGCTCGAGATAATCTGGATGCGACGTGGTCTCGGTTATGATAATCAGTCAATCTTTGAAACAGCTTTAGGATAAATGAGGTAAGACTCATAAGCTTGAAGTTCTCCCTGCTTTGGGTATGAAAACAACACTCGTTTTCTTTCAGCTAGCGGGGACGTGACTAAGAGCGATACACGCCATATAGATTTGGTGCAGGACAGGCACCACAAATGTACTTAGATGTCGTGAAAACCAGAAGATGTAAAGCGGAAAAAACTATTGATTGCCGACGTGTTTCTGTCAACCGATAGAATGAATTTCAGGGAAACATCGAGTAACCCAACCTGTCGAATGGTGTTGACACTGTCATGCGGGGTAATAGAATTTTCCTCATTACTTACCAGGCCGTGAATGTAAAGGTGTGTAAAAAGAAAGCGGCCTTTGCTGGGGTGAGTATTCCAATGCTTACCTGCTTTGCCAACATACCAATAGCAAAATATACGAATACGAAACATTTCATTTGAGACATGTAGAATTATACATTGTATTTAGAATTTGTTTCAATTTATATCCAATAACTTGAATATGCCTATAACAGAAAATTATTATTTTAGCGGCTAAAAAAATTGTTCATGTGTGTGTGTACTCATATGCACTCCATCGTATGAGTTTATCGGTGTCATAAATTTCAATAATAAAACTAATAATCTGCTAGTCGTATTTATTCTTTTTGATCAAACATTTCCATTTTTTTCTTCATACGCCTGTTTTCACATTCCAAACTGTCGTAGAGAAAAGCAATTTGCTATTTAATTGGAATCAATTGAAAATAAATTCGTTTGCATATGTCTTGGATTGTATTTAATGAAGAATTATTCTTAATAAATTATATCAATCTAACTGAATTCCGACAAATAATAGGCGCTTGCGACTCGCCAAGCGTTAGAGTGTGGCGAATACGTGAAGCAACTGGCATAAATAAACAAATGTTGGTAGCGCTGGAAAAGAGTTGCCAAAAATTGCATTGCTTTAATTCGGTACTTGTGAAGCTCGTGCTCTGTCTACACCCTTTGTGTTTTCGTTCTTCTCAATATTGACTGAAAACTAACAATTGCAAGGTAGTTCTAAAAGAGCGTTCACAAAGTTAAAGCAACAAACGTTTCCCTGTATGAACGCGGTCTAATGAAACTTGCCTAATAAAGCGTGGTGAAGTTTGATTTTGGTGTTGATTTTGAATAAAATAAAATTTTTTTAAAAAATTATTATCATTTCTCTTTATTATGATAATATTGGTATGGTTCAATTACGCATAGAACAAAATATTGGCCAAATGACCGCCGCGGCCTCGGCGGCACGCCTGCATTCGATGGTCCAAATTTGCTCTTTAGACCTTGAATGCTGGCTTATTGACGCACATCTTTTCTTTCAAATAACCCCAAAGAAAGAAGTCCAGCGGTGTCAAATAACATGATCTTGGTGGCCAATTGACATCGCCACGACGTGAGATTATTCGGCCATCAAATTTTTGGCGTAAAACAATTCCATCTTGGAACTGTCAGTGAAGACAGAGGTGCAAGCTTCGGTGCAAGCAGATTTTCCCCTCGATCCAATCCTGTCTCTTTGGAAAGATTACTCTAGCACGACCTTCAAACTCTAGTTTGCGGATAGAGAGATCTGTTCGAAGTTCAGAGAAATACGGTGTTAACTGCCCGAAAATGCTTCCATGTCCCTTGAGAGATTGTCTCCAGAGACCAATCTCCTTTAGCCTGATTGCACTTTGAGCTGTGATGGAAATGACGGAAAAGTCGATGGGAAGTAAGTGCAAAAGGACATTCAGAGCAGCACTGGGGCAAGTTTTACATACTCCGGTGATGCCAATGCATGCAGTCCTTTGCACCCTCCCCAGTTTAGTGATATTATAGCCCTTCCGGAGAGCTTCCCACCAAACCAGGCATCCGTACGTTAAAATTGGCAAAACCACTGCATTGTACATCCACAGCACGTCCTGTGGCTTGAGTCCCCATTTTTTACCGAACATAGATTTGCAGGAGTAGAAGGCTATACTGGCCTTCTTTACCCGATTTTCAATGTGTAGCTTCCAATAGAGTTTGGAGTCAAGTATCACTCCAAGATACCTAACTTCCGATGAGAGCGGCAGAACGTGGTTGTTTAATTTGGGAAGTCAAAAGGCTGTAGATTTATATTTTCTTGTAAATAGCACCAGGCTCAGTTTTGTTAGAATTGACTCGGAGGCCACAAGTGGCAGCCCAGCGACTGAGTACAGCCAAAGACCTTTCCAAAATCTCAGCCTTGACTGAGGGAAACGGTCCCGATACCATCAGGACCAAGTCATCGGCGTAAGCTACTACCTTAAGGGGGTAGTATGGTATTTTTTTTTTCATTTTTTTTTTTTTTTAAATTATTCTATAATATCTTAAGATTATTGTGTGAAAGTTTGAAGTGCATTAGAGTAAAATTGACAAAGACACAAAGGATTAAGTATCTACCTCTCCAACCGGATTTCACGCTGCCGAAAATCTTTAAACGCGTTTTTCTCACACTTGCCTTTTTTACGGTCGGTGTCCACTGCAGATTCATATCTACTGCACCGATTCTTTTCAAATTTGGTTTTTTTGTTTCTTTACTTTATTCACTAGGTAATGACGTCGAGTTTTTTTTTTTTTTAATTTTGTCATATTTTAAAACAACAAAGTTTTCAAGTTTTTTTTATGAAAAATCGGTGTTTTGACTTCAAAGCGCTTTAAAAAATTAAAAAAAAAAAAAAAAAATCGACGTTGTTACCTGCGAAACTTTATTAGCTGATGAAATCAATTTGGTTTCTTGATTTTAGTTGATCCAGTAATGAGTTCTGAGGGACAACTTTTTTATGAGATGTCCGCGAAGATTCGCTGCCACCAACTCATTTCTTCATAAAAATCAATGAAAATTTCACACAATATTCTTTAAATATGACTTTATAATGAAATAATTTTAAAATTTTGAATAAATCAACTGTGTCGACAAAAAAAATTTCGAAAAATATGCTTGTTTTACACCGAATTAACCATACTACCCCCTTAACCCCACTCTTATTTATCATTATCAGAACTTCGTCAATTACAACTAGCCAAAGTAGAGGCGAAAGGACACCTTCCTGCGGCGTCCCCCTGTGAACGAATCTAGTGACTTTAGCCCCTCTTGCGACCGCTTTAATTTCCCTGCAACCAAGCTTTTTGCTTAAATAAGTAATAAAATTAATAATAAAGGCGGGATTAGTGAAAGAGATTTTTTTGAAAACTCAAATTTATTCTTATTATTTATTATGAAAGTGTTCACATTTAATTTGTGTACATACACACACTTTTACAAATAACTGCCATACACCACACGGATGTATGATATCCATCTTCCATCTGATCACTTAAGTATTTAATGTACGCATGTCATATATCGCAGATTTAAATGACAAATTACTGTTTTACTGTTTATGAAAAATTATTTAATAAAATTTTTTTTTTAAATAATTAAATTGTACGCCTACAAACTTTTCGATTTAGTACTTACTAAACATTTTTATTTAACTATTACATGTATTTATATTTAAAAAAAATTTATAGCACACGTTTGACTTCGCTTAACTATCATACTTTTCTAACTTTTGCAGCTACCTGGTCAGTTCCCTTTTAGTTTCTGGGTTTCTGTGTTTCTTTGTTTCTCAGTTACTTAGTTGTAGCTAGTAAATTCTTTCAACTCTTTATTGTGTCCTCGAAATGAATGAAAATATTTGTGGGGCTCATTAACAAATATTTTATCCATTTCAAACTTTATATAAAAATATTTTTGGTTTTTGTTTTTTTAACGTATACATACATACATATTTGTGCCACAAGTATGCGTTATATTTATGCTTACTTTGTACCTTTGCTTTGGTTTGTGGACAAGATTCCTTTGACTTTAAAAGCTACATTTTTCTTAGACCTCCTTACAATTTCGTTGCTGTTGAAATTTATGCATTACAAATTTTACAAATTATCTACATATCTAATTACTATTATAGTTTTAGGCGACATTTTTAGTTTTTCTTTACATACATATTTATATACAAATTTACAAGGTGGTGCGAAATTAATCATCCAACTTTGCGCTCGAATAACTTTTTTACTACAAATAAAGAAATAAAAATATAATGGGATTTGAGTGATGGAAATCTTTATTTTGACCGTCATTGCTTGTCTGTTTGTATACTGCAGCTGTCTGGTTCACAGGTGTCAAATATGATTGACGTACGACGCCAGGATTGCATAATTATTTTGATTTGCATACTGAAAGTGTTGCATAATTTTAGTAAAATGAAAGCATTCTGATGGCACTACACAACAAAATTCAAATAAATAAAGGGCGTTTCGGATTTATAATCACCATGAAACTGTTTTTTAGCTAACGTTCGAACTGTTTTTTCCACAGGGGGAGAGAATGTGAAACATTATTAGCGAAAAAAATTATCAAAAGTCGACAACAAAAAAAAGTGCAATTTTTTATCCTCAAATTTAAATGATTATACAACTGCGTACTAATTTTTTGTTTAAGGCTGATTACAAATTTTGAAATTTCGAATAAAATGTGTCGCATTTTTATGGGTCCTGTACAAAGTGCGAAGCTTGGGTTATTCTGGTATTTGCTAAACCATATTTTGAAGTGAACCATATTTTTTCAATATAAAAAAAAATATTGCAATTAAAAAAATAAATACGTAAATAAGTAAATCGTCAAAATTTGTTAATTAGTGGCGCTTTCATATTAATTTTCGGGATTGTTTCGTCATTGGCGCTATAAAAACTTGGAGCTCCATTTTCACTAAAAAGCAAGAGGCAATTTAAGGGGTTATATACCTTGTGTTGGACTGAAAAATCGAAAAATTTTTTATAGCATATTCTAAGAGTAAATCATTTTAAAAATATAAATTCAAAAAATCATAAAGATCGGACCACTAGAACGAAAGTTGCAGACTGTGGAAGCGCGCGACCTTTCCTGAAACGAGAAGCGCACGCAAAAGTTTAGACGCGATTTTCTCGAAGTCGTGTTTTTTGAAAATTACCGGCGCAGCGATCATTATTTATCAAAAACTATTTGAACGATTTGCATACACTTTTTTTTTAATTATTCGAAGTTACAACCTCGCGAATCTGAACGGTTCACTTTTTATAAATAAATATTTGCATAGCTCGCTGGAATCAATTTTTTTTTTAATTTTCAACCCCTCAAAAATCTTTTTTTTTTTGTGCAAAGCGGTTTTCATATAGAGAACAATTTTTTTTTGGTAAATAAACCGTTCAGATTCACTGAAAAACATTTTTTTACAATAATCATTTAATTTTTTTGATTTCAGTTGAGCTGCTCATGCCCTTCCGTGATCACCGCAAGCCTCTTCTAAAAAACGGCGTTTCGGGGAGGGGCGATATCAACAATAAATAATACAATTTTTTAAAATAAAAACATCAAAATGTAATCTTCGAGAGTTACCATTCAGTATGATATATGCCTCATTTGAATGAAAGTTCTAAAACATATTTAAAAAAAATTCTGACAATCGTCCATTTTTCGTGCTCACAAGGTATATAACCCCTTAAATCAAACAACTTGAAAAATGTTGGCGCATAATCATAGTCACTTTGAGTGTGTTGGAGCTGTAATACTATCTCTCATGAGATAGCAACACGTTCTGGCTCAAGGCGAATGGAATACTGAAGGTGGCGTCTTGAAAAAATAAAGGGTTTTCGCATAATAGGTGTTTAGTGTTAAACAGGAGAGATGATTAACGATTTTTTATAACTGGAATTGGACGGTATTGATCTGCAGAACGATTATTTTCAGCAAGATGGCGCTACGTGCCACACAAGTAACGAAACCATTGATCTTTTACAGGAAAAGTTTCCGCACCGTGTTTTCTTTCGAAGAGGTGAACACAATCGGCCACCGAGATCTTGTGATTTAACACCTTGTGACTTTTTTCCTTGGGGTCACGTGAAAGAGAAGGTCTACGCCAACGCCAACAGATGGAATTCGTGAGGCTATCGAGGACATATGACAGCCACTTTGCAATTCGGTTATGAAAAATTTCATGAAAAGTATATTGTCCTGTAAGCGTGGTCGTGGTGGTCACTTGCCTGATATTATTTTCCACTATTAACGGCATAAATCTTTATAATGAAATAAACATCTCATATTTTATAAATAGCATTTTTCTTTGAATATCAAAATAAGTCCTCTTATTAGAAAAACCCTTTAGTTACTTTATTTTTCGCGATTTTGACAAGTCTGATGTTAAGTCCCTTACCAATATAAAACAAACGAGTCCAAGAAATAAAAGGAAAACGAAGTGCCGCTTGGGAAATTGAGAAAACACAAATTAATATAAATCCTCCAAATGATGTTTTTCGGCATATTTATGCGGATGACGTCGTATCACTGAGCGTGTGTGTGTAATTTCTAGTGTTTGCTGTCGCCTACTCCTCTTCTTCACAAACACGTAATTTCCATCCGTTTGCTTGTTTATTCTTGGAGCCTGACGACACAGTGAATTTGTAAGGCGCAACCTTGCAATCTATCATCCTTAGTTCGAGACAGAGACAGAGGCGTAGGTATTTTAGAGAGTTCGACAAATCCTATTTTAGGAGGGGTTAAAAAAATGGCTTGAGCGTTGAAAGAAGTGTATCTTTCTAAAAGGGGACTATGTTGAAAAGAAAAAAATTTTGAAAATAAAAAATTTTGAAAAAAAAAAAAAAAATTTTAATAAAAAAAACTTTGAATAGAAAATAAAAAATAAAATTTAAAAATAAAAAACAAATTTGAAAAATGAAAAAAAAAATTGAAAAACAAGAAAAAAATTTAAAAATGAAAAAAATTTGAAAGGAAAGAAATTGGAAAAATGGTGTCTTCATTTCTAACACGGGTACTTATTGAACCTCCTCGTATAATAGATTTGGGCAAAAAAATTTGTTTTACTAGGTCATCCAGCGACGAGACGCCTGTAGACTAACGGCAGTCATAACTGGCTTCTGATATATCGGAGAACAAGCCGCCAAAATGGGCATCTCTCACAACACATACTGTCACAGTAGCAAACAACCGGAAAAAAGGAAACAATCTTCCATTTCCTCTATGAATGCCCTGCCCTATGGAAGGATAGAATGTTAACTCTGGGCAAGCCGCTGTTCGAGAGTCTCGAGCAACTGTCTGGCTTGGACGTCAACAACCTACTAAGTTTCCTTAACCGCACAGATTGGATATAGGTAGTCTTGCTGTAAATAACTGTTAAAGAAGTTGGTAGCGAGGATGTGGCAACAAAATGGTGCGGCGGCGCTAGTTGGATTCTGGATGAATCGCCACTCTGACCAACCAACCAAGTCATCCAGATAAAATAATTATCACTATATATTCTTGTAGGGAAGTTCGTTGTTTCTTTGTGCATAGCTGTATATTCATCAGTTATATTAGAATATTTTTCTACTTTAAATAGACGCCACACACAACCGTGCCACTCCAATGTATGCAGTATTCAAACGAGGGCCATTTTATGCTGTATACTAAACAGACTACGACAAATTCTAAAAGTAAAGTTGGCTTTTGTGTTTTGCCATTATGTATAAGTAGATATGGTATATATTCATGTTTTTCTAATGTGTGCACTATCAACATTCAAGCCTCAAGCTCTCCAACTCTCATTTCGGGCATATGAAACGCATGGTCTACAAGCCACGGTTGAGAGAATGCAGAAGGTTGCGCATTTTGTACTGGCGCTACTCAAATTACAGCGAATTCGATTCAATCGGCTGTTTAGTTGACATAATTGTGGAGTTTTGTGTACACAAATTATGCCCTTTTCTATTATCATTCTTGTCTGCATACTTGTCACTTTAATTTACCAAAACAGTTTATTTTGACACCCCATATTTATGGTATTTATCGCTGGCACATATCTGAATTACGTCACGGCAAGGTTGTGACAATGTTTTCACTTCAATGCAAAAAAAAATATAATACAAGATTGTGCCGTAACGTCAGCTGCGCAACTTAACAAACGAAAAAAAAGGTTGAAGAATAAGCGAAAGCAAATGGAAAGCAAGAAAAAAACGCATTTGAAGGCCTTATTACCTTATTCATGCTTACGAACAAACTTATATACAGGGTTATCGAGAGAGTCGTTGTAGCTACTTAAAGACATAACTATTTAGCTTTTTTCTGACTAATTTCATTCCGTTTTCGAAATTTTTGTTTTGAAAGATTATTTTAAAAAAAATATGTCTGCTTTGTTCCACGCCCGCCTGTTTTTAGATGTTAATTCTAGCGCTTTTTTTCGTTTTTAGTCAAAGGGAGTGTCAATTAGTAAAAATCAGCAATGCATTTTTAAGCAAGCCTTGACAGTTGAAAGTGGCTGCTAGATAAAGTTTAGGACTTATGATTTATAAGTGTTTCGTACTTCAGAACATAAAAACAAAACTAGTATAAAAACCATTCCTCAAATTATGTACGCTAAAACGTATAATACATAAATTTAAAATTGTATGTCATAAGTCAGAAATTATGTAAATTATGTATATCAAGGATGATTGATACCAGGTTTCCTCGTTAGGTATGGTGAAAAAAAAATTGGGGGGAACATTGGATTCTGCGTCATCCCATTTGTGGTTCACTAAGCTAAAGCTAAATTTTGTGAAACATAAAACGAATGACGTCGGCATATCTGTCAAATTCGCTCAGAGCCGAATAACGGCCTGTTAAGTATTTAGTACACCTTTAAAAATATTTTCACCATGAAATTATATTACCTTCAAAAATCTGGCATTATGAACATCCTTGCATTTCCGAGTTCATTTCATAATTCGATTCTCTATCTCTTTCTCTCTACATCGGCTGTACAATCTTCCTTACAAGGCGAATATATTACAGGTGATGGCATCCGCATGATAAGTAAAAACATAAGTGTATTTTGTTTTTGCTTTTTTAACTCCATCACGCGAAAATCAGTATGCTCTCCTTCACACTTGCCATTTCGGATCTCCTCTAGGAGCGCCCAAAAAAGTACTTTACCCTGGTTCACTTTTTTTAAACCCAATGCACTGCGTGTTGTTTTTTGTAATTCACTTTAGATATTATATGAATCATCAACTATACATTCGCAATATACATAAATGGCAAAGTAATCACGCAGATGCGAACAAAACAAATAATTTTGACGTTATTAATATCAACGGCGAAAAAATCATCTGCGCGCATGCCGTCACCTGTAATAAATCCGCCTTGCTGCCTTAGCTACTCAGGCTGTACCAAGGACGATGGAATGCAAGGTTGCGTCTTCCGAATACGCCGTGTCGTAAGAGCCCATGAATAAACAACCAACATGAAGGGGAATTACTTGCTTGTGAAGAGAAAGAGTAGGCGAAAGCAATGGAAACAACCAAACACAAGTAATTATACGCACACACACACGTGTGTGACACGGCGTCATTCGCATAAATACGTAAAAAAATGCATTTCGAGGCTTTATATTTGTGCTTCGGCATTCGTTTTTAATTAGTATTTTTTTTTAGTTTAACTCTCACAAATCGCAATATTACCAAGCCATTCACTGAACGTTCGCAAACATATAAATTCTCCTCCTTTTGTTTGTTTTGTATTGGTAAGGTATCGGTTGGTTTACGAAAAAACTAAGATTGTGTTGGTGATGCATAAAAAAACCAACCAATGACACTTCGTTGCCATCTGAACAACGACTGTGTGTGGGGATGAGTGCGTGAATGCATGAGAAATGATCGTGCAGAATTCGGCTGCCGAATCTCCCAAGTAGCGGGGCAGCGGAAATTCCCCTCACAATTTTGTTTGTCTCATGCTTAGTAATCTATCATCCCTCTCTGTCATAAGCTCATATCAGTTACAGCAAAATATATACATATAAGCAGTATTGCACTAAAAAAACAAAAACGGAACTCTGACAAAAACAAAACACTGGCACGCACTCAAAGGTCATAGCAGCAGACAAATGAATGATCAGGTGCCAAACCATTGCAATACAAAGCGCAACTGCAGGTATGACAGATACCTTTTTCCAACAATTCCAATTACGTAAAAATTACTAATTTATCATTTTGCTTGTGTTGCTATTTTGTTTTTGTTTTTTACAACTAATTAATCTAAACTGGGTCACTTCGTTCGAATGGCTAAGTGGCCATGCAATTCAATGCTTTATCAGAAATAAATGTCAAACTCGCCCTCGCATCGTCACATATTTTGCTATTTACGAACGTCGATTGCAGATAGGAAAAATGAGGTCATTGATGTGGAACTTTTTGAGTTTATTTCTAATATTGAGAGTGTAATTAAAAGCTGAACACTTTTCTTCTAAGCAAAACAATTCTTTGTCCTTACAATTTATTAGTAGCTTTGTTTGCTGTGCCATGCCATGCTGTGCTGTGTGCGTTTAATTGAAAATTCGAATGAAAAAAGTATTACATGTAAGTTGCTACTGAATGTATTGAGCTAAAGTAAAATAGTTTATAATTGGCTTCGGGTTATTAATTGCCCAGAGAAGCAAGGTAGAGTAGCGCTTTCACATTTCCAGTAATGGTAGCGTTGTCATAGCATGAAGGAATGAGGACATGAAGGAACGAACACATGAAGCCATAAAGGCATGAAAAAAAGAGCTTTTATTTCTGCTACTACGACTAACTCAGTTTAAGTCGTCCTAAAAATTAATTCTGGATAATTTTTTTGTGTGTGTTACTAAATACAGGACAGTGCAATTATAAAGTTGTCATTGAGTTGCATCATTTGTTTCATATCTTCCAGCTTCAATTAGTACAATATTATTTCTATCTGTTCCAAGAAATGCGTCCCTTTGTGCTTGCGCAGCATTGCAAAATATTGCAAGAAAAGTTATTTTGAGCGGAGAGCAAGTAAGTTGCGTTTAGTAATTCAATTCAATACGCGAACATCGATACGATAAGTCCCAAAGCGGACGTTGGACCTACAAACTCAAACCACGTGCTGATGAGTGGTTAATGAGAAAACATGGGGACACCGACTATTACCTCTCGCAGATGCTCAGCGGACATGACCTTCCTCATTAAAAAAAAAAACAGATTTTTTTGTACAGGGTTGCTCATATTCGACGGACCCATCTGACAACCCTGTATCTTTTGACAGAGACATCAGATCGCTTAATGACATACCGCGTTGGAAGCGTCAGTCTAAGCAGATTTTTACCATTGAACAGTACACGCCACGCGAACGCTCCCAAATTGTTGAAATTTACATTCAACAAAAGAAGTCAATTGTGAAAACTCAACGTGCGTATAAAAAATTAAATAAGGTGAAAAGTGCGCCTTCTAAGAACACCATTAAACGTTTGTACGAATGGTTTTCGACTGGTGATGTTCTTTCTAATCCAAAGAGGCCAAATCAAAACCGCCGATCAAGGCGTCGCACAGTGGTCCGGCGGCCGGACAAAATTCAATTTTTCAACATTTTTGAAATAAAAATTTGATAATGCAGATGTTTTCTTAAATATTCAAGGCAGATTTCCTGAAAATATTACTTAATTTAAAAAATGTTTCATTGTAGTTTTTTGACTTTAAACATGAAATTGTATGCAAATCGTACTTCATACAAGAGTTTCATTTTCATGTCTGCAAATAAATATTACCATTTGATTGTTAACCAAATATTGAAAAAAAGAAGATAATTGAATATATTAACGGAAACAGTAATAATTCTCTTAAGTTGTGGTACAAAATCCAATTTTTTTTTTTTGAAATTTCAAAATTTTTCGAAATTTTTTTTTTAAAGATAATTTTTTCGAGTGGTCCACACCGGTCCACTTGAAATCAACATGAGCGATGTAGCCACATATTTCAGCCATGATCTCAAACTGAAACCTGTTGCGCAAATTAAAAATAATGTAGCTTTTGTGCATTTACCCACAGGCAAAACGTTACATATGGCTTATGCAATTTTGTGTAAAAGACAGAAAAACACATCACAGACCCCATCAGCATTAAGAGACAACTAAAAAAAAAATTTTTTAAAAAAACAAAATTTTTTTTAATATTATTACAATATTAATATGATATATGTATAGTATATATACACTATATACAATAAAATTATATATAATAATATAACATTTTTGTCTGTCACTGGAGGAACGGGCATAAGCCGATTAGAATATTAACGAACATCTGAGAATTGCTTGTAATAATAAAATCAAAATGACGTATAGTTTTGAGGCTCAGGAAGCACGCAATAAGGATTTGAAAAATTTTAGACAAAACAATACATGAAAAATGTCGAGAGCTGACACAATGACAGATTTATTAAATGCTTTGCTTTGTTCATCAGATGTAGTTATAATATCAAAAACTAAAGTTCCGAAAAACAAGCCAAAACCATCTTCAAAAAAGGTTATTGCGCTTTTAAATTTGAAAAATGATCCAGCCTCAGAAAACAGCTCATCAGAAACCGAGGATTCTGAATCATAAAAAAAAATTAAAAATTAAAAAAAAAAACAACTAAATATCCAAAAAAAAAATATAAAAACTAAAACAAAAAAATTTAAAAATTAAAAATAAAAAAAAATTTAAAATTAAAAATTAAAAAAAAATTAAAAATTAAAAAAAAAAATTTAAAAGGAAATAAAAAAATTCTAAAAACAAACAAAAAATGAGGAGAGAATAACCTTTCCGTAAACCTCCACGTGGTACTCTCTGGGGTCGTGAAAAATGTAAAAATGAACTCACCAGCTAATTACGGAAGTAAAAATGTATTTATAGTATTCAATGAATTTAAAATTTGCTAAAACTAAGGTCAGATTCGTCATCACTGATCCTTAAAACCCCTAAATATATATTTTCAGCTTAATTAAATGAGTTTTTGAATTATGTCCGCCAACGCCTTCTGGTCGGACCACTGTGCGTCGCCAAGGACAAATCGCCAAAATCGCCGTTCTCAGCAGTTGGGCATTTCTCGGACCACTTTACAACGAATTATCCGCATTGATTTGCATTTATTCCCGTATAAGATTCAATTGACGCAAAGATTGTTGCCTGCGGACAAGCCTCGTCGATTGGAATGGGCCCAAAGAGTCACCGAAATGGCTGAAGATGACGAGCAATTTTGAAACAAAATCATCATGTCCGATGAGGCTCATTTCTTATTAAATGGGACGGTAAACAAGCAAAATTGCCGTATTTACGCTACGGAAAATCCTCACAAAATTCAACAGGTACGTCGTTATGACGAAAAAATCACTGTTTGGTGCGGCGTTAGTGCGAAAACGACTATTGGGCCCTTTTTCTTCGAAAATGAAGATGGTCAAGCTGTTACCGTCAATCAGGAGCGCTATCGCGATATGATAACCACTTTTGTGAGGCAGTTCTGATTTCAACAAGACGACGGCGCTCCACCACACACAGCTCGCACCACAATCGATTTTTTGAAGAAATTGTTTCCTCGTCGTTTGATGTCGAAAAATGGGGATTTTGACTGGCAACCGCGTTTGCCCGATTTAACGCCACCTGACTTCTTCTTGTGGGAAGATTTAAAATCAAAGGTTTATACGAGCATTAATAAGCCAAAGATCATAGAAGAGCTCAAGAACAACATCCGTGAGGAAATAGCCGCTATTCCAGCCGAAATGTTTGCTAAAACTATGGAAAATGCTGCAAAACGGGCACAATACGCCGTACAGGCTCAACGCGGCCATTTGAGAGATATCAGAGATATCATATTCAAAAAGTGATGTCAACAAATCTACTTGAACTAAATAAAATTATTGTTATGGTCAACATCAAAAAAATTGTGTTTTTCTTTGGTTTAGAAAAAAGCACATGGGTCCGTCGAATATGGCACCCCAGTAGCTATCATTTTTGTAAAAAACAGCTTTTTTTGTAATTAATTTTAAGTTTAAGTAAAACTAAATTCATTTTAAGTAAATTCAAATGTATTTTAAGTTTAAATAAAACGGAAAATTGTTATTCCGCATTACAAAAAACAGCTTTTTTTGCAGTTATAATTTTTGTCAAAAAACCCTTTTTTTTGTAATTACCTAAGCATTAATCGGCAGCTAGAAAAGTTATAAATAAAAAGAAAAAAGGATCCATCAAAAATAAAATTAAGGAAATAGAATTAAGTGCAAAGTGTAACGCGGCTCAGTTTTATCAGAAAATTAAAAACCAAACGACAGCATTTCCGCCTAGAATAAATATTTGCTTATCTGAAAATGGTGATATATTACAAACTGACCAGGAAATCTTAGAAAGATGGCGACAACATTTTGACAATCTTCTAAGTAATAAGCATCAAGAAGACCATTCACCTTAGGGGCCTATAGCTGCAGCTGAAAACATCATCCCTCCACCAGAATTTGACAAAATTATCGTGGCTCTTAAGAAGCTTCGAAATGGAAAGGCAAGCGGCGAAGTCTCTATAGCGGCTGAACTCCTGAAAGAAGGTGGTGAGGAGTTACATAAGTGCCTCCACCATTTAATAATACACGTATGGGAAAAATAATCCATACCATCTGATTGGCTAGGATGCATAATCTTCCCAGTACACGAAGAAAGGTGATAAGAGAGTATGCGATAATTATCGTGGTATCTCACTGCTTAACACGGCCTACAAATCGATGGTTTTCGAGAAAAGTGACATAATTCAAAAATACAAAATACTGAGTTGGGTCAGTTTTCTAGATAAGTTACGCGCCAATTCGATCACCTGACAAAACGACACTAACGCCACCTCTCAGAATTGCTTCAAGATTCGTTTATGACGCTTTTCCAGATAAAAATATATAAACTCTGTAGTTGATTTTTGCTTTTAACGGCAAAACTCCGAATTTTGAGTTAATTTTGAGTTGTGTCGCTTTTCTCGAAAACCATCGAAATGTTCTCTATGAACGAATCAACGAATATGCTGAAAGAATAATTGAAGACTACCAATGCGGATTTCGTAGAGGCAAGTCTACAATCGACAAATGGTTTGTTCACTGCCTGTTCATTGATTTCAAACCAGCCTTCGACAGTGTTAAAAGAGATAGGATCCAGCACATATTGCTTATTCTTGGAATACCTGCCAAGCTAATAAGGCTCGTTAGCGCAACGCTCACAAATACACAAGCAAAAGTGATCATTCAAGGGAAGCTCACAGAGTCGTTCCCTATTGAAACAGGCGTATCAACAGTCATATTCAATTTGATGCTTCACTTTGTCGTAAGGGAAGTCAACAAAGGTGGTACCTTGATGACTAAAACAACCCAAATATGTGCTTATGCAGATGACATCGCCATTCTCGCAAGAAATAGGAATGACTTAAAAGAAATTTTCTTAAAAATTGTTCATTTTTACGAACGATATTGGCCTTTTTGTAAACGAGGGCAAAAGCAAATATCTGTTGAAATCGAGGCGGCCTGCACAGATGCTAAATTTCTATGTGGGAGCCTATATTTTTGAAGCAGTGCAGCAATTTAAGTACCTAGGAGTTGTGTTCGCATGTAGCGGTGATTCAACTTCCGCCGTCAGGGATCGCATCAACGCCGCCAACAAAGCGTATTACACCCGCCTTAACTTATTAAAGTCCCAACTTTTGTCTAAAGCTACAAAGTTCACTATGTACATACAAGACTCTTATTCGACCAATCCTAACATATGGTTGTGAGGTATGGACTCTTAAGGTTGATGATTGCGCTCAGATTGCTCGTATGGAAAGAAAAATGTTAAGAAAGATCTTTGGCCCAATAAGAATGAATGATGGATGAATGGATGAACTCAGAACGAGACAGCTGTGTGTTTTGTTAAAGCGCAGCGCATAAGATGCCTAGGTCATGTGATCCGTATGCCTGTTGACTGTACCGGGAAGAAAGCCTTGACAGGAAATCTAATGGGCGTGATGGCCAAAGGCAGGCCGAGGAACCGTTGGATAGACGCAGTGGAACACGATCTTAAGAAGCTGGGAATACGCAACTACGAAGCAACAGCTCAAGATAGACCGCTTTGGAGGACCATTTTGAAGGAAGCTTTGACGCACCCCGCGTTGTAGCGCTATGAAAGAAGAAAGAAGAAGCATTAATTTGTATAAGTTTGATTTTTTTAGCTGATTGCAAATTTTTGTTAATCTTTATGTTTGTGAAATACAGGTTTATAAAAAGTTGTGATGAATTCATAAATTTTTTTCTTTAACTTTTTTGTTTTGGATTAAGGTTTTCAGCAAATGTACTCGACTTTCAGCGATAAATTTATTTTTTTCCAATTTCTGTCCTTTGTTTTTTGTCTTTTGTTTAAGATTTTTCCTTCACTCGTCACTTTTTTTTACCAAATTTTTCTGCTTGCCGCAATTGCATGATCAAAATTTCGCACCAGATGCTGGTTTTTCCTTCAGCCTATGCCTACAGCAGTAAAACAGAATTTGGTGTAATGTCAAATATACAAATTAGTGCATACAACTTATAAGAATTTAAGTACTAAGTACTAAGATTGTATTTATTTACAAATTTTTTGTTACTTATTTTCTTTTATTATTTTTCACGCTCATTTTATTGTAATATATTTTAATATAAATATTTAAATGTTCACTACTAATCTCGTTGAACGTTAAAATTTGTTTACGAATAAATATTTTGTTTAACTAATAATAACTAGTTGAAGTACGTACTCGTTTATATAAAATACTACAGCCAAATTTTTGCATTCTCTGAAACCTGCCTGGCTTACCTATATATTAAATATACAAATGTATGCAAGTAGTTGAAAAACAAATCTAGTATACATACATACATAAATACGTTGGTTGTACATGTACAACGGTTTGTACTCATTTTTACATAGCATCAATAACATTTGAATTTCTTACAGCTCTGCTCATTAACAGCACTTCTGTGTGTACCAACAGCTGCTGGGCGTGCAAGAGATGAGAGCGCGAAATGTGTAATGGGCCAATGTTATGGATATAATAAGTAAATGGGCGTATCTGATAGTTTTGATTTGTGATAATTAAGAATAATATTTACTAGGGTGTCCCTCAAATTTCAAGTTAAATATTTCTTTACGCATACATTCTTAAAAGTTTCGTAATAATCCTTTACTGTCTAGAAAAAAATGTTTGCTCGATTTATAAACGACAACCCGTGCCGACTTGCGAGTTCAACTTGTCCATACACGTTGCATGAGTACTGCGCTGTGACTTGTTTTATTTGTCATTTCGTAAGTGATTTTTGAGATTTCATAAAGATGTTTTTTTGATGGGGATATCTTTTTAATGCGTTAGTGCGTTGGAATTTACAAAAAAGAAGTTAGAAAAGCGAAAAGGTCTGGTTGGAGAACGTTCTGTGGAGAAATCGAAGGCACCACAGAAGCTTCTAGACTGCTAAAATCCTTTCAAAAAAACACTATTCCTCCGGATACCTCAAAAAACCGGATAAGAGTTGAACTATCTCGAGTGACGAAACTCTGAAGTTGCTAGTAGACACACACTTTCCCAGCAACGAATCATCTAACGTATTAATCAACAATAGTACAGAAAGACCTAATTCTAAATTCTGACATTGAAGGTATAATCACCAGGATAACCTGGGCAGTGAACACCTTTAGACCATTTAAATCACCGGGTCCAGATGGATTATTCCCGACTCAAATACAGCATTCACTCAATTATATTATGGAGTGGTTAACGGCTATATTCAAGGCTGCTCTGAAACTTAAAAGTGTCCCATCAATATGGAAAGAAGTAAAAGTTGTCTTTATCCTAAAGCAGGAAAAAGTTCACACACAACACCTAAGGATTTTAGGCTCTGTTTTGCTAAAAACATTAGAAAGAATAGTTGGAAGAGCATATTAAGGCTAACATCAGCCCTAATAAGCTTAGTATCTCACAACATGCGTACTGTAAAGGGAAATCTACTGAAACAGCACTTAACTCACTTGTTACAGAAATCGAGAAGTCAATTTATAATAAAAAATTCACACTGGTAGCCTTTCTTCCGGCACTAACGAATTTCGGGATCTCTGGCGCTCTGGTTGAGTTCATCAAAAACATGCTCTTGAGCAGATTTGTGTTCGCAACCCTAGGGAACTCACAGATCAAGAAAAAAGTTAGCAGAGGAACACCTCAAGGCGGTGTGCTGTCCCCTCTCCTATGGGTGCTGGTATTAAACTTCTTGCTCCTAGTGGAGAGAGGACAGCATGTCGTAGCATATGCGGACGATGTTGCAATGGTAGTAAGAGGGAAATATCCCAATACACTTAGAGAAGTCATGCAAGATTTACTAAACATGGTTGAAAACTGGTTTGGAAAAGCAAATGGGCTAAGCGTCAACCCCAATAAAACTGAACTCATCCTATTTACCAGGAAACATAAAATTCCAAATATAACTCCTCCAACTCTAAGTGGAACGGCACTGTCATTCAGTGATGAGGCCTGCTACTTAGGTCTAATACTAGACAGAAAACTAAATTGCAAGGCAAATGTCGAAGATAGAGTAAAGAGAGCTACAATAGCACTCTACTCTTGTAAACAGCTAATAGGACTAAGTTGGGGTATTTCCGCATCTATTGTATATTGGCTTTACACATCAATTGTCAGACCAAGATAGGGCAACCATCAAAAAGGTAAATACAAGTTGGCACAATCTCACAACATGCGAACTAAGCAGACAGCCAAGGCCGAAATGGAACAGCGGTCGATCGAAATTTTTGTTAACATTTAATAAAGAAGCTATAAGAAAAATTATAGGGGCATTAATTGGTCATTGTTTAATAGGCAGCCACGCTGGAAGATTAGGTCTCCCGTATTTCGATTTCTGTAGAAGCTGTCTTAATACAGAAGAAGATGAAACTGTCAGACATCTTTTATGCTTAGCGAAAAGGAGACTGCGCACTCTTGTAACTTGTAACTTTAACTTTGCTCGTTTATTAAAGCTACCGGATGGTTTAAAAATGAACCCATAGTGCAAGGATAAGTTGCAGTGGTATCAGAATGGATCTACGAAAGGTCTAAGTGTGTCATTGAGACAGTCACCCTACCTACGTACCTACTTAAGGGCGAAGTCTTGTGCTGGCTAAACCCGGTTATTCGCATAAAAAGTCGAAAATACTTTCTTTTAGCCCCTCCGCCTGACAGCTTCTGCAAATGATATTGAAAGGAAGGTTGAGTCTGGCTGCATGATCCCCCATCTTCACCTTCTAGTGACCTGTAAGGGCTGTAGTAATTCGTGAATTGTGTGAGCGAGAGCATCTTAACATGCTCTTCGTTCTCTGGATATTGTACGACGGGTATGTTTTTCTTATTGTAGTTCATGTATGTGGTTAATTGTTGCCACCCTCATTCGGCTAAGGCATAGTAGTGTGACGCAATGGATGCTTTTAATGTATTGAATCGGGTAGCAACTGCCACCGTCTCTGCTTTGTGCAATGACGAAACGTTCGTTGCTAGCTCGTCTGCTTTCTCAATTCCTTCTATATTCCTGTGTCCGGGAATCCATATCAGATTAATTTGAAGCCAGTGGCCAAGCAGTTCTAGTTCCTCTCTACACACTGAAACTAATTTGGGTGAAATGGAGTTGGAGTTTAAGGACTTGATAGCTGCTCGACTGTCTGAAAAAATAGCTACTCTTGCACCAATTTCTTTATAGTGTTTCAGTGATTTGCAAGCTTCCCTGATTGCTAGTAGTTCCGCATGGAACCCGCTGGTATAGTCAGGAAGTCGAATTGATTTGGATAAGATCAGTGGTTCCGAATAGAGGCCAGATCCCGCAACATAGTTTAGCTTAGAACCGTCAGTGAAGATTTCGACATCGGTTTAGTTATTTTTAATGCAGCTTATGAATCGGCTTAATAAGTAGGTAAATTAAATTACTGTTAAGCTTAAATTTAATTACAAGCGATTTGGTTAATAAAATTATGTTCTGCACAAGAAAAAAAAGAAAAAAAAGTGAAAAATAGATTAATAAGTTCTAGGAGAATATCCATGACATCCGAATACTAATTTTTCTTGCCCTCATCTCTAATACCAGCTAAAGATAGGATAGGTAAAAACATCTAACCATAAACCACAAACGCAAATTGCTCGCTTATGGCTGAGCTGGTGTGTGCCGTTATCTAAGCTATCCCCAAACTAGTCAGTTAATATCTTAGAAAAGGAAACATATGTATGTAGCACCAATATATTCTTAGGCTTCGCTCTTGTGCTGAAGTATGATTAAATACTAAAGTAAATACTTAAATTTGTATTTTACACTCACATAAATTTCGGTTTTATTGGTCATCATTCTGATGCCTAATTCTTTCCATGCAAGTTGCATGCGCGCTTGCATTTTTTATTTACTGTTGCGCACTTATATTTGTTATTTACTATACAGGTATGTACGAATTTATATGACTAAACTTTGGAGCTCATTATGAATAGGAAATTTGAACAAACAAAAAAATTTATTTTTATTAGCACTTTTGTTTAAATTACTTAAACCTACTTAGATAAGTAAGTACATCCTACTTAAGTTTTGCTTAATTAGCTTACGTTAATGTAATTAAAAAATATAATTTAGTTTGCTCTGTGTGCGCACGCACTTATATGACTCACATACACACATACACCCATGCGCCGCTTTCATTTGCTTGTAGCACTACAACAGCCTTGAAGTATGCAACATTTAACGAGCTTATCACCAGCCACTAATGCAGTCGTTACTACTCTTTATAACAGCGCCTCACTACCGCCGTTATTAATGCTTTCACATTCGTAGGCGTCGTAACCGTGACCACGGATATGAGAGTCGCTGCCGCTGCCACCAACACCGCCACCGCCAGCGCCAACACCACCACCACGATTATCCATACAATCATACCCACCTATCATTATCGCATTTCTATGGTGCTTGGCGCTTATGTTGCTGGTCAGCTGCGGCTCTTGTTGTTGTATTTGATGGTCGATTGAGGCACCAACTACCACTGCAACAACAATAGCCTGCGGTTGGGATTGTGGCTGTTCACTTCTTTGCGTTTGCGTTTGCACATACAGCTGACCTTTTTGTCCTCTCTGTTCGGCTAGTGAAACGCGTTGTTGTGGCTGCATGTGGCTTTGTTGGAAATTACATAATATGCAACGCAGCAGACTGTATCTGCGGTTGCTGCTACGCCAGCCGTTTGCACCCGGTCGCTGCTCTAGCTGATGTTGTAAATGCACTGCCGTGTAAGTTACCCTGGCGCCTTCACTACCACTACTACTGCAATTGTTGTTGTTGTGCCGATAATCGACTTCTTGTTCGCTACTGCCAGCATCACATTTACTGTCTCGTCCAGCGTTGCCATTGCCGTTCGCCGGTTGCTCACCATTCTTGCCTGCCACTTTGGCCACTAGTACGCCACCCCAACCGCAAAAGCCATTACCAGCAGCTACGGCACTCGTCTCCTCATCGCCGTATGATGGAGTCGCTCGACAGCAACGCAATTGACTTCGATGCTACACATTCGTCACCTGCGTCGTCAAACATTGCTGTTCGACGGCGTGCGATTTGCTCGCAAGCTCTCCGCGCTGCCTGCCATTGGCGCCGATGCCACCGTCATCGTCTTGCGCCACCGGCAGCCACTTGTCGAGGAATTTGGGTCGGAAGAGCTTGGTGAATGTGGTGCGGAATTGACGGCTCATCGAACAGTAGAGTATAAAATTGATGCTGGAATTGAGTAGAGCCAGTATGTCCATGATGTCACCTAGCGAATGTGGAAGTAAAGAGCAGAGAAAAAAACAAAGTTTGAGTCAGGTAAATAAAGTATCATTTGTGAGCTGCTTATGGCATGAAAGGGAAGCTTATTGGTATGCTGGTTCTGGTGATAAATTGAGATTTTACGCAGTCTTAAATATTTTGTGTGCAAGTAAATCGGCTTAAGCGCCATAAATATGTAGGTATAAAAGTGCTTATTTTTATTTAAATTCAGCAATAAATATAAACTTTTAAAAGCAATAATGCCGGCAAAAATAAACGCTTTAAAAACAACTTAAACTATATTTGCTTCTAAATATTTGAGTTCAAAACTGTGCCTAAAAGAGTGAATAAAATAATACATTTAGGCACAAAAAGTGTTGTGCCCCCACGAAATCGCACCCTTTCCAGGTACTGTCTAAAACATAAAAGATACCCTAGAACACACGCAACAGATGGACCCACACATAGAAAAATTCTGGCTAAATGAAGTTCAAGAAGTGATAAAACCTTTACAAAAAGAGGACCCCTGAATATGAAATCATAACAGGAGAAGTACTGAAACAACTCCCTAAAGAAGGACTCAGTTTGAGTAGTCACGCACCAACCCATTCGGCTACGACGGCCGGCCACTCACTTTCCTTACGTACGTATAAAAGTCTAAAGGGTGGTTAAGTTTTAAGGGCCGGTATTGATTTTGAATAAAATAAAATTTTTTTAAGAAATTATTGTCATTTTTCTTTATTATGATAATACTGGTATAGCTCAATTACGTATAAAACAAAATATCGGCCGAATGGTCGCCGCCGACTCGGCGGAACACCTCCAAAAACCACCAAATGCAAATAGTTCCTTATCTAAAGGGTGGTTAAGTTTCAAGGGCCGGTGTTGGTTTTTAATAAAATACATACAATTTTTTTAGGAAATTATTGTCATTTATTATGATATTACTGGTATGGCGCAATTACGTGTGGAATAAAATATCGGCCAAATGGCCGCCGCGGTTTCGGCGGCATGCCTCCATCCGATGGTCCAAATTTTCAATGACGCTGAGGCATAATTGAGGTTTTATGCCGTTAATGTGCCGAATTATCTCATCCTTTGAATTATTGCTGGCTTATCGACGTACACCTTTTCTTTCAAATAACTCAAAGCAAAGAAGTCCAACTGCGTCGTTATCGTTTACGTGTGGTTCACATTCAACATCGGCCCTTGAAATTTAACCACCCTTTATTACATTATCTGGTTTTGTTCCCGCTCAAGCAAAAATGATCCTCAAACCAAGAAAAATCGCTGAAAAAGTCAAATCATATCGCCCCATTCGCCCATTGCCTCAAAAAGCCCTTCCCTCATTTGAAATGGTGTTTTTTTAAAAGCGTGTAAAACGGAAACCAAGAAAGATTTTTAATTTTTGTTTTCAGCATTTTATTTCTTGATCCATTGTAAAAAATTACAATTTTTTTTTCGTCATACGAGGTTCGTTCCAAAAGTGGTCAGCATTCAAAAAATATAAATATATTGTGAAATAGAAAAAAATGCTAAAAATTACTAATACAGTAGATTCTGTTTTTATGCGGTAGATACGTTCCGCAAGAAACAACATAAAAAAACAGCATAAAAACGCTACCAGTTCTATAGTAAAACTATAGACAGTTTCAAAAGTGCTATGAACCGCATAAAAAAAGGGCACTAGTCCCATATTATAACTATAGATACATTCCATAGACCGCATTAATCTGAAATAATTAAATAATAAAATCGCATAAACAAAATCGTCCCCTTAGTATTAAAATAGCCTATACATTTTTTGATGTTTTGAGAAAATGAATTTCAAACTTTTTGTCGAAAGTAGCTCTCACTCAAATCTCGTTATGTCTGTAAATATTTATTATTTTTTGACTGACGTTTTGACCCACTTTGTGGAACTAGAATTTGACAAAATTTTGACCACATATAAAATCGACGATGGGGAATCAAAAATTCAATAAAAAAATAATAGCCTATGAGCACATAGGCTATTGTTATACTAAGGGGACGAAATATTGTATTTTTGAAAATTATATCTTTATTTAAGAAACGTCAGAATCGAAAAATAAATTTACGTCAGAAATAGAATCAGACAATACCCCCATGTTGCGCATTCGTTTAGGATTTGACATAAAATCACTTTCGTCACTTAAGGAAATGTACACGTCTGATCTAGATGGTTATGCAGGCGGTTCCATACTTGTAGGGTTAGCATTTCTGATGTAATCTGTGATGGGTGTTTGCTTAGCTGGTTTAGAATCTTGTTTATATGTACGATTCCCGATAGGTCGACATGCATTTTTTAATTTAAAAAAAGCCGCATAAAAACAGAACCTACTGTATTTAGTAAAAGTTATAATCCAAAGGAAACCAATGTAGCTTTGTTTGATTCCAAAAGTTCCAGGCAGCCAAACCGAATTCAATTTTTTTCTAAGAACTTCCGAACCGAATTTGACACTTAATTTTTATTCCTTCCTTACTTATTAAGTTCGTTTTTGAAGCGCACTTTTTGATATTTTGATATTTTCAGATTTTCAAATTTTTAAGTCCTTTTTTTCTGCTTTATTCATGGCGCTCTTTTAACTTTGACTTGGTACCTCAGACCCTTAATAGAAGCGTCATTAAGGGGTGGCATACGTCCAGCAGCGCCAAAAATGCGCTAGAAAAAAAACTGTTTTTAGAAGGGATACCAAAAGAAATAAATATAAAAAAATTCATACAGTGTCTATTAGTACTTAAACTTTATAAAACAATTTATTTAATTTTTTTTTTACAAAAAGTATTATATTATATAAAAAATCACGTGACTTTTTGACTACTTTGGGTACAATGAACAAAGATGTTTTACGGTCTGCATCATTTCTCCTGGAAATGTTGATGGATCTGTAAAAAGTAAAAAAAATCTTGCAAAATAAAGTACTTGCAATAGTCTGTCGAACAGATTTTTGAATTCCGAAAAATTTTGCAATTAAATGACACACTTTAATTATATTTATAAAAAATTTAAGTAAAAATATCAAAAATCAAATTTATAGAGAAAACACTTTCGAATATTTAAAAGAAAAAACCGCATCAACTTATATTAACAACTGTATGAGTTACCATGCAGACCGTGCCGGAAAAAGTAGTATCGAGAAAAAGGAGCTTAAAGCTTGAGGTACAGGAAGGCGCGGACCGCTCTCTACCTAGTTAATGAGCTGTAGAAGCTATAATATTGGGAATTTCCGCATGAAAATTTCACAGTATATTCTTTCGAAATATCGAAAAAGTCGTATATAACCCCTTAAGATTTAGGATTCACTTATAATGCACGTAGGAACCAATTTGTGAATGTTTAACCAGTTACTGCATCTGGAAGAGGTCTAATTAATTTCAAGAAAAAGAAAAAAAGTAAAAATTTTACAGCACAAGAATCGAATGGAACCTGTTTTACATTTTTACTGGCCTCAAATTGGTTACTTTAGAAACAAATTGGTCTAGAGTTTTTGCACTGGCATTTTGCTGATGCACGTCCGTCAATTGACATTTCGTATGACATGGCCGTGTTAAAAATTCCACTTATTAACATCCAAGAAAGACACAACACCAACTCTTTGAGCTGTGAAGTGAACTGTGAGTATTCTAGTGGGCAACTATTATTTTTCCTACAGGGATGCTGCGCGCCTAAATAAATTCAACTCATCATCAGTATGCATGCCAATTACATACATCCATATGTTTATTGCATGTGTCTAGCTGTCGTCTGACAATAATCGCTAGCGGACTCCACAGTTGGCACATGACCACACAGCAGCACCACCACCACCACCCTCAACATCCCATTTCAGTGAACAGTACCCGCTCCATGTGGCCATCATACAAGTAGAGTCAATGATTTCATATGCTGTCGCTGCTGGAAAATTTCAATTTATCTATGCATGAACACGCGCCTGTTGCATGCCCGGCTGCTGTTCACGAGCATATGTATGCATGCACTAGAAAATGTTTGGTTAATAAAACAAAAATAAAATACATTTCTGATTATCTACTTTATATAGCATAATCAATGTGCAGACTACCAATCCGAATGGTACACACACACACAGCAGCTGCATATATTACGTAGGAAATAATTAATTCCATGCTATTTCGCCACTTTTGTTAGACACCTACTCAGCTGAATATATCACTAAATTATTCGGACAAAATGAGCATTCATGTCTACATAGTATCCACATGCCACTTAGATTATTTTGATATTTATGGGATTGAAATTACTGTCTACTGGCAAAAGGATTGTGCAGTTGGTAGTCCAGCTAATGAATGCGCAATACGTGCGTGTGTGCGTCTTTGCACTTGTGTCAGCTGCGGCGTGAGAGAAAATTCAAAGGCAGAGTTCAAATTATGAGAATTGATTTGCATAATTAATTGCATTACGTAGACTCGACTTTTGGAAATAAATGGAGTTTATTGCTCCTGCTTGCAGTATTTTTAATTTCTATTTAAATGCACACAGAGTGCGACGCGAGTGCAAATTCAGCCACCTGAAAGGAAAATATATAGAATTAAAGGCTCTCAAATTAAGGGGTTACATACGTCCAAAATTTTAAAGAAATTTATTTTTTTACAGTTTATTTCTCTTTATAAAGGGTAGTTAAATTTCAAGGGCCGATGTTGAAAGTAAACCACACCTAAACATCAAGTTTTTCCTGCATTTCATTTGACATTTTTCAATTTCAGATTAACTCAATTTGAACCATGGAAAGATAAACAATCGAGCAACGCGTTAAAGTTATTCAGGCTTATTATGAAAACGGGCGTTTAAATCAAAATGCCTTTCGCGCACTTCGTGATTTTTTCGGTCAATTTAATCGTCCAAATGTGCGTACAATCGGAAAAATTGTGCAGAAGTTTGAGCAAACAGGGTCTGTAGGAGATGTGAAAACACCAGTGCATGCTCGTACAGCTCGTACTGCAGAAAGAGAGCCGTCCACCGCAACTCGTCGTTGTGCCCAGCAATAGCACTTCTCACGCTCGTCATTGATGAACATTATGCATAAAGACTTGCATTTGCAGGCTTACAAGGTGCAACTGACTCAAGAACTAAAGCCTCTTGACCATTTCAAGCGTCGTCAATGGTCGGAATGGTGGCAAGAAATGGCAATAGTGACTGACCAATTTTCGAAGAAAATCATCTTCAGAATGGCCGCATTTGGGCGAATGATAATCCAAGAGTGATTGCCGAAAAACCAATGCACCCACAAAGAGTGACTGTTTGGTGCCGTTTATAGGCTGGTGGCATCATTGGTCCGTATTTTTTCCAAAATGAGGCCGGTCAGACAGTTACTGTGAATAGTGTTCGCTATCGTGAGATGATAACGAACTTTTTATGACCCGAATTGGAAGATATGCATATGGACAATATGTGGTTTCAACAGGACGGTGCCACTTGTCACACAGCTAACGAAACAATGGCTCTTTTGCGCGAAAAATTTGATGGCCGAATAATCTCACGTCGCGGCGATGTCAATTGGCCGCAAAGATCATGTGATTTGCCACCGTTGGACTTCTTTCTTTGAGGTTATTTGAAAGAAAAGGTGTACGTCGATAAGCCAGCAACAATTCAAGAGCTAAAGGATGAGATAATTCGGCACATTAACGGCATAGAACCTCAATTATGCCTCAGCGTCATCAAAAGTTTGAACCATCGGATGGAGGTGTGCCGCCGAGGCCATTGGGCCAATATTTTGTTCCATGCGTAATTAAGCCATACCAGTAATATCATAATAAATGACAATAATTTCCTAAAAAAATTGTATTTTATTCAAAATCAACACCGGCCCTTGAAACTTAACCACCCTTTATTTTTAGGCGTGTTTCTATGGAAGTCGATTGTAAAAATTCCCGATAGATACAAAGTTATGGTAGAAAATGTAACTGCCCGACAAGAGTTTGATGCGCTAGGGCCCGACTCCGCTCCTTTGGTAAGCCCTTCTTGCAGCAAATTAATGAGATCTCAGGTATCGAGAGAGAGAATTTGCTGCTATACTTGGACCTCTTTAAATGGATCTGACTTAGAACAAAAAAATTAAAAAAATAAAAATTAAAAAAAAAAAACAACATCATTATACGAAGACGGTGGTAGTAAAACGGTGCTGGTCACTAATTAGTATTATTTTAGGGGAAATACTCAATCACTTCAGTAACAACAACAACCCCATATCCAAATATATATATTTTCTTTGAAACTTTTTTTATTATCTAACGTTTCACGTTTAACTAAAATTAAAAGTAAATTAATTAATATTTCAGTCGCCGACACAAAGTTGAAAATAGTAATGTAATGCCTGTAATGTGTGTATGTATGCAAAGTAATGAATTAGATAGTATAAAAAATAAATGAAAATTCATTTCATGCCAAATAGTCCATTTCCGGTATAACCATCAGCACCTTCTTCGATTCAGCTTTTATCTCCTCAATCGACTCGAAACGCGTTCCCCGGAGTGGTCTCTTGAGTCTTGGGAATAGCCAGAAGTCACACGGAGCCAAATCAGGCGAATACGGTGGTTGCGGAACGACTTGCGTGGAATTTTTGGCGAAATGGTCACGAAGAACGAGTGCAGTGTGAGGCGGTGCATTATCGTGATGCAAAAACCAAGAGTTGTTGGCCCATAATTCTGGTCTTTTTAGACGAGTTGCTTCACGTAAACGACGCATTACGCTCAAATAATATTCCTTATTAACAGTTTGGCCAGGCGGAAGGAATTCATAGTGCACCACACCACGAAAATCGAAAAAAACTGTCATCATGACATTTATTTTTGAACGACTTTGACGTGCTCTTTTCGGTCTGGTCTCGCCTTTAGCACGATATTCGCTTGATTGGTCGGTTGTTTCAGGGTCGTAAGCATAAATCCAAGTCTCATCTCCCGTAATGATGCATTTGAGCTTGTCCTGATAGTCTGAAAGCATTGTTTCACACACATCAACGCGACGACTTTTTTCCAAGAAATTGAGAGTTCTCGGTACCAAACGAGATTTGACTTTTCGTAGGCCCAAATGGTCTTTCAAAATGGTTTTCACAGATCCTTCTGATATTCCGATCATATCAGTAAGGTCTTTAACAGTCAACCGACGATTTTTGAGCACTAACTTCTTCACTTTATTGACGTGTTGGTCATCTGTTGACGTCGATGGTCGTCCGGAGCGCTCCAAGTCATCAACACGTTCTCGACCCTCTTTGAAGTCTTTGTACCACTTATAAACATTTTTCTGTGACATGGTCGAATCACCAAATGCCTCCTGTATGCTAAACGTTTCCGCAGCCGAAATTTCATTCCGCAAACAAAATTTGATGGCACTTCTCTGCTCAATCAAATCAGACATTGTAAAAATCGAAAAATTCACTCTTGGTCGTTTGGTAAACACAAGCGTAAATATATTACTGATAATGGCATTCACACGAAGGTTGGCCCAGATGTTATTAACAGTGCTGCCAACTCATGAAAAAAATAACTAGAGCGAAATTTTAATCCCGCGAAGTTTGACAAATAAATTCACCTCACTTTTTGCCCACAGTAGTATGTTGTGAGAGCAAAAGACACCAGCCGCTGCGTTCCTGTTCGAGAATGACCTTTTCCAATTTGAGCAACAATTAAAATCCCTTATTAAAAGTGTAGCTTTTAGTGTGAGAACGCCATAAGCGGCAAGTCTAGGCGCATTTGAGAACTAACGTTCAAGATGTGTCAAAATCTTTAGTTGTCAAAGGCTACTCAACTTGAGATCGAACAGAATTTATTGATCTGTGTGCGTTGGCTATTGAAGGACAGAAATTGTCTGAAAACTTACACGTGTGAATCTCAGTAGACCTAGAGGCCTAAGTGGACCCATCTACAACTCTATGGAGAATGCCAATCAGCCACAGTGGCTTCCAATCTCAAGTAGACTAAATGTTTCAAATGTTAAATTGCAAATTCTGCTTACACCCGAGCTGTAGTCGCCACGTGTGGTCGCTGGTTTTCAATTTGCAATATCACGCACGGAATAAGTGCAGTTTGCGGAATTGCAAATATGCAAACAGTTTTCAGTGTGTGACCATCAACTAATTTAATTGGTACCAATTAAATACAATTAATTGCCCTGTCATCATTCGCGTGTGCATATTTAGTTTTAGAGTCCACATCGTTTATTTTTATCTTTGGCCGCAAACTACTAATTGCTTTTCTAGCTCAAATATAAATACGTAAATGGTAGATAAAATTAAAATTTTAATAGAATACAAATTTAATTAAATTAAAATTTTTGATTGCTCAAGGGGTGAAATAAGGCAGTTGCAGCTTTTCCATTAGAAAATGGAAAATGGGTGTTAACAAAGAAAAAACTTTATCAAATAACAAAAATAACAAATTTGTATACCTGAGCGCACTTGTGCACAAGTTTATTATAATTTTGTTCCCACGAACGGATCCCGCTAGATATGGACACATGCACGGCTTAAAATAGCCATAGCAATTGGACTTATTAGCAAGTTTTGACAATGCATTTGCTTTATATAATATTTAATTTTAATTATTTTTGTAAGTAAATACAGTTCACTCTATTGCATGTAAAAACCATTCAAGTCCGAATTTGAAACTTTGTGCAAATTAAGAAAATTTTCATCATAAATTCAAACTTTTAATGAAAATTAAAAAAAAAAAGTAAAAAAAAATTTTAGTATGCAATTTTACAGTACATTGAATTTTGTTGTAATAAAGTGCAAGTTAGAAGTGGCTCAAAAATCGCAGTGATGGTTTTCTAGCGATGTTGCGCATTTTCTCTGTAGCTATATGGCCAAGAACCTAATTTATTTATATGAAGAAATTTCACAAAAAATATTATGACAATTCAACGAAATTTTTCGGCAACCTCAAACGTGCATTTTACGTACTTGCAGTATAATGAAATTTAAAAAGCTCCACAACTGCATAGCAAAAACTTGCTAGAAATTCTAACTAAAGCCCGTGGAACTGGGTTGAAAAGTTTGTAGAATTTTTCTATTTTGTATATCAAGTTTGACACTTGGGTATACGGTTTTTGTTAGACAATCAGCTATGCTTTTTTGCAAGAATAAGAAATACAAAAATTTTTTTTTTAGATTGTCAAAACTGATGAAAATGATGTGCTGCGTTTCGGCGCGCATTGTGCAAGGGCGGTTAAGTAAGTACCCGTGTTTAATGACAGAGGGCGTTGCTGACGAAAGTTGGCGTTAGCATCGTGTGCTGCCATCTATCAAACGACAAAAAACCAAATTTTAGACTGATTTATAGGTTAGTTTGGATTTGGCAGCTATTCGAGTAAGACGTGTTTCGTGATTTTCGCTAAGATGGAAGAAGAGCAGAATCGTTCGGTAATTTGCTTTTTGCTTTTACAGGGGAAAAAATGCGAGGAGATAAAAGCAAAGTTGCATGCTGTCTATGGGGACGTTTCGGCATCTATGACCACAGTTAGATATTTACACGTAGGCGAGCATCCGTTTTTGATGAGAAGCGACCAGACGAGCGGAATACCGAGGAAATCATTCAAAAAGTTCACGACATGATTCTCGCTGATCGGCGACCGCAAGACCGCGAAGTAACAGAGGCCATAGGTGTGTTGACCGGAATGGCAATTAATATTTTACGTTATAAGTGCCGCGATGAAAGAGTTGCCGGCCCGATGGGTGCCGCGATTGCACACGGTGGAGAAGAAGCGGCTGCGACTGTTAACTTCGAAGCAGTGTTTGGAGCAATTTGAGCGAGATCCGAAGGAATTTTTTTGTCGAGTTGTCACTGTTGATGAAACCTGGATTCATCATAACACACCAGAAACTAAGCAACAATCAAAACAATGGATTCCCCCGGGGAATCTGCGCTAGAAAAGGCGAAGACAGTCCCATCGGCCGGAAATGTCATAGCGAAGATTTTTTGGGATACGAACGCCATAATCCTCATCGATTTTTTTGAAAAAGGAAGAACGATCACTGGACCATACTACAGTGAGTTATTGGTCCGCTTTCACAAAAAATCGAAGGAGACGCGGCCAAAGAGGACTATGTGTAAAAATAAAAAATAAAAAAATTTGAAAAAATGGTGTCTTCATTTATAACACGGGTACTTTATTGAACCCCTCTCGTATGTATTAACCCCCCGTTGGACGCGTTTTTTAAAACCTGCTATTGGACATCCAGATATGACCTTTTTTCGTCCTGTTTTAAGATCCCTTTTAAAAAGTTATAACCATCAAACGATACAAACTTTAATTTTAGGAGGCTACCTTGAAGCACAAATCGTTTGCTATAATAGAAATATGTTGAATTCACATCCAAAGTGTGGCCAGATGTATGCCTAGGTACAGGGTTGCCAATATTCGACGGAGATAAGATTCAATTGACGCAAAGATTGTTGCCTGCGGACAAGCCTCGTCGATTGGAATGGGCCCAAAGAGTCATTGAAATCCGTCGGGTCCGTCGAATATGGGCAACCCTGTACTCTCAGGAGCAAAAATATATGTTTTGAACTGTATTTATTTATATATGTATCAGATGTTTTTTTAGCCGCATGAGAACTATCGATATCAATAACTATGGTTTGAATGCTGAGAATGGCAAACTGTATTGACATTTCTATTCAGTAAGGTTTGACAAATCATCATAAATCGTTCAACAGTAAAACAAGACTTCCAAAATGTGGAAATTTATTTTGAAGAAAAATAAATCTGATGCGAAGTTCATAGAGCACTGGCGGCAGCATCGGTCCTTATTTCTTTCGCAATGAGGAATGGTGAGCGCCATCGAGCCATGTTGACTGTTTTTTTTTGCAAAAATTAATCGGGTTCATTTCCACAATCGATTTATTGGACTAATCGGATGGACCATGTAACTCGTAGCCTCGGCTGACATATGTCGGATATCAAATAAATGCCATAAAATTTGTAGGATACATCAGAGCTCTCAAGACTTAGAAAATATCTCTCCAAGGAACTCTGCAAATCTGGCTTTTTCCAAAGACCTAATGACAGCTTCACAGGAACAGGACAGAAAATATTTGAATATCTGATGCAAACAGAATTCTCTGGATGCCAAGAATGCATGAACAATGTGCAATGTTCTAGCCCTTCTGGAAGAAGAAACTAAAGAGACTAAAGTAACCTGGGCGGTAAACTCGTTCTAACCCTTCATGTCAGGAGGACCGGATGGAATTATACCAATGATGTTACAGCGGTCAATAAAAACGTTTCATATATGGTTAGTTAAGATCTTCAGAGAATCTCTATCTTCAGGGTATGGGGTGGTCTTTATTCCTAATGCAGGGATGTTGGGCTATCTCGGGTTAATCTCGCTATTACTGTGTTACTGTAAAACCTAGTCTTACATGAATTGCTCACCAACATGAGCAAGAAAAGGATCCAGATAGTTGTTTATGCAGGCGATGTAGTACTCATTCTGATGGCAGGGATGTTTCTCCCGACTATCTGCGGCCTCTTGCAATCAGCGTTAAAGAAGACCGAACTAGTTCTGTTCACTAGAAGATGTAAGATACCGAATTTTCAGTTACCATCTATAGATGGAGTAACACTAACCCTATAGAACGAACCGAGTGTCTTGGTATAATTTTCAACTCAAAGCTTTCTTGGAAAAGGAACAGCGAGGAGAGGATGAAGTAGGCTTGTAATGCCCTCTTAATCTGTAAGAGAACAATTGGCAAAAACTGGGGCCTGAAATCGTCATCAGACTCATATTTAGTACTTAAGAAGCTTTCGTATGGTCGGAGGCGGTGCAGATGCAATCCTACATAAAGAATCTCATAAAAGTTCAACGATTAGCGTGTTTAGAAATAACGGGTGTGCCCCGATCGTCATCGAAATGATATGCTAAAGCGATAGCGGCCAAATTTGCTTCCAGTATTAAATCAGCAGACTTGCTAAAACAAAACACGCGCGGTCATGCATCAGTTCTACTATCTGTGGAACACTTGCAAGACGCATCGAAAACAGACTATCTGGTTCCCAAGATAGATCTGAACAAAGACCTTCAAATATGGATACCCGACAGAAAAGATTCGTGGATTAGAGTCAAGTCAGATGGTAGTGGTCACCATATTCACACTGACGGCTCAGAGACGGACAATGACACCAGATCGGGAGTGCACTCGGAACAACTATTCTTAAATTGCTCTTTTAGACTCCCAGATCAAGCTGAGATCAACGCTATAGACAAAGCAGCAAAAACGGTAAGACTAATGGACTTACCTTCGGCAAACGCGCATCAATTCAAGATGTGTTAAAGAAGAAGGGCGATCTCGTTCATTTAACAACACAACACCACACTTTGTTGGCTCCTCGACCACTCTGGAGTGGACAGAAATGAAAGAGCGGATGAGTGTGCAAGCAAAGGTTATCAGCTTGATCTTCAGCGAGTGGTAGAGACGCCTAGCATTCCGCGAAATGAACTGTACACTGCGATTGTTTTGAGCGTATTCACGGAAACCAATAGAAGGTGATCTCTGTCTACTAACCGCAGGGTCTCCAAACCGCTCTGGCCAAAACTCAATCTTAAAAGGACAAAATGTCTGCTTGGATTTAACAAATTAACTACCAGCATTCTCACTGGCGTTATAACGGGCACTGCGCTAATGGCACCCTAACGAGCAAAATGGGTGTACCTCACAGTGCACTCTACTTCTGCAGGAGTTGTGGAGATGATGCTAAAATTTAGTGGGTACAAAACCTCCTCTGCGAATGTCTTGCACTTCAAAGAAGCCGTGGTAAATACCTTCGCGTTTATTTCTTTGAAGACCTAGGAAGTTCGCAAAATGTTTCACTAGAGGGATTAGTTACCTTCTTAAAGGGATCTAAGTGGTTCAATCAACTTAGTTAGGGGACGGAAATCAAAAGCAGGTATCACAATGGGCCTAAGGGCCACCGAGTGTCTCGTGTTAGACAAGTAACCTGGCTAACCTTACCCATTTAGTAGATTATAATAAAAATAATTCATTCCAAGAATTTTTCTATTTTGTATTTATATTAGTATTTTACGTTCTCAAGCTTTAAAAAAACACCCGTTATCCGCCTGCATATATTTACGTGTAAACATTTTCAGTAAACGAATTTCAAACAAGCTGACAATTTACTTTTCCTACAGCCTCATTTCTGTCAGCTTTTATTTATGGCGTGGGTTGGAACGGATGTGTGGAATTGCCAAATTATTTTCGTGAATATTTATAGTATGTAAGATGCAAGTATGTATCATACAGAATGCATATATGTATGTATGGTATACGGTTTAGAATTTGTAATATTCATAAATAATCGAATAAATAAAATTTGGTTAGCTTAATACCCCACGCTTGCCTTAACTGGAGGCCGCGAAGTGTTTATGTCGAAATCACATTGAAACTGTAGAATCCAATTTGTATAAATGGAAAATTCTATTTGTGGTGGAATACTAATAA
The DNA here is from genome assembly GCA_037575425.1 of Anastrepha fraterculus. Taxonomy (NCBI): domain Eukaryota; kingdom Metazoa; phylum Arthropoda; class Insecta; order Diptera; family Tephritidae; genus Anastrepha; species Anastrepha fraterculus. The sequence goes on from JAYXIM010029873.1 coordinate 193,854, forward strand.
TTTGCACTACTGAAATATGTAATTAATATTATGTGTAAAGGTTAATGTGCATTAGTAAAGCGTATTATTTGTGCGCACAACAAAATTTTATATTAATTCTCTCGAAAGCGTCCAATTGAAATACCCCGACTAATAGTATAAACAGATTGGCGACAGGCAGTAGTTGTCAAATGCTAAAATACACAAATTCCTACGAGCAAAATTATTTTAACGACAGCACGACATCAGGCTGCAAAACTGCAAATTATTGTTGTTGCCGAATTAAATATATTCCTAGTTTTACTGGCCATAAGGCGTAAAGGAAGTGCAGCCACTGAAGTAAGAAACTTTTTATGAATATCCCTGTCTTTAAGCAAAAAACCATTTAAGTTTAATGGTGATCGATAATTCTTAGTATACCAAGCAATATTATCAGGTCAATCCATAAGTTCGTGCGTTTTTTGAAGGTGATTTTAAAATTAATAAAAAAGATGTTTAAAGTATTTATTAATCAATAATATATTTTCCTTCATTATTTACAATGCCTTCCCAACGTTTAGGCAAAATTTTAATTTCCTGCTGAAAAAATTGTTTGCCCTTGGAGTCAAAATACGCTTCGATATACCTTTTTATAGCTTCTTTTGAGGTGTAGTTCTTGTTACTCATATGGGATTGAAGTCCACGGAAAAAGTGATAATCACAAGGTGCAATATCCGGAGAGTATGGTGGATGCGGCATTAGCTCCCATCCGAGCTCGTTGAGCTTGCCTTATGTTTGCCTTGCGGTATGAGGTCTTGCGTTGTCGTGGTGAAACAAAACTTTGCGTCTATTCACGAAAGACTATCCTGCTTACGCGGGGCTAAGATCTAGACATCTTGGCTCTTATTTGTTTGCTTATTTGTGGGCCTTTATTAACCTCCTCGTGAATCGCATTACCAGCATGAAGCGGTTAACACAACCCTAACTCAGTCATCGTCCTATTCGTATTTCGGTCCTACTCGTTTTTTTTCCTTGTTAACACCTCTCGGGAGCATAGGGCTTCGACAAGACTCTTCCATCGTACACGGTTGTGTGCTGTTTTTTTTGCACCGTCCCATGAAATGTCGGCATCTGCTAGTTCGCGCAGCATCCACCTTCTCCAAGTGTTTTTTGGTCGACCGCGACTTGAGCTCCCTTGCGGGTTCCAGTCCAGTGCCATTTTCGTGATGCTATCTGGTGGTTTTCTCAACGCCACTTTCTGCGTTTGATTTGCCTCAGGATGGGTTCCTCGTTTGTTAATCTCTACAATGCGTCGTTACTGATGGTGTTTGGCCAGAATATTGTGCATATGATGCGGAGGCATTTGTTGATGAAGAATTGTAGCCTCTGTGTAATAGTGTTAGAGACTAGCCATGTTTCGCTTCTGTACAACAATACGGACTTTACGCACGAGTCGAATATTCGTAGTTCGACCGAATGCCGCCCTTATTTTGTTTAGCCTGCGTTTGATATCTTTATCTGCTCCACCACCTGCCGTGATGATTCAACCGAAGTATTAGAAGCTTTCGACGAATTCCGCCGGGCATCCGTCAACCAATATCTGCCTTGTGTTATTGTGGTTAACTCTCATGGCCTTGGTCTTGGCAATGTTGATCTCCAGTCCGGCAGTACGTGCCAGCGCGACTAATTTGTCCGCCTTCGCTTGCATGTCAGAGAGCGTGTGAAGTCCAGGACCTCAAGATGCTTGATGAAACTCTATACGATGCCTTTTTTGCGCAGTGTCAGTTGGCTTATGACGTCATCAAGGACGAGGGCGAAGAGAAGGGGTGACAGGGGACAACCTTCCTGCGTTGGGTGCGAATAGATCGCTGATATCGCCTTTGTGACGCACTGCCAGTGCAGAGTTCTCGTAGAGGACGAAAACCAGCTTACTCGTCTCTTAAGGAGCGTTCGATATCTTGGAGCCTTCTTTGTATGGTTGAGGCTACAATTTTGTAGATGATGTTAAGTAGGGTTATTCTTCACCAGTTGCCGCTGTCACGCAGGTCTCCCTTCTTCAGCAGCTTCAGGATTATGCCTTTTGTTCAGACGGGGGTGATGTGGGGATGAAGAATTTCCGCTGATACTTGCTGATCGGCAATGATTAGTTCAGGCCAATTTCGCCCGCAGCTTTGTTGAGCTTCAGCTTTTGAATTACAGCTATCTGTTACCTCTTCCTTATTTCCTCTGCGAAAGTATCTCAAAAGACTCATCCGCCGGAATCGCGTTCAATTCGGCTGTCACAGCTTTTTGGATCGCCTCGATGGAGTCGAAACGCCTCCCCTTCAGCTTTCTTTTCAGGCGTGGGGACCAGAAGAAGTCCGGAGGGGACAGGTGTGGGCTGTAGGGAGGGTGGGGAAGCACCGGAACGCCCATCTTGGCCAATGCAGAGGTGCAGAGGAAGGCGGTGTGCGTCGGCGCATTGTCGTGATGAAAGGTCCAATTGTTAACGAGGTTGGGCCGAACCCGGGTGACGGGGTTTTTCAGCCGAAGGAGCTCTTCTTTGTAAAATGCCGCGTTTACAGTGCTTCCTAGAGGTACAAACTCCTTGTGGACGATGCCTCGAGAGTCCAGAGCTTCCAGAGCGCTATTCGTCTTCGACGTCCTCTCGGCCTTCCTTGAACGACTTGTGCCACCGTTTTACCTGGGCACTGAGCAGATATTGGTCCCCGTAAGCCGCCTTGAGTAGCCCAATGGATTCGGTACTCGTTTTGTTTAGCTTTACGCAAAATTTGATCGAACAAGGTTGCTCCAACGATCGCTGCATTTTCGCCACTGCAAAATTCTAACACACTTTTAAAACAGCTTTCACGCGCGGAGCGATGTTGACTGCACCGCTGTTGCCAGCGAACTGGGACCGGTTTCTAGTGCAAGGGGAAGGTTCACTGATTACCAGCCGATTCGGTTGATCGCTTGGCAGACGCTCCACGCGGGAAGGCTCATTACTTTTCAATCGAACCCTGTACAATAATGAATGCGCTGAGATTCAGGTTGAATATTCAAGAATCTATAGGGACAGCTCCAATACTGATACTGGGGCAGGATCCAAGGAATTGCATCCGCATATTAGTTATTAAATCGCTAATATTGAGCTCTGTATTTTATTTCAGTTCAGTTTTAAGCTTCACTTTTATTAAATTCATATTAAAGCTTTCAATTAAATAAAACGAAAATTCCCAGTGAAAAATTATCCCACTCTGCCCGCTTAATGTTGGTGGTGTGAGAAACGCATTCATTATTTAGCATTTATATCCATTAGCGTACATTACGAATATCACCGCACCAACTTTGCTTAGCTGTGCACGTTGCACATTTGCCATTATTTATAAGGTTTCGTGAAGTATCTCATTTGCCGCCATTTATTTAAATTATGCCCGCACGTTGCTTTCTATTTACATATACATATGCAAATCAGGTCTACTCGCTCTGAATTACCTGACTACCAGTTCGGTTTGCGACTGAATTAGCCCGTCTCCTGGATTTTCCCCCATGACGGCAAGTGAAAATTTCAATAGGACGCATCAGTTTTATACCACTCATTGAACTAGTCCATAACAGACACAAAAATTCTAGTTCAATTTGTGAAGAAGTTTCACTATGTAGTTATGGGTGTGTGAAAAAGTTAATAAAAATTAATGAACGAAATCTTCAAAAATATTTTATTTTGATTTCAGGTATAGAATGAATCAAGTGGGGTGCAGATCTCTGACCGCAAGTATCTGTGGTATATTTCATATTTATTTTTATTTTTTATGCAGACAATTGGTACTACAGGCGTTGGCAAATTTAGTCATGGGGTGATACTCAGTAGGATAACGCGCAAAAGTGATCCAAAGTTTTGTGAAAATGGTCGTTCGGCAGGAAGTAAATTTGTTTATATTACATATTAATTTGCTTACTTATTTCCTTATTTGTTTATTTCCTTAGTCTATGAAAATAAGCTTCTCATCTATCGAACATACGAGGGCGGGTCAATAAGTCCGTGACTTTTTGTAAAGAAAAAGAAATACTGCTCCTGTCAACAGGCATCTGTCAGTCAAAATTGTCAAAATTTGAATGTGCTGCGTCAGTTAGTTTGTGTTTTACAGCTACCTTTATCAGACTACCCAGTAATTCACAGTCGACCACAAATTTTTTCCATTTCATTTTCGATTGTCAAAAAAAACAAAAAAAAAAAATTCCGAAAATTAATTCATTCATTCAGAAATGAGTTGATGCTATAAACAAATTAAAGTGAGAGGACTGATCTTCTTACTTCCAAAGACTTTAGGTTATTCAAATAAAAAACCAAAATCGCGCATTTGCGTATCTTTTTTGGGCGATATAACAAGGCATCTGAGTCAACTTTCAGGAAATCTACCGCACTTGGTGTACTGAAAATTTACATTTTATTTAAGAAAGAACTACGCCCCCACAAAGAGAAAAGTGCAGAAAACTCTGGATATGATGGACACTATGTAATGTGCTAATAGGCTATCGGCCAACCCAACCAGGGCTGGTATTCTACTTTTTACCAGAAGAGGGAAGCTTGATGTACTCGTTCTGACTAAGCTAAAAAGACAGATCTTGTTCTCTTCAATAGGAAACAACAATCTCCTCCACTGCAAACAATAACTTTAAAAGGGGAATCATTACTTTTATCAGATTCAGCTAAATATCTAGGAGTTGTTCTAGATAGGAAGTTGATTTGGAAATTGAACATTGAAAACAGATGTAAAAAAGCTTTCATAGCTCTCTATACTTGTAAGAAAGCTATAGGCAAAACCTGGGGTTTTTCACCTCGGATCTTTTATTGGATATATACCTCGATCATCAAACCGATACTCTTTTACGGTGTGGTTGTATTCTGGACAGCACTCGAAAAACGGTGTAGAGTAGCCACAATTGATCGAATTCAAAGAACAGCCGGCCTCCTGATAACAGAATGCTTAAGTACAACTCCTACTAAGACTCTAAATTCGTTGCTTCACTTGTTCCCTTGTTCCCTCCGAGCGACACGCATGAATGCCATATCGAAATGGAAAAAGTATCTTGGCCATTCGTCCATACTGAACAGGAACACTGTTATCTCTTCCGACATAGACTATCATGTAAGTCTTCCATCACCACACTTGCTATTGTCCTGTTCACTCCCAACTAGGGAAGAATGGAAGACAAATCTTACCGAACTCGATGGCCCTCTGAAATCGAAAAATCCCACTTTGACCCATTTAGAGTGCTCCACTCGAGTCCAAATGTATGACCGACCCCCACTAACTTTGGACGGCCGATCCACCCATGCCAGTGGCACACTCCCAGGAATTCCCCTGGGGGGTTCCCCATACAATCATTTCAAAATATCACCATTTTTGGCCTTTACATGAGAAAAGAAACTAAAAAGTCCGACCCAAATTGGGGGACATCAGAATTCATTTTAGAGGTATGGTTCCTTCGGCAAAGTTTCTTATTTTGATCCCTAGAATATGATTTTCACAGAGCAATGGGCGATTTTTTTGCCTCCCCACAAATCGACCCGGCCTAGTAAAGCGTTTTTCAATAAGAGCGCTTCAACTTTTTTTTGGAATAAAACACAAACGGTTTGACTTTTTTAACTAATTTTTGTTTTATCATCGAGGTTGAACATATGCATTTAAGTATGAGGTGAAAATGTGCGTCCTCACTGAAGATGAAGTGCGCGATATGCCTTTTGGTTTGAATGCCCGTTTTCATAATAAGCCTGAATAACTTTAACGCGTTGTTGAGTGTGTAGCGTTCCATGATGAAATGTATACTAATGAAGTTTACAAATGACAAGCGAAAAATAAAAAAAAAATTTGGCGTCGTTCGCCCTCCTTATCGGAAAAAGTTGAAGCGCACCTATTGAAAAACGCCTTATATATATATGTATCTATACATTTTTTGGGTTGTATTTATTTATTGCTATTTAAAGAGATAGCAGCAATACATTTGAGGAATATTTATATGCTTGACGTACAGATATAATTGGTCATATTTCAACTGGTACAATTCTAGAGACTCTAGAATTAGTGCGATTTCTTCCAACAAATACCAGTCTATGAAATGGAATGTTTGCTGAGTGGTTTAGTTTTCCCCTACGGTGTTTATACAAACATACACGGGCGCATGAATACTCCATTTGCATGAGCAAATAAAGATTTCTAGGTAAGAAAACAAAAAAGCTCGCAAATGCATATTTACTCGTACGTAGGTGGCATGAAGAAATGTATATTTAAAGAGCACAGAGCCACTGCGCACAAAATATTATAAAATGTCGTATGTAAACATCTCGAAAGGAAAAACACCAATTACAATTATTTTCAAATATTCCCCTCACAAATTTTTTTTTTGCATGGAATTGAAAGGATTTAACTTCTCACCTTATTACACTCGTACTAAAAAAATAAATTACTAAAATATTAGTGCGTGGGAGCTGAGAGTTCAGCACCATCGTAGCGCTGGTTTTCCTTGACCTCGTCAACTCGGACTGTCCTCTAGTTGTCGGTGGCTAGTCCTTCGTTGACAAGTTGGATAAACTTCAAAATTTCTTGTGGTATAGATGGAGGACTTAGCTAGTAGGTATACTAAGCATGACAGCCTTATGAACAGCAACAAGGCCTTCGACCACAGCTACTCCTCAAATGAGATGGCTTCTGCCTAAAGCTTGACCCATCGCTCATCGCCGCACGACACTAGCTTCACACTCTATTATTTTTATCCGGTATCCGTCTCGTAATTTTAGCCTTATAGACTCTACAGAGAGTCATTAGACACTAGTGCCACTTATATGAAGATTTGTTCACCTGAGGGTATCTTTAGTCGATAATTGACAGCGGCAGGTGTTTCTTGGCGGCCGCCGTAGCCGAATGGGTTGGTGCGTGATTACCATTCGGAATTCATAGAGAGAACGTAGGTTCGAATCTCGGTGATACCAAAATTAAAAAAAAGAAAAAAAAGAAACATTTTTCTAATAGCGGTCGCCCCTCCGCAGGCAATGGCAAACCTCCGAGTGTATTTCTGTTATGAAAAAGGTCCTCATAAAAATATCTGCCATTCGGAGTCAGCTTGAAATTGTAGGCCCCTCCATTTGTGGAACAACATCAAGTCGCACACCACAAATAGGAGGAGGAGCTCGGCCAAACACCCAAAAAGGGGGTACGCGACAATTATTTATATATACATAGGTGTTTCTTAGTCAAAGGCTTTAGAGGGCTGTGACTGCGACTTACGGGGTTGTGAGTGGATCAAATGCCAAGGTCGCTTGGTTCACTCTGAGTGTGGCCTTGTGACCTTTGCCCCTTAAAGACCGGTTTCACTAGTGTAGTGCAATGTAGGTGCTTATCGTCGCTTTTCCCTGTTTTACGGTGGTTGCTCGTGACAAGAACTTCTTTGGCCCACTTTAAGGAGGCACTTTCTTCAGGCGTGAGATCACCTTCCGGCATCGCGTTCAGTATCTTCTTTATATTGGGAGCTCTGCGTTGTTTCTGCTGTATCTTTAAGGTTTCGGAGCAACAAGGTTGTTGGCTGAGCTCGTCAGTCCCTGGAACACCGAAAACGCCAAACACTTGCATACCTCGGAAGCTGCCTTTTGCTGCGTTAAAGATTCGTAATCAGCCACTTTGGCGCCCGAGCTGGGTCTACCAAGGCGAGTCTTCGGCACCGGGTTTGACTTCCATTCAACAGGTTTAGTTGCAAGGTTTCGGCAGCTAGCGGCTTTACCTCAAAGGGCATAAACCTGAAGAGTCTGGCTCCTAGAGTTAATGGCCCTTTGGAGCGGTGCCCAGGTAGGTGGACTTAAATTTTTCGCCATGCCTCCAGTGCCACTTTTTCTTATGGCTTCTTGTTTATTAAAGATCATTGTAATTTGGTTATTTGGATACCTTCCGGTGACCAGAAGTAAAGTTAAGGGGAAAGAAGTCGTTTCCTTGGGCAGAGCCTCATGCCGTAGCAAGTCCGCAGTTACTCACGGAGGTGAAACGGTATCGGTGAGGCTCCGCTAGAATAGTTTTACTCCTCTGACTGCAGATAATCCTATGAGCTCGGAACTGCATGACACTCTGGAATAAGCGGGCAGAGTAGATTCAACATTCTCCGGATCTAGAATCGTGGGGTTCTGTAAGAGACAGGGTTACTTTTTGTCCCCTGCTAATTGCTCAACCAAATTTCAAGATTAACACAATACAAATTTTTATATAGCTAATAAAGGCAAGAGGTAAAAATGACTACTTTGTACTAAGATATCAATCTACAGTCTCCAAACATGCTATTTTTCCTAAAATTCGCAGTCGATTTCTCACTATACACCCTAAAGAAGGGCTCTTATTTTGTAATTTACCGAAAAATTGGGAGCCTGGGTGCCTTACGAAATCAACAAAAAAAAAAAAACAAAGAAAGTTGAAGTCGCCTTCAAATTGCTTCTCAGCATCTCGCCCGCCATCGAGTAGCATGACCGTATCATGTCATGTCCCGTCAAATTGGATTTTCATCCAAAGAAGAGCATGATGGTATGTGTTTGGTGGACTGGGAAGAGAATGCCACGGACAACAAGGAGCTATGGAAATGATCATCCGTATGAGTCGATAATTCAAAGATTGGTGAACAAATTTCAAGGAACTGGTTCCTTGGAATATAATAAGAGGACTGAGATTCCAATACTGGACGTTCTGTTGAGAATATAGCCGCTGCAGTTAGGGGTATTGCTGAACAACCTTCAAACATGAAACCTGAAAGAATCTGCACTTTTTCAAGTTCTATTCTAAAACAACAGCCAGACGCGTCTTTTGAAAGGACTAACTCGCTTATTATTCCTCCAGCGCTAGCGTCGCTTTCGCTTTCTTTTTTGTCTAAAAACGTCGTATGTTGTTTGGTTTTGGTTCCTTCGGAGCCCTCTACTCATTCGCCTCAAGTCTGAATTCCGTGTCGTGCCCATAAATGCATACCTCGTCTCCAGAAATGGTGCGTTTTATGAATATTGGGGCGGATTCAGCTTTGGAAATCATGTCTTTGGCGATATCAACGTGGCCTTTCTTTTGCATACAATTCAGGTATAACCAACTGCTGCGTCCAACTTTTCAGCAACATGGCAGAAACGTAAGACATTAAATACAATGACTTGAATGGCTCCATAAGCAATATTCAAGTCCTCTGCCAGCGCTCTGATCGTTAACTTTTCTATCGCTTTATTGATGTTTTCATTTCGACGGTGTCCCACTACGTTCGTCATCCTTTATGGGCTCAAGATCTCTTCTAAAGCGTTCATGGCACTCGTGAGATGTTGCTTTCTTTACATATGCAATTTCCTTTAGCTCCTGTTGTGGCGTAGGGCGGGAACAAAATTATTGAAATCATTTCGTTTGTGCGCAAATTGTTTTAAGGAATTCCAAGTAGAGCTTGAGTTTAATATATCCGTATCCACTATGCGTTGCCAGGTGGTCTTTGGTCTTCTACGGTTTCTTGCATCTTGCGGATTGCACCACAGAGCAGTCCAGCAAACTTCACCGGCATCTTTGGGCAAAGTGTGGCCTATCCAGCCAAATCGGTGGCGTTGATATCGAGCTCGATTGGGAGGTCGTTGGTCGGGATCAGCAAATCCTGGTTTTAAATAACACGAGGCCACCAGATTCTCAAAATTTTGCGTAAGCGCGCGTTGACAAAAGATTGGGCACGGATGTAAGCGACCAGGATTCGCAGCCATATAGCAACACCGATTTTACATTAGTTTTGACTGATAGGGCATCTGAAACTCCTATGTTGTACAGCTATGAAGATGATGCACGAATTTGTTGATACGGTGTGCGCTGTCTTCAACCGTCCCGCTTGCTGGCGAGATTTTACTTCCAGGGTAGCAAAACTCCGGCTTACGAATGATCTCTTCCCCATACACAGTAAACCGGAGGTCTCGATTCGCGAACAATTTGAAATGAATTCAGTCTCGCCAACGTTTATTTTAAGGCCAACTTTGCTTGCAGCGGCGCTGAGCTCGTTCAAATTTGTTTGCAGATCTGACCTTTCGACGGACGAAAGCGCAATGTCATTTGAAAAAGCTAATTCTTCTAAATATTCATGGAAATTCTCGGGTACGTCGCGCTTGCCAGTCAGCGCTTTATTCAGCACATCGTCGAGGACTATGAGAAATAGCAATGGCGACAAGAGGCAACCTTATTTCACACTGGATTCCGGGCGTATCGCATCCGAGAGTTGTTTGTTGTGTAAAATTCTACATTCAAAACCTTCATAATGAGCTTTGATAATGCTGATGACTTCTTAGGTAAGTATGAAAACACATGTCGAGGTAGATTTACTCAGAACGGCGTAATTTTTTGGAATGCCCAGAAATGGCGATACGATTTTGGTATGAGTGTTAACCACAGATCTGGCAACCTAGCAAGAAAAACGGAAAACAGAACTCAAATCAGTTGACTTAGAGCGTCACTTGGTGCTTGGCCCGGGAAGTTTTTGATCGAGCTGCTATTGCAAACAGCGCTCCTTCCAACTTTCACCAGTTCCGCTTGCTAATGCAGGTTCTGGCTAAGCAGAACTTTCCTTCTCTAGAGGAGGCCAAATTGTGGCTTTATTTCTGTGGCTCCTTCCAACTATCATCAGTTCCGCTTGCTAATGCAGGCTCTGGCTAAGCAGGACTTTCCTTCTCTAGTGGCTTTATTTCTGATTTATTTACGCACAACTCTCACACTAACAAAAAGTTGGTCAATAATGAAACAAATTCTCAAGTGTAAGTAAGTGTAATCATTTGTTTACAATAAAGCTGTAAACTTTGTCAGAAAAGTTTTCTATTTGTGCAGCTGTATTATGAATGAAAAATATGACTTTGCTGGTCGAAGCACATTATTTTTGTTTTTGTTGCCAATTTTCTCTTATTACCATCCCTTTGATGGTTGCAAGTGATTGAGTTGTTGCTTCTTGCAAGGGTGGCTCGTAGTAATAAGTTAAATATTAACAAAGTTGTTCAAGTGGTTATAGTGAGGAATATTTGAAAATTGTACATTTTTGTTTTGGACGATGCTTTTCCCATATTTTGACTCTGGATGAGAGTAATTAATTTTGTTTACGTTGTAATTGCTGTCGAGCGGTTAGAAATGGTTAGACGCGTATCTCATCAGGAGCGAGTTAAAAATAAGTTTTAAAGTAGAAAACATAGATCGAAAGGCGATGACACGAATCCATAAAATATGTAATGTAATAAAAAAAAAGAGCCTGCAAGCTATGCGACGGAAGGATATTCTTAATATATACGCGCAAAAAAATTTATAATTAAAAATAAAAAATAAAAAAATGTTAGGCAAACGGCTGGAAAGTTTTAATTAGCACCGCACGGGGCGTATAAGTAACATTAAAAGCGTCATTAAAGTGTCCCCACTGCGCGGGGCGTATAAGTAACATTGAAAGCGACATAATGCGTTGCCGCAGCACACGCCAGATGCAATTTGTCAACCACAATATTCAGTGCGTTACTCGACTGATTGTTCACTGTGCTGACCCTAGACGCACAATTTTTTAATTGGAAATTTGTTTTCATTCATGCTTTTGGCAAATTGCCTGGCTCTACTTACTCAGCTTCAAGTAGCATTGCATGAGGAATGCATCGCCCAGCACCGTGTTTAGCAGACCCATGATGCCTTGCGGGAATTCAGTTATGAGAAATAACAACAAAACTGCTAGCAGCATGCGCGTGGTGCGATCCGTTTGCTTTTCCTTCTCCAAAGTTTTGCTATTTTTGCGCGGCCGCTGCTCCGTCACCTTCCCATTAACGATGGGCTTCATACCGTTCGCGGCATTACTAGTTAACATTTTGCGTCGTCGTTTGGCCTCCAGCAGCGCCACTATCAAACGTATCGAGAGTATCGTCAACGCAAAACAAGGTATTAATTTGATGAGGACACTGTATATGAGAAACGTTGAGTTGAGCAGCGATTTGTTGTGCAGCGCCAAATCGCTGTGATAGAGTTTATAAACGGTAATGTTATGATGCGCACGCTGCCATGGTGATGGCGTTGGTGCATTCGTTGTCGTTGTCGTTGCTGTTGTTGTCGTGGAAAGCGTTGTCGCTATTGTATTAGCTACACTACTCACATTCCACGTTAATGCCGAGCTAGTCACGGCAAACATTGTTGCCAATGTACTGCCATTACCTGGCGCTATTGAGACTGCCAATTCTGATGCTGTTACCGGTTCCGCCATCTGACGCGACGTCTCATTATAATAATCGATTATGTACTGCGTTAAGGGCTCAGAGTCGAGGATTTTTCCGTGTTCATCTACCGCTTCGAGAAATTCCACAATTGCAGTCACCAGATACAACGATGGCGATACCACTAATACACAAACAATATACGCTGTGAAGATGGTGAATAAAGTGGTGCGCATCCCACACCAGATACTATTCTTTTGCGGATAACCGACGGCAATGTAACGCCACACTGCCAACGTAACGGTCAACCAAATACTAATGGTGTGCAGTACTTGTGCGAATATGGAGTGGAATTTAATGAAACAGGCCCAGCTGTAGCTGAGGCGTTGTTCGCGTGGCAATTGATCGGCGAGTATGTAGTCGTGTGTGGTGTAGGGTATGTACTCGATCATGACGGCGAGATCGGCCACCGCCAGTCCGGTGAGTATGGCATTGGTGGGTGAACGCATCTCCTTGCGCGTCAGCACGATGATGTTTAGTGTGTTGGCTATGGTGCCGAGAATGCAGACAATGAGCGAAATGTAGCCATGCCAAATCTTGTAGCTGCAAAAGAAGAACGCAAAATTTCCAATAAATTTTTAATTTCGTATGTAAAAGAATAAAAATGAATATTTTGTTTTAAGTTTATAAATCTCTACTTTCTCCACACCTCCTAGTACATTGCCCCAAAAAAGGTATTTAAGTGCACGTTGGACAAGTTTGCCTGTAGGTGGATGCTAATTTCTACTGGTAAACGGCGGCCGCCGTAGCCGAATGGGTTGGTGCGTGACTACCATTGGGAATTCAGAGAGAAAGAAGGTTGGTTTTCTAATAGCGGCCCCCCCTCGGCAGGCATTGGCAAACCTCCGAGGGTATTTCTGCCATGAAAATGCTCCTCATAAAAATATCTGTCGTTCGGAGTCGGCTAGAAACTGTAAGTCCCTCCATTTGTAGAACAACATCAAGACGCACACCACAAATAGGAGGAGAAGCTCGGCCAAACACCCAAAAAGGGTATACGCGCCAATTATATACGGCCGCCGCATAAATTGTTTTTCGACATTAATTAGAAAGAGGCGTGTCTATAAATCAAAATGTGATAAAAGTTGGACAATTAGACTCATCAAACTACAACAAATTAAAAATGACTAAACAGTATGGAGTTCTGTTTTTTTACAGTAAAACCTTAAAGCGTCTGCTGTAATTCCACTTTTATCGAATTTTTCAATTATTTTCTATTACTATTAAAGTTTCTAAATTAAAAGGTGCATTTTTTAGCATTTGTTTGTATGTATGTTCGCTGTAGGCCAGTTCTACGCAACCGATAATAAGCAAGCAAAGCACGTGTGGAACTTACTTCCTGTGGATCTACAGGTTAAATCCATTGCTGCTCAGAGCGCTATTAGGTTGAAGAAAATTGGCCTTTGGAGACAACTTCCTGTAGGACATAGTAGCATCTTGAAGCAGATCTCCCCTTCCTTCTCTGTTATCTATTCGCACTGACCTCTCCATCCGCAAACTGTGCTTTGAGGGTTGTGCTAGGGCTATCTCTCCGAGCAGGCAAGGTTGGAAAGAAGGGAAGTCGGTGCGGATATATATAGATACTTCAGTTTTCACTGACGGATCCAAGATGGACTCTGGAGTGGGAGCGGGGGTTTACTCTAAATCAGCCAGCATTTCGGTATCCTTTAAACTGCCGGAAACAAGCAGCTTTTTTCAAGCAGAGGTCTTCGCGATCCTGCACGCATGCAAACTGTCTCGAGATCGCTGTTGGAAGGGAGCCATTAATATTTTGTACGATAGTCAAGCTGCGATCAAGGCGCTGTAGTCGCCGTATTGCAGCTCTTTTCTGGTGAACTCCTCTAAAGAGGAACTTAAACGTCTCGAACGTGCAGGAAACATCTCCCTTATCTGGGTTCCTGGGCACAGGAATGTAGAGGGAAATGAAATTGCCGATGAGCTTGCCAGGAAGAGGTCGACAGAACCGGCTTCAGCTGTCCCCTTCTCAGACATCAGTGTCCCCTTGACCGTCGTTAAAGAGAAACTACACAATTTCTTTCTAAAAAAAAGGGCAAGACAGATGGAGGTCTGTCTCATTGTGTGCTATTTCAAAAACACTATGGGCAAATGCGATAGAAACAGAACGATTAAGGTGATTGGAATCCCCCACCATTCAATTTCCAAACTCGTTGCGGTGTTCATCGGTACTTATGCGGAGAAGCTTGGAATTCCGTACAACCCCTATTGCAGAAGCTGTGGGGATCCTGCAGAGAAAGAGACTGTTGAACACTTTCTCTTCAAATGTCCGGCTCTGGCGGCTAGGCGCTTGAGATTCCTTAGCATGCCCTTTGGGGATGACTTGAAGAAATTCTGCAGCCTAGATCCCTTTTCTCTCCTCCACTACATCAACTGCACTGGAGGGCTGAAGACGGGGTTTTCTCTGCACTAAATCTTTTCACAGGTAATGGTCCACATTATGGTATCAAAACAGCACGTAAGTGCTACTTGTAGTGTACCTAGAGTACTCTTGCCATCTTACCTGCCTACCTACCTATGTGTGGACGTGTGGAACGACGCACAAATTCCCTCTGATGACTATATTTCGTCACGTTTATTCATAAACTCACCGAACCAACACATTTTTCGAAACAGAGAATTCTGGGCTAGATATCAAAATACACCTTAACATTTTTAACATTGCACCGTACATGGCGCTGATGCATTAAATAAAATAATTCCGAGTGCAGTGGAAGTTATCGCCAATAATCAAGACAACCCAGTTCATTTAGAAAACTGGTGGAAAAACTTGCAAAACTTTGTTTGCAACCCTGCAGGAGATATGCGAATAAACTCTCTAATTTTATCCTATTTATTTTATGTTGATTTTGATTTCAGGAAGAATGTCAGGAGATTCAAGTTTCAGAAGTTTTTGATGCTTCAGAGCAAATATTTAACAAAACTGATATAACGTCTGGGCATCTACTTCTAAAAGATCCAGTGAACATTCTAAAAGTAACAAATACTTGCTTATGCACAAAAAAAGTTAGATTTAAAAAATTACCATATTTCATTACATAAGGCTGAGACATACGTTTTTTTAACTTATTTTGTGCATGCAAAACTATGCAATGAATTGTTAAAAAAACTGCTTTGTTTTTTTGAAAAAATCAAAATCATTAATTGCATTTTTTCAAGAGACATAAATTTGCCCTAAACTGGAATATACAAATTTGTTCTTCTATTTTTTCTTCTTAAAACAAACTCTGTATTATTTTGTGAAAAAAATTAAAATGCTTAATTGCATTTTTTTAACATTTTATGCATCAAAGTGATATAAATTTACCGTAATCAAATATACACATTTTTTTCGTCGGAATCCAATTTATCACCTTGATTATATCATACAAAAACAGCATTGAAATAATTCAAAAAGATTTTTCATTTTCCGTTTTTAATGTTTTTCCTCCTGTAAAATAAAAATTTTACTCCATTTTATTTGTACGAAAAAAACCTAGTACCGTCAAAAAAAATTTAAAAAAAATGCTAAAAATTAATGGCTTTTTATAGTCACTGGAAACTTGCACTTTGTCACACTAGAACCCAGTAAGCTATGAAACTGCATACCTGGAAAAATTCTGAAAATTCTTGAAAATTCTAGAAGTAGTTAATAAAAACATTTTTCTAATAGCGGTCGCCTTTCGGCAGGCAATGGCAAACCTCCTCTGCCATGAAAAAGCTCCTCATAAAAATATCTGCCGTTCGAAATCGGCTTGAAACTGTTGGTCCCTCCATTTGTGGAACAGCATCAAAACGCACACCACAAATAGGAGGAGCAGCTCGTCCAAACACCTAACAGAAGTGTACGCGCCAATTATTTATTTTTTTTTTTTAAGTTGAAAGTTTTTGATAAATATTTCATACTATGATTTTCATGATTGTTGTAACAGTATGAGCTTTGTAAAAAATAAGGGCGTGTTTATAATATTGTAAACTGAGTTTATACGAGCAAAGTCGCAGAGTTTCGAATTAATAGTGACCGTTTTGAATCCATCTCTAAACAGTATCGCACTTCTGAGTACGAAGTAAAGTTTTCAATAATTTATTGACTAAATCATAATTATATAATATTATTGTAATATTATAAGTATAATTTTTTTATAAAAAATCTATTGTCGAAACTTTAAAAACGTTTTTTCACAAAACCATGTTTTCGAAATTTCGGGGAATCACTGACCCAAAACTATTCAACCGATTTGGCTAAAAATTTAACCCGTTATTCTAGACACACATATCTAGATCCCGGACCTTTAAAACATTTAATTTTCGAATAATAAACTATTTAATTTAAACAATTTATGAAGAAAAAAAGTAGAGTTTGAGAACTTTTTTCACAAGTCCGCCATTTTGTTTTTGTTTTTATATTTTTATGTATATTTTAGGTTCGGGATCTAAAATAAAGTCTACAGAATAATAATCTCTTTGAATTTTTTATTTCAGATGACTTTGGAAGGCTGTGTGTTTCCCCGAACCAACTCATCTTTTTTAAGGACTCCTCTTTTACGCCAAAAATTGTTAACAAATTAATATAAAATCAACTTTAAAAATTTTTTTTATAATATATATTTCAAAATACCAATGAAAACATGTAAAAACTTTAAAACGATTGCATTTTATTTTCTTTTAAAAAATATTCATGAAAAAACGTCGAAATTTCGGTCGTCACACCGGACTGCTACCTTAACCCTTTACCTTATATGGTCCTTAGGGCGGGACGATTTAAAAATCGCTCATTGCTCTGTGAAAATCGTATTCTAGGGATCAAAATAAGAAACTTTGCCGAAGGAACCATACCTCTAAAACGAATTCTGATGTCCCCCAATTTGGGTCGAACGAAAAATCCCACTTTGACCCATTTAGAGTGCTCCAATCGAGTCCAAATGTATGACCGACCCCCACTAACTTTGGACGGCCGATCCACCCATGCCAGTGGCACACACATTGGAACTTCTCTGGGGGGTTCCCCATACAATCATTTCAAAATATCACCATTTTTGGCCTTTACATGAGAAAAGAAACTAAAAAGTCCGACCCAAATTGAGGGACATCAGAATTCGTTTTAGAGGTATGGTTCCTTCGGCAAAGTTTCTTATTTTGATCCCTAGAATATGATTTTCACAGAGCAATGGGCGATTTTTTTTCCTCCCCACAAATCGACCCGGCCTAATGGGCCTATATATGGTATTGGAGTTTTGAATCAATTTTATTTCCAAATTATTTTGAAATTAAACATAAATTTGTAAAAAGTCGAGCCAAGAAGCACCAAGAGATTTGGTAACTCCTAAAACAACTAGGCTGAAATTCCACAGCATTCAAAGCTCTGGCAAGTAAAAGGGTAGTTAGTCAAGGAGAAAAAGAGAGATATAACAGCAGGAAAAACAAAGGATAGGAAAGAGACATAGAGGTAGTTAGACCTGTGAAAATTTTCCAGATTCTTTGGCAAATCTGAAAACATCCTCCAGTTTGAGAGAATGCATTTTACGCATTCTCATGACATCAGAACCTAAAATTCGTAGCCTGGCTCTAGCAAAGGCAGGACACTGACAGAGAAAATGCTTAGTGTGATACGCCTTCTCTAAGCAAGGCATACAAGACGGGTGCTCAATGATTCCATTGGTGGTCATATGCTGACCCCACGGGCTGTGTGCTGTAATAATACCCACCATCAAACGAACATCTTTTCTACCAAGTTTTACGAGTAGAAGAAAGTTCGACAGTTTTCTGTTCGGGTTTGTCAGAAAATACTTTGCAGTTCTGCAGCGTTCTAGACCGGACCATCGCTCTTTATGTAAATTGGATACATAATCGCTAATGCAATTCATGCTTTCTACAGATTCCGATTATTGGCTCTGGTCCCTGTGGGGTAACCGCTGATCCGTAGTTGGCCAATTCATCGGCAATTTCATGTCCTTGAACACTGCAGTGTTCTGGAACCCATATAAGTAAATAGAAGCCTGTTCTGTCTTGCAACAGAATTAAGCTTCTTCTTTCTATGAGGGTTACTTTGCATCCTGCGGAGCCTTTCGTGCAGTCTGTCTGTGGCTGACCAAAGACTCCAGTCTGTTTCATATTTATGGAGTCTACATACACATTGCTTTTATTTCTTCCTGTTGTGTCTTAAGATCCAAGGCGAGTAAATCAAATATAGCATTTAGCGCATTTAGCCGGAGGTTGTACTCATGATGGGTGCCAACGCATAAACATACAGCCTGTATAGTTCCCGAAGTGGGGACTTAACCATGGTCAGTCGCTACAAAACCAGTGGAAACCAGGAAAAAGTGATGATTTTTTTGTTAAGTGCTATGTACATCCGAAGCGCGGCTTCGGTAGCCTAACGTAAGTGCACTAGCCTGTCATCCCAGAGGTTGTGGTTTCGAACCCCACGTAAAGCAGGGGCCGCGCACTTTTCTAAATTTACCTACTCTCCCTGTTTCTAAAAAAAACAAAAAAAATATCACTCCTCAAACCCAAAAACTTATCCTTTTATCCTAAATCCCGCACAATAGTCAGCGCATTATTTGCATTGTGGCTGCCAAAACAAGCAAAAACCAATAGTTACACATTGCATCAGTGGCGCCAGCAAGAGGAAGCGAGCAATCGCGGTAATAGCGCAGACACACCAAAATTTAGCGAAGTCCTCAACCTTCCTTCTGGCAGAAAAATGAAAACCACAGATGGTGCTCCAAGCAGTAAGAAGGCTGATAGCAGCAGGTTAGTCACTTACAAGACAAGTCTTGCCGAGGCCCTATGCTCCCTAAAGGAGTGAACAAGGAAAAAATATATACATATGTTCAAAGGACCACCACCGGTTTTACCAAAGTCTCTATGACATCATTGAAAAATCCCTAATGCGCGATCCACCTTCAGCAAAACCTTTGGCTCCCAAGTTAGTTTTTCTTCCAAGATTACTCTAGGATAGCATAAGTAACTTTTTCATAGAGACTGAGTATTACACCTTTCAGTGCTGAAAGACTATGCCAATCCGATCCGTTTTCTTGTGAACAAAACTAAGGTAGGTTTGTTTGGATCGACGGAACGACCTCATTTGTGCGCCAGTCGTCGATTTTATCCAGAATTCTCTGCACTTTCACACAAAGCCTTTTCAGGAATTTATCCGATGCTAGCGCACAGACATGAAATCCGAGTTCCTGCATCTCGCAGTGCGTCCACGATGAAGCACCACAACAGCTGAGAGAGAAAACCACCAATTTTACTTCTAAGTGAAATATTATATTATAAAGTAGTTCAAACTAGTGGAATCCATTAAATAAATATTTGGCAATAATAAAACGCAAACAAATACTGAATTTGATGACATTTCGAAATAACCACACTTTTGTGCAAGTGGGTAAAAAGGCAGATCTGATGTGCGATTGATTCCTTTTAAAAAAAAACGATAACAGAGTAAAACGTAAGTGCTTTTCAACAAAATACAAATATTTTCATGGAGTCCATATCTGCTTTTTAATAATTAGATCAATTTTTTCTCGAACGCTTTATGAATTAGTGCAGTAAAGCGTTAATTATACAGTTATTATATTCTTACTTTATTGGATTTTTTAAAGCTTCTAAGCAAATATGAGTTAAAGTACAGAAAGAGGAAAAATGGGAAATTTGTTTCATCTCAAACAAAAAACATTTGCAGTTATATTATCTAACACGGCCCAAACAAAGAGCGCAAACATTAACCCTTCCTCTGCCTTTTGGACGCATGCTGTAGCGTGTCTAAAGCACACCCAAAAGAACTGGTATGGAGTTCTGGTTTGCAAGTCGCACAAGAAAAAGTGAGCGAGTGGAAAGGCACGAAAAGTGAATCTACGTGAACACAAACGCAGACGCGCACGCTCCCAATGGCGGAACATTAATGTAGACATTAAATGTCACCGTGAACACACAACCACGAATGCTTGCAGGTACAGCTAACTGTACTTACCAATATGTATGTGTATGTGTGCATTTGTAAGTACCCTGCAAAAGCCAAACCAGTAGGGAAATATTCCAGTTCAGGTGCTGGGATTTAATAGAAGAAATCTTACGAGCTCGTAAGCAGTAGTAAAATGAGAAATTCGTATGCAAATTACTATATTTTTTTTAAATACGAAAATTTCAGACTGAACTACAGGGTTGCCAATATTCGACGGACCCATCTGGCAACCCCGTATCTTTTGACACAGACGTCAGATCGCTTAATGACATACCGCGTTGGAAGCGCCAGTCCAAGCAGATTTTTACCATGGAACAGTACACGCCACACGAGCGCTCCCAAGTTGTTGAATTATACATTCAACAAAGAAGTCAATTGTGAAAACTCAACGTGCGTATAAAAATTAAATAATATGAAAAGTGCGTCTTCTAAGAACACCATTAAACGTTTGTACGAAAGGTTTTCGACTGGTGATGCTCTTTCTAATCCAAAGAGGCCAAATAAAAACAGACCAAGGTGATCGGAGGAGAATATTACCCTTGTACGGGCCAGTGTTGGGACGTCGCCAAGGACATCCCAAAATCACCGTTCTCAGCAGTTGGGCATTGCTCAGACCACTTTACAACGAATTATCCACATTTATTTGCATTTATTCTCGTATAAGATTCAATTGACGCAAAGATTGTTGCCTGCGGACAAGCCTCGTCGATTGGAATGGGCCCCAAGAGTCATCGAAATCCATCGGGTCCGTCGAATATGGGCAACCCTGTATGTACGCACCATAGAATCGGCCAATATTATAGAGTTATATACGAGGTCTGCTCAAAATATAAGGTGAATTTTCGTCTTTCGCAAAAAATATTTATTTATTCGTCAAATTCTATTTGATCTCCTTCAGCCCCCAGATTTTTTTCCAACCCTCGCAGCAGTTCTGATATGCACTTTTTGATATTTTCTCAAGCTCTCTCAGCATTTCGGTTTTTATCTCCTCAATCGCCGCAAAACGCCGCCCTTTCATGGGTCTCTTCAATCTTGGGAACAAGAAAAAGTTACAGGCGGCCAAATCTGCTGAATACGGTGGCTGTGGCATGATAACGGCTTTGTTTTTGACTAAATAATCTCTCACAAGCAAAGATGAGTAGGCAGATGCATTATCCTGATGCAAAAGTCATGAATGTTTTTCCACAATTCCGGGCGTTTTTTTCGTATTGCTTTACGCAAACGGCGCATAACTTCAATGTAATACTCCTTATTTACCGTACGACCTTGTGGTAAGAACTTCTGATGCACTACGCCATGGTAATCGAAGAAAACAGTCTGCAAAACTTTGATATTTGATCGAACTTGGCGCGTTTTGTTTGGACTCTTCCATTGGGACGATTGGGCTATGGTTTCGATGTCATAACCATATACGATATTCGTGCTCATAATTCGTCATCAGTTATGACCCTTTTGGGAAAATCTGGAGCATCTTTGACGTCATTCAACAATTCTTGAGCGATGCTATTGCGTCGTCGTTTTTGGTCAAAATTCAACAATTTTAGAACGAACTTCGCTGCCAAGCGCTTCGTGCCCAAAGTTTCCGAAAAGACGGATGGACATGAGCCAACCGATATGCCGACATCCTCAGCAATTCCTCTAAATGTGATTCGACGATTCTCCATAACAATTTTCTTTACTTTCTCAACATTTTCATCGGTTGTTGATCTTCTGTGGCGTCCAGAGCGAGCGTCGTTATTCGCATCTTCTCGACCTTCTGTGAAAGGCTTGTACCACTTGTAAAAATTTGTTGACCAAGAGTACTCTCACCTTATGCCACTGTCAACATTTCAAGTGTTTTTGAGCACTTCATTCCATTTTTACACAAAATTTTATGCAACATTTTTTACCCATTTTTTTCGATATTCAAGAAACGCCGAACACGCAAAACATGTTCTCTGAACCACGGCCTCCTGTCACCATTGCTGCAGTTTGCGAACTACAATTCAAGGTATCTTTTGTGTCTTGTGCTGGGACTTCTGGGATATTTAACTAATTCATTGACAGTTTAAGGGGGGACCCTCATTTATCGGGTCAAAAAAATCGATTTTTTGGAAATAATTTTAATCTATTCTACAACTATTTAAGAATATACTTTCAAAATTTCAAGTCGATATCTGTATTTTTGAAGGAGTGACAAAATTTTTAACAGGACGCGACGGGTGGCCTGATCGCCTGTATCCAAAACTTTAAACGCGTTTTTCTCGAAACATCATTTTTCGATTTTGTGTACACAATTGAGAACGCTGTATTGAACCAATCAGGCTTTACAATAGCTCATTTTAAAGATAATTAAATTGTTTTCAATGTGACATTAAGTGTTTTTAAAAAAAAAAAGATTTTCATATTTTTTTGTAATTTTAAAGTCAATTTTTATGCATGAAAAATCACTTTTAACATAAAACTGGGTAAAAAATATCAATTTCGACATTTTTTTTTTAAATCAAAATGTCACATCGAAGGTATTATCCTAAAGTTTTAAAAAAAATTTGGTTTTTTTATTTCAGAAAAAAATTCAGAGCGCTAGAATGTACACAGATAGAATGAGGTGCCATGGACGAGGTGTTTATTTCCATCCTTAAAATGTTTTGTTTTCTTCTCCGAAAATTTTTGTAGACAGTCAAGACATTTATTAAAGTACTTTATGAATTACAAAACGTTTGAAGTTATTTTACATGAGAAAAAAATTCCCAAAAATGATGCATTTTTCGACCGTCTAAATGAGGGTCCCCCCTTAAGCAAGTAAAATAAGAAGGAAGCTGTGATTGAGACAACCATACAATTTGCTAATGGAATGCTTGTCATCTGATAGCGAACAAATGAAATGGAACAAATTATTGTGGTCAAAATAATTATTTATACAAATATAATATAATTTATTTGCATTTTTTTTTTTAATTTAATACCAACTGGAAAAAATTTTACTTTTTGTGATTTTCCCCGACAACAATTTAATCAGCTGTTAGTCACCCTTGCAAATTGTTACTGGTTTTGCGTTCATGCACTTTTTTTTGGTATTTTTCTCTTTGAGAGAGAATTCTCGTAAATTAAGTTACTGGATAATTTGTACATGAACAAACCTATTCTGTTTATACTTTTAGTATGAAATGTGAATATTTTAAGACTTTGCTGTCCTCTCTCGACGAACAAAACTAACACTGTACAAGGCTCTCATCATGCCCATCCTAACGTATGGCGCAGAAGCTTGGGCGATGACAACATCCGATGAAGCAAAGCTTGGAGTGTTTGAGAGAAAGATTATGCGTACGATTTTGGACCTTTGCACTTTGGCAACGGCGATTAACGCAGGTGATGGAACAATGAGCTGTATGAGCTTTACGACGACATAGACATGGCGCAGCGAATAGAGATCCAGCGGGTACATTGGCTGGGTCATGTCGTCCGAATGGTTACAAAAGCTTCGGCTTTGAAAGTATTCGATGCGGTACCTGCTGGTGGTAGCAGAGTAAAAGGAAAGTGTCCTCTACGTTGGAAAGATCAGCTGGAGAAGGACTTGGCTTCACTTGGTGTGTCCAACTGGCGCCGGTTAGCATGTGAAAGAAACGACTGGCGCGTTTTGTTAAACTCGGCCAAAATCGCGTAAGCGCTTATAGCGCCAATTAAGAAGAAGAAGATTTGCCGTTTGCACTAACGATTTTACTATTCTCAAACTTATGTTAACTAGCACTAAACATCTGTCCTTTTCTATTATTCCAAGTGATAGAGAGTGGCATCATTCTCAAACTAAATATCAAAATGAGCGAATAGTTGCGTGTTTGAGTGTTTCTTCAACTATAGTCCCACAAAGGAAGTATCGTAAAATAATTCTTTATTTGAAAAATATTTACTTAATACTTTTTATATAGAAGTCGCGTCACAGCCGAACAACTCGATCAAAAATTTCTTTTACCGCTTACCGCTCCACTTGGGTCATAGAAAACCTCAACCTTGCGCAAAACATGGAACGCACGATTGCATCTGTGTGTGCTTCGGCGAACGAACGACTGGGGAATATCCGCCCATTGCTCACCTTCAGGTCGAGGATAACATCAAGTTGCAAGAAATTGCAGTGCAGCTGGAGCCTTATAATATAAAGGCAGAATTTAGAATTGAATTAATTTGTGAATAGTGCCAGATTTACCTATTTATCAGTCGAAATCGGAGTTTTTCTCGAACCTCTAAGATGACTGTAAGCCTGAGAAATTAGAACCTCAGTAAAGTGTGGAGTTAAGCGGAATAATTATTGGAACTTCCCTGCAGCCAAGTGGAACGGATTTTCTACATCCCAGAGCAAACGTCATCCACTGCTTGAGGGTTCACTACCTCCTCTCCACGCGATACATAGGCCAAATATTCGCAATACATGATCGCGTTGTTTTAATAAGATTTTGTTCATATAATTTCATAGTTTTAATTCAAACTACTAATTCTTGTTTTCTCGTTTAATTTAACCACACCAAAATTCTTGTCGCTTAGTTTGCGATAATCCACAGGTTACCCAAACAGCTGCTTTTGTTTTATCGATTATCGTTACGAAATGGGTTACAGACTAGCAAAAAAATCGTGCTTAAGGAAAGATAGCAATGCGAATATCGTTGAAATGAGTTACTGAATCACATAGCTGGTTGAGCTGAAAATTGAGCTGGCCGCACTAATCCCTGCAGGGTATGTTTGCATGGGACAACCGAGTGCGCGAGTTGTGCGACAACATTAGACCAAATCAACATGAACTGAAAGCATTGCGACAATCACTGCTTGTTTTCATGCGCGGTAACACGCAACAACACCTACTCAATTTCACGCCAACACACAAACACATACGCATGCATAGCCTCGTACATCATTCAGATAGGTGTAAAATGAGTGAGGCTGCTTGAGGCGGAATGGGGAATGGATTGCTCGGAAGCAATTAACGAACCGCAATGTGTTTGTTGTGGTTAATGTACTCTACGTAAATTGAGCATCGCGAAAATGAATAAATGCGAGTGAAGTAAGCCCGAAGCACGCATTAAAATTTTGCTCACATAACTGTTGTGTGTGACAGCGTAAATGAATCGCGATAAATTTAATCATATTCTTAGTCCTGCCATAAGTTCTGTTACAGTTAAGTTCGTTTGGTGATATGAAATTGTAATATTATTTTTTAATGCATTTAGTTTTATTTAATCCTGGAAATATAAAAAACAAATTTAAATTTTCATTCGAAATGGTCACCATTTGCTTTTACGAAAGCCTTCAAACGATTAGGCTATTCAGCTATGGCAGCACGCACGGTTTCCATGGATATTATGGCTCCCAAAATTTGTGTGAGGTCTTCGACAGGCAATGTTCGGACCACAAACTGTAGTCTATTGGAATCAGATTTGGACATCCAGATGGCCAATCTTCTGCGGCAATTAACCGAAGAATACTGTTTTTTAGCCACTGCTGGATGGGCTGTAGCGGAATCTTGCAGGAATGCAATGTTCTCCATTGAACATAGTACTACTCGTACTAAACTGCTTCATCACGCCTTCTAAGACATCCTCCTGGTACACTTTTGCCACGGTCTTAACATCTTTTTCGCAGAAATAAAAAGATGTAACGCCTTTACAAGACATTACCCACCAAACTATTTCGGAGGCTGGATGGTGGCCACGCTAAGCCGTTGGAGCAACATTTTTTGGGTTTTTAGAAGTTTTAGCATATATTTTGTCGTTTTGCTTATCAAAAACTTCTTCACCAGTCGAAATTTTTTCGTCTGTGAAAAGAATATTTTCATGGCGGTTAATCGCGTGCCACCAAAAAAGCTGTTTGCATCTGTCGGGTCTAATTTTCTTCAAGCGCGTTGTCAAAAGTTGACCAGATGAGAGACGGAAGCCTTTCATGTGGAGATCATCTCTAATTAGTCGTGACATGGATCTGGTCGACATATTCATTTCGCTGGACGTGATTTTCTGCTGTATAAGGGAATTTCTGCGAGTTCTTTCTTGAACGGTTTTTATGGCTGCACTGGTTCGAATCGTGCGAGGACGACCACTTCTTTTTCTGACAGACAAGACAAACGCTTGGGAAAAACGATTGATTGATCGGTAAATAAATTGGCGAAATTTGTCACGAAGCTGAATTTATGCGTAGACAAAGCATACTATATGAACAAAAGCAAAAATAACGGAACTTTTTAATACGAGTTTGTTCTCGCCATAAACATTGTAAAATTTGTCACAGAATTTATGGCAACATAAAGTACACTGCGTTAAAGGATTACAGTGCGAGAACTACTGGCAAGTTTTGAAAATTTAATTGTTTCTGGTTTGATTTTAATACTTTTTTTACTAATGTACTTTGCAACTATAAAAACCATAAACAAAAGTTCAAGTTTCAAACTTCGGGAAAATTAAAAAATTTTTGTTTTTTAAAAACTTAAAAAAAAAATTTTTTTCCAACATTTTTTTCCAAATTTTTTTTTTCAATATGTTTTTTTCCAAATTTTTTTTTTCCAATTTTTTTTTTCATAATTTTTTTTCCAAAATTTTTTTTTGGCAAAAATTTAAAAATTTTTTTTTAATTTTTTTATTGCAAAAATATAATAAAAATTTTTTTTGGCAAAAATTTAAATAAAAAATTGTTATGGACAAATAAAAAAATTAATAATTTTTACCAAAATTGTACACATTTTAATCAGAAGTTTCAGAAAAATATCGAGTATGGATTTTTATAGCCAATTGAGCTGTGATATAATAAAGTGCGAATTTGAAATGGCTGCAAATCGCTTCGCCTTTCTACAAATTTTATTTTCTGGCGGTTTTATGTATTTATTCTATAACCGAAGCCGGCCACCGCCCACATAATGGCATATCTCCGTCATAAATAAAGTAATTTTATTCACATCTGTCACAACTGATGAATCCAAAAAAATAAGTGCAAGAAATGTTTCAATTTTAATTAAGTTTCACAAAAAATTCGAATCCTAACAACCTGTTTTTTGCGAGTTTGACATTTTGGCAAAAGTAAAAATAAAAAAACGGATTTTTGCCAATATTTTTGTATTGCCACAGAAGTTTATGAGTCTGTAAACATACGAGTATATTTATTTGTTCACCTGGTGTGAAAGTTGTCAAAGCCTCTGCCGCAGTAAATCGGTTGAGATTCGTTTGTGGCCATTATGCTGCTGTCATTTAACTTTCCGTCTATCAAATAACCCGCGGCGTGTTGCTGAATGATTGAATTGGTTTTTGTGGCTTCTCTCAAATTTCCCCACCTGCAATTAATTCTGCGTACGACTGCAGCTGCGCGCTTTTTTATCCTTCACTTAGCACACCAAATTGTCCTGCTATTTTGCCTTCAAGGTTGCGTTTTAATGCTGCATTCTGCAAAGGATGGAAGCAGAAAAATGTGTGGTGAGTAAAACGGAAAAAATTATGCGTGTGATAACTACTATTTAATTTAATAATTACTATTTTCTTCAATAGCAGTTCTCTTAATTTATATTCTACTTAAAGTTGGAGACTAGTCAAGAATTGTGTTAATGGACTGACTACTCAACTGCGCAACAGCAAATTAATTATGATACGATTTAACTTTTTTGTAACATCTTGCACACACGAACGGCTATACATAGGAAGGGAACTGGGGCGAACATAGATAATCAAGTCACAGTTGGGGGGAAAAAATGCATTATTTTTTCGCTAGATGGCTGTAGTTATCGATACCCCGTAAAGTATCGACCAAACAATTTCAAGTTTATGCTCGTTGACAAGGCAACATTTCACACTAACAAAACTCGTTTGCTGTTTTTTGGTTGTTCCATGCAATAACTCACAATAGTGAGTTACAGGGTGCTAATAATGGAAGTCAGCAAACAGAAAATTCGGTACATTTTACAGTTTTTTCTTTGATAAAGGCGAAAATGCAAGCCAGACCGCTGAAATTGTGAATGGTTTATGATGCCGATACTCTAACAGTTAATTACGTGCAATTTTGATTTCGTCGACACGAAATTGATCGCCATGTTAGTAGTCGTAGTATCGCCCAGTAGATAAGGATTGACCATAAAATAGTTT
The DNA here is from genome assembly GCA_037575425.1 of Anastrepha fraterculus. Classification (NCBI taxonomy): domain Eukaryota; kingdom Metazoa; phylum Arthropoda; class Insecta; order Diptera; family Tephritidae; genus Anastrepha; species Anastrepha fraterculus. The sequence goes on from JAYXIM010029873.1 coordinate 222,094, forward strand.
ATGGCTCCGGAGAGAACCAATTTGAGATTTAAATTTACATGAAAAGTGCCCCGCCCCTTGTCCAATGCCTCAAGCTATTCGCTTTAAGTTCATAGCGTTTTTATATTTTCTTTTATCTTACAACGATTTGGTTGCTGTTTGGCAAAGGGTTAGCATTCATTCGGTAGAACTCTTTCTGCTCTGCTCAACTATCTTAATTGTATTTTTGAGTTATTTAATTTTTATTAGTTTTGAGGCTTAGAAATGGAATAAACAGGAGGCAAAATTCAACATTTTCGACACCTGCTCTTCTCTGCATTTTAGAAGCAGCACGGAACATGTGCGATGTGTATGGAGAAGGTGGGTCTACAGCGCGGAAATGCAAAGTTCAAAAATGACGACTTTGATGGCGATGACACGTCTCGCAGCTGAAGGTCTTCTGCATTCGATGAAGAACGTCTCAAATCACTTCTGAAGGAGAACGGTCGCCAAACCAGTCGTGAATTGAAGGAAAGAATAAACTGTGGTCACAAAACGATTCTCAACCACCATCATTCAATAAGATTTACTGAAAAATTTGGAGCCTCGGTGCCTCCCGAACCCAACGAAAAAAACAAAGAAAGTCGTCTTCAAGTTGCTTCTCAGGCTCTTGACCGCCATGGAGCAGCACGCCGTCATAAACAGCGCTTTTTGTGCCGAATCGTCACGAGAGATGAGAATGAGATGAAATCTATACATCAATATGAAGCAAAGAAAGCAGTGGGTGGCTCCAGGAGATACGCCAAAGCCGAGAGTCAAGCCAGATCTTCATCCAAAGAAAGTCATGTTATGTGTTTGGTGGGATTGGGAAATGCTCGAAAAGAATGCCACGGTCAACAAGGAGTTCTACATTGACCAGCTATACCGCAGGAAAGAGGCTGTTCAACGAAAAACACCTGATCGACTTGGTCAAACTATACTCCTTCACGACAGCACCAGGCCCCATGTTGCAAAAGTCGTCAAACTCACACTCCAAGAGCTCGAATGGGAGGTCCTTCAGCATCCGCCGTATTATCCGGACCTCGCACCGACCGATTACCATCTTTTCTGCCCCCATATGAAAGGCGTTACGTTCGATAACAAAGAGGTTCTTAAAACCTGTATCAACAACTCCTTGACACCAGACCAAGCGAGTTTTGACGGAACGGCATCAACAAATTGGCCGAGAGGTAGGGAGAGGTTGTAAATAGAAACGGCGAAGATATAATTGATTAACCTATTGATATAATTTTTTTTTTTGTTTCCAATAAAAGTCTTCGGTAAATCCGCTACGAACTTATCCCCCAATCTAATATAAAGCAAAGTGATTTGTGTACAATGAATGAATGAACGAATCAAGTATTTCAAAACTACTGGAAGCTACTCAATAAATAATTCACTTAATTAAAGTAAGCCGTTGATAACAGGCAACATAAGTCTACCATCGGCATTAACAGAGCGTTTCCTGGGCCGCTCTCCAGCTTTCACCAGACTTGGGTATTTGGTAGATGTATTGAGAATGGACGAGCAACATTCTCTTTCCTTCGGCAATAGCTAAAGTTCATAAAAAGTGTGGGAAGTTTGAAGAGGAGTAATAAACCTGTCCATCACTTTAAATCTTATTTCTTGATCTTAAAAGTAATTGGTGATATTGGTTGTGTGCTCAAGAAAAATTTGCGGCTATTCACAATTCCATTTCAATTCGAATTCATAAATTCGCACAACCCCACAAAATCCACGATGTTCCGCCAAACTTTAAAGTTGGTTGCACAAGTCTTACAATCAGAGTCACCTTTTCTGCGTCGCACTTATCGCCGCCCATTTGAACTGAAATCGATTCGCGTTTTTCTCGACCGACTGCAGTATTGTTTTGCAGCCTTCTCTTGGCGTAATTTGTATACATTTTTACGTATTGCAGCTTGAGTTCTCAGAGCCGTTCAATCAAAAGTAGTCGCCTAATCTTATTTCGACTTCAGGCTTCCAGCCTGATACAAATCTTTAATACCTGTGAAATGTTTTTTTAATATGTGAAGGGCGCAGCATTGGCCTGATATTTACTTGCACTCATTCCCGTTTACTGTATGCCGCCTAAAGCGAGTCCCCCAACATTAAGCCGCATTTGAAAATATCATTTGCTAATCTACATATATTAGCTGATATCTTCTGAGCGTCACGTTGGAAGTGTTCATTATCTTGGCGGTATCGATTCCTGCTATTCGCATTTTGCTTATTCGTTGAGTTTGGTTTTGCATTGATGTCGTCTATGTTTGTATGTATTCAACTTTATTTTCGTGCTCATGAATGTCCAATGTAACATAAAAGTAATGCTTGATTATTGCAGGCGAAGTGCTGCCGCCAACTACCAACTGCCAATTTTATTACACCCGCGCGCAAGGGCATTATAATAAAATATACAACCGTTATTATGCTATGGCATAAAGAAGTCGAGATAGATATGAACATATACCTGTACATATCTGCTCACAATGGCAGCACTGCGACATTTTGCAAAGTTTTGACTATTTATATATTATTTAATTTTTTAATAAAAATATATTTATAGGTACCAGCACGAAAACCATATACAAGTTACAGGTATTTAAGTTTAAAACTTTGTACAAAAGTAAAAAAAGTTCAACAAATTCTCAATAAAATTCAAAAAATTTTGAACAGAATTTTCAGGAAAAGTTTGGAGTATGCAGACCATTGAAGAAGACCGGTTGTATGGATTGTTCGCAAGATTTTCTCTTTAAATTTAATTAAATATTTTTTGATTATATTATTAATTTTTCAATTTCATGTACTCTTGATTTATTTTGACTCCCACTTCCATTTGTGTGATAACGTATGCGATATACCTTACAATATATACCGACCAATCCTTATTTTTAAGACACGTTTCTAGTGTATTAGATGTACGTACGATCCGAGAACCCAACATCGACTCGGATCACTACCTTGTTGCAGCCGAACTGCGCACACGCCTCTGTGCAGCAAAAATGTGCATCTACCTACGCAAAGAATGTTCGACATCGAAAAGCTGCAATCACAACAGACAGCCAGAAGATTCGCCACTCTACTCTCACTCCTACTCTCAGAGAGTACTACCTAACAAATTGGCATGCACGAGCAATGGAGCAACATTTCTAGTTCTCTACGTACCGTCCCCGAAGAAGAAATCGGATTCCGGCGAGGCCGTAAAAACAGTTGGCACGACGAGGAATATCATGCTGCCGCAGAAAGAAAGGATGCCGCCTATAGAGCCACGCTGCGATCGGGCGCAACGCGAGCCATGTGGGATCGCTACAGAGAGCTGAAAAAGGAAGACAGACGTATTATCCGACAGAAGAAACGAGAGGCCAAAATACGTGAGTGCGAGGAGCTTGAGATGCTGGCCAATAGGAACAACACCCGAAAATTCTACCAGAAAGTTCGGCGGTTTACAGAAGGTTTTAAGACCGGGGCTTTTTCCTGTAAGAACAAAGACGGCGATCTGAGCATACGACATCTAGAGCATACTTAAATTATGGAGGGAGCACTTCTCGAACCTATTAAATACTGATAGCTGCGCATGTTACAGAGAATGTGAAGAGCCCGATAGCCCAATGGTTGACGAAGGAATAGGCGTTCCACTAGCCGACCATGATGAGGTGAGAATAGCGGTAACGCGGCTGAAGAACAACAAAGCCGCGGGCGCCGATGTCCGGCCGGCTGAGCTATTCAAACATGGCGGCGAGGAGCTGGTAAGGTGCATGCATCAGCTCCTATGCAAAATATGGTCGGATGAAAGCATGCCTGCCGATTGGAATTTAAGTGTGATCTGCCCAATCCTTAAGAAGGGCGATCCTGCAATCTGTGCCAATTATCGCGGGATTAGTCTTCTAAATATCGCCTATAAGGTTCTAGCGAGTGTATTGTGTGAAAGGCTGAGTTTTTACAATAGCACATGAAGAAATGGAGCTCCATCTGTTTTGCGCTTTCTTCAGAAATAAGTTGTAGAATTCCTCTTTAACAACAGCCAGAGGGATGCCAATGACCAGGTAGGAGTTCCCTGTGACAAATTCAGTTCCCTTCCTGACAAACTCCCTCTATGTTTCTATGTCCATGAACCCAGATTAGAGAAATGCTACCTGCACATCCATGAGACCTCGACTCCCCCTTATAGGACTTGTCTAGTTTGAATCTGCACCAAGGCGTCGTTACAACATTGATCGCGACTTGACTATCGCAAAAAATGTTAATATCTCCCTCACACACACGTTCCCTCAGTATTTTGCATTCCTGCAGGATTGCAAGCACTTTTGCCTGAAAAACAATAGCAGCGTGCGGCAATTTAAAAAAAAAGATAAATTGGCTAATAAAGAGAAAACTCCTGCTCCGACTCCCGAATTCATCTTTGAACCGCCAGCGAAGACAGAGGTACCAGTTTTTCGCCTCACTCTATTGCTGCCTACTTGGTAAGATTGCCCTGGGCACGAGCCTAAAGCACCAATTTGCGGATTGAGAGATCTGTCCGAAGTTTAGAGAAAAATGGTGTTAACAGCCCAAAAATGCTATCATGTCCCTTGAGAGATTGCCTTTAGAGGCCAACCTCATTTGACCTGATTGCACTTTGAGGATCGATGGAAATAACGTAGAAATCGATTGGAAGTAAGTAAGGAGCAAAATGGTATTCAGGGCAAGCTCCACATGCTCCAGTGATGCCAATACATGCAGTCCTTTGCACCCTCCTCAGTTTATAGATATTATAGCCCTTCCGAAGAGCTTTCCACCAAACCAGGCATTCATACGTAAAAGTTGGCACAACCACTACGTTGTACATCCAAATACGACCTGTGGCTTGAGTCTGCATTCTTTTCCGAACATGTATTTGCAGGAGTAGAAAGCTATACTGGTCTTCTTTATCCGATTTTCAATGTGTAGCTGCCAATGGAGTTTGGAGTCAAGTGTCACTCCAAGATACCTAGCTTCCGAAGAAAGCGGATGAACGTGGTTGTTTGTTTGGGAAGCCTAAAGTGTGGGGTCTTATATTTTGTGGCAAGTAGCACCAGCTCCGTTTTGTTAGAGTTGACTATGAGGCCGTAACTAGCAGCCCAGCGACTGAGTACAGCCAGTACAGCCTTTACCTTACCTTTCCAAAATCTCAGTCATAACTGAGGAAACGGTTCCGATACCATTAAGACCACGTCATGGACCAGCCTCGTCTTTGAAGAAATATGAAGCGTTGGTCCCTCCAGCCATAGGAAGAATCCGCACCAAACGGTTGTTTTCAATGGATGTAATGGCTGTTCTTGAAAGGCTTCGGGTTGTTCTTCAACCTAAATACGACTATTTTGCTTATTAACGTAGCCATTAAGCCAAAAATGGGCCTCATCGCTGAACACTATAAGTTGGCCTCAGCGTGTGATGAACACTTTTCACAGTGCGTCGTTTTTCATAATACAATTGCACGATTTGAAAACGTTGTTGAGGCGTAAGTGGAAAGGATTGACATTTTATCATCGTAAATTCCTGGAGTTCCAGTGTGGAATATAGGGCCACAACGAATTTCTTCCGTTCGTTCTGTTCGGGTCTGTTTTGCGCCAATTTCTTAACTTCCAGTTAAGCTGCATCACGCGCGCGGGTTTCTGACTCGAGCAGTCGTCTCCAGGTGTTCGCTGCTCTTCCACAACGGCGGCTTCCTTGGGGATTCTAGTCAATGGCGGCCTTTATTAAGTCACCATTACCTCTGCGTAGAACATGGCCAATACAGCCCCATTTTCTTTTTTGGAGCTCTGATAGTATTGGCTTCTGGGAAAGAAGATAATATTTGGTCAGAGTATTATGAGAATTTTTCGAAGACATCTGCTTATAGACACTTGTAATGAGCTTGAGTCAGCTGACGTTGCATTCCACCTTTCACAACCATAAAGTAAGGTTGGAGTTAAAAATTACAGGTTCTGTACGCCACCCCGACTAGAAATTTTGGTAAGGCGGTGATGAGGCGCAAATAAGGCAGACCGCATTCCAAATTTGCGCTTCATAAGACAGCCCAACTAGGCCCAAGTCCAGAAAGGTATCGCCACACTGCCTCATTAGGCGCAGATTCGAAAAACCGAACTTCGATAATACTCCGGATGCCCTTCTACAAATCAGTTAGGGATTCCAATTTATGCCTAAGGGAGACACTGCCACAGATTTTCGTGACCACAACCAAATTTGGTATTGTTCTGGCATGACAATCTTTGCCTTGCCTAACGTCTGCCTGGTAAGGTAATAGTGAGGCGTGCCTCAGTAAGGCCTGCCTAATTCGGGCCTAACTGATTCTTCGACGTGCCTCACTCTAATTCTAGTCGGGACGATATGTGTGACGCATTCCAAATTGCTTGCAGAGAGCCAAATACCGTCATAGCTTTCTTTATTCGGCTTTTGATATCAGCGCTCGAACCTCCAGAGACCCATTTCACACTGCCTAAATAGCAAAAATATTGCGCATCTTCGAGATCGACACCATCAATTGAGAAATTTTGCATATTTCCTGTGTTTCAGGCCGGCTTTCTCAGCTGCTTCTCGCACTGCTTGAATTTTCGCTGTCATGCCAAAATTGTTGTGGGACAATCAAGATCCGTTAGGCGGATCAAAAAAGCCGGTTTGCGTTGATTTTTACATTTTTTTTGCTGCTCATCCTGTGCATTTTCTCCATATAATAAAATTTCCAGCATTCGTTATATGGAAGAAAATGGCACAAAATATGAAATTTGGTGTATTTGGGAATATATGTGAATAAAAACATACTTAAGTTTGTGTATGCGCGTGCACAATAAACCAAAAAACGTTCCTTTATTTTCTTTTGCTTTGTAATATCCTTTTTTTTTGTTTTTTGATTTCTGTTTGGTTTGCAAGCTTCAGCGGACTATGCGATTCGCACGAAAATTTATTACGACTCATTGAGTTTCAAAGAAAACGGTGATTATCACGAAAAAAAGTCTACCGAACTTTCTACTCGAACTTAGCCTTCTCAAAAGCGATCTTATTAGCATATTTTGTGGTATAAGAAAGCCGAATGGCAATGGCTGTTGCGTGGCATTAAATCAATAATCATTATGCCGCCTCAGCATAAATAAATACTCGTACATATCTACGTATAAGTACATATTCGGTTGGGGAATAAGTTCGTAGCGTTTTTACCGAAGCTTTTTATTTGAACAAAAAAAATAATTATATCAATAAGTTAATCAATTACATATTCGCGGTAGCTGTATACAGCCTCTTCCCACCTCTCGACCAATTTATTGATGCCGTTTCGCTAAAAATCGCCTGGTCTGGTGTCAAAGGAGTTGTTGAGCCAGCTTTTAAGGACCTCTTTGTTATCGAAAGGTGACCACCTTCATATGGTTTGACAAGGATCGGAAGTGCGAAAAAGATGGTAATCGGTCGGTGCGAGGTCCGGAGAATACGGCGGATGCTAAGGGACTCGAGCTCTTGGAGTGCAGCTTTGACGACTTGTGCAACATGGGGACTGGCGTTGTGGTGAAGGCGTATGATCTGACCTTATCGATCTGTTCTTTTTACACGAATAGCTCCATTCACGCGGTGTGCCTGGGCAATGTAGAGCTTGTAGTTGACCGTGCCATTCTTTTCGAGCATTTCCCCGTGCGCCATCCCCTCCCAGTCCCACCAAACATATATCATGATCTTCTTTGGATGAATTGGATTAATATCGGGTTTGACTCTCGGCTTTGGCGTATCTCCTGGAAGCAGCCACTCCTTTCTTTTCTTCATTTGGATGTATGGGCACCAGGTGTCATCTCTCGTGACGAACGCGTGTTGCTCGATGGCGAGCGAGGTGCTGTGAAGCTGAGAACCAATTTGAAGTCGACTTTCTTTGTTTTTTTCGTTGAGCTCGAGAGGCACCCAGGTTCGCAATTTACAATTTTGCAGTAAATTCCATTCAATGAAGATTATTGGGAATCGTTTTATGATCGCAGTTCCATATTTTCGCTAATTCACTTCAAAAGTAATTTGAGACATTCTTCATCGAATTCAGAAGACCTTCCGCTGCGGGTCGTGTCATCGACGTCAAAGTCGCCATTTTAGAATTTTGCAAACCATTTTCGTGCTGCAGACTCGTTTATGAGACCTTCTCCATATACATCGCAAGTGTCCCAGGCTGCTTCGGCAGCTTCTGCAGATTTTTGACCCAAATGAAAAGCAAAGAAGAGTAGGTGTCGAGTGATGTTGATTTTTGCCTCCTGGGCATTCCATTTCTAAGACTCGAAACTAATAACAAACTAAATCACTCAAAAATGCAAAAACATGGTTTTGTAGAGCAGAAAGAGTTCTACCGACAGAATTTTTACCCTTTGCCAAGCAGCAACCAAATCATTGTAGTATAAAAGAAAATAGAAAAACGCTATGAACGTATTCCAATTTGTAGCGTGCATCTTGATGTTACGCCATAAGTGTAGGGACCTGCAGTTTTATGTCGCCGTCAAACGGCAGTTAGTTTTATGAGAAGATTTTTTATTTTCACGGTAGAAATGCACTTGAAAGTTCTTCATTACCCGCTGAGCGGTGAGCGCAATTAGAAAACAGAATTAGAAAAATTTATTTTCTATAATTTTGATGTTTCATGCCTATTGTGGATTTCGAGCCCAGTCGGCTATGGGAGCCCCGGGACAAATTAATAAATTCTTATGACCTTTAAATGGCATGCAAAATCATTGATTCACTATTCGTGTGTTTCTGTGTGCATTCAAATGTACGAGTATGCGTTGAACCTTCAAGTGAAAACATTTTTACACTCCATTAAATACGAAATATATTGGAAAAATCATGAATAACTTACAACTACATAAACACAGTGATGGAATCTAAGACCACAAGCACACACCAATGACAAATTATTCCTAACAATGGATGGCAGCCACAGGAATGCAACAACAACTACAAAAGCCAACCACTTAATAACCAGGACACCGCACGCAACTGCTAAATTGGTCGGAATGAAGAAGCTAAAGTAATTAAACTCGAACTTGAACTTGAACTTGAACTTAATTTTCTGTCTAATTGCTCTACTATTTAGCTTGAATACTGCGCTGTTTATTCACTTGGCTGTTTTGTCTTTTAGTGTTCTTGCTGTTTGCCTGCCCATATATTTATTTATCTATTTGTTGATAATCGAGGAATACACAGATACATAGAGACTACTGGGTGCTATTGTAAATAACTACAGAAATATTTCATTTAATAATAACTTACAGTTATATTTGGTTAAAGGAAAGACAGTCAAACAAAATTTGGGGACAAATTAAATTCTTTCATAGAGCTGTGAATGGGGAGTTAGAAACACAAGTGGTTTTTACTCATTCGAGAAAAAAATATCGTGATTCTGAAGGTGTTGTCTTAGCGCTTCAGACTCTCAATGAAGTTCATCAGGTGGCGGAAGTGAAGGCATGATATATCACAGAATTCAGAGTAAAAATGTCTAAATCTGAGGTCCTCGCGAGCAGGACGACTAAGGAGAAGGTCCTACAATGATTCCACCTAATCCATAGACCTTCCATATAGCTGACGCAAAAACGCCTCGAATTAATGCCGAGTCTCACAGTATGCATATACACCTACAGGGTTGTCAATATTCGACGGATCCATCTGGGAGCCCCGTATCTTTTGACAGAGACGTCAGATCCGCTAATGACATACCGCGTTTTAAGCGTCAGTCCAAGCAGATTTTTACCATGGAACAGTACACGCCCCACGAACGCTCCCAAATTGTTGAAATTTACATTCAACAAACGAAGTCAATTGTGAGAACTCAACGTGCGTATAGAAAATTAAACAATGTGAAAAATGCGCCTTCTAAGAACACCATTAAACGTTTGTACCAAAGGTTTGCGATTGGTGATGCTCTTTCTAATCCAAAGAACCCAAATCAAAACCGACCAAGACGATCGGATCAGAATATTGCTCTTGTACGGGCCAGTGTTGAGACGTCGCCAAGGACATCCCAAAATCGCCGTTCTCAGCAGTTGGGCATTGCTCGGACCACTTTACAACGAATTATCTGCATTTATTTGCATTTATTCTCGTATAAGATTCAATTGACGCAAAGATTGTTGCCTGCGGACAAGCCTCGTCGATTGGAATGGGACCAAAGAGTCATCGGAATCCGTCGGGTCCGTCGAATATGGGCAACCATGTATATACTATATATACTATATTTGAGCCTCGGGAGGACTTACTGATGGTCCTCAATCTACGACCCCACCAACAAATACCTTTAGATATCCTTGCATCAAATCGTACAGAGTTTCCACAAACTTTCCTCTAACAATAAGTGTCACGTCATCCGCATAAAAAATCAACCCAGAGAAATGAAAATGAAAAAGGAAAGAACACACAAGGCGGTAACTGGCGAAAGCAGACGCGATCTCACTCTGCAGCGTCTGTTCTGTCGCTAAGCTTTTCCGACCCTCGGTTTTCTAGAGACTTAGTGATTGCCTGCGGACGGAGTTTATTAGAAACTCGAGGAAGGTGCCCATTACGAGTTATTTCTGATATAGGGACTACTTTATATTAACAATCGTATGCAGGGCAGATTTTACTGATCTATCTTTTCAGGCAGCCCCACTGTTTTAGGGTCTGGAGGACGTTTCAAAAGCGGGAAGTACAAAAACAAACGGTGCTAACTGCTTAAATATTCTACAATATCCCTTGAGAGACAGCCCTCAGAGGCTACCTTCTTTAACTTGATTGCATTTTGCGCAGCGAAGGAAATAATGTAAAATAACCCACCTACTTACCTATTTAACCCCTACTATATTACGTATATATATTACGTCTACTTATGGTTGAATAGTTCTCTTCTTCTTAACTGGCGCGATAACCGCTTACGAGATTTTGGCCGAGTTTAACAAAGCGCGCCAATCGTTTCTTTCTCGTGCTAACCGGCGCCAGTTTGACACAGCAAGTAAAGCCAAATTTTTCTCCACTTGATCTTTTCAACGTAGAGGCGACTTTCCTCTTACTCTGCTACCGCCAGCTGGTACCGCATCGAATACTTTCAAAGCCGGATCGTTTGTATCCATTCGGACGACATAACCCAGCCAAAGTACCCGCTGGATCTCTATTCGCTGCGCCATGTCTATGCCATCGTAAAGCTTATAAAGCTCAGTGTTCCACCGCCTGTGTTACTCGCCGTCTCCAACATGAAAGGGTCTAAAAATCTTGCGCAGAATCTTTCTCTCAAACACTCTAAGTGACGCCCCATCAAACATTGTAAACGTACTTATTGTTGTATGTTTGACTAAGTAAATAAATAATATTACAAAAATACTCATAATTTTACACAATATTTTCCCAAAACTTATTAATTAATAATGCAGCCATAAGTAGTCTTGGCCATTTTTATTTCCATGTGCATAATTGCCTGCCAGCTGTCCATTGCCAGACATTTGCTGCTTTTGGTCAAATGTAAGTGCTTATGAATGCCCAACATGTCCTGCATGTCCTTGAGCAAAACAACAACAAAATCAGCAGACCTGGTTTCATTATCGCTCTACATACAACAGCCAGAAGCTTCGGTGTCAGTGAGTAATTGAGCACAAACAATATGTAATTGTTTTGTATTTTCTTTAATTAGTACCTATTAAGAAATTTGTTGCCTTTGTTGTGTTGCTGATTTTCATAATACACTGCACAACTCATGAAAAGTTAAGGTTGGTCTTTATTCAATTTTGCCGGCATCGAATAACAGCACACCTGACCACGAGCCATTAAGGCACGTCCTTTGACAGTTTGCTTATGGGTGGCACGTTTCAGCTGTTTACATTTCTTCACATACCTATGGCTATATGGCGCGAAGGAGAGAGAAAGGGAGAAAGGGAGAGAAATAGAGAGAAAATAGTCTTAAGTATATAAGCACTCTGCTTAAGGGAATTCGATTAAATGAAGGCTCAGCATAGCAGCAAAAATGGGGCTAAAAGTGTTGAAATGCACAAAAGGAATACTACACAACTCGAACGCCATGTGCTACAAGATTTAGGTGTGACGTCTGTTAATTGAATGTTGCTGAAAGAATTAGAATGAAAAAGCAAACTTAGAAGTGCTTTTACTATGTGTTTCGCTTTAATAATTAGGTAGATTACTAAGTACGGGTATGTGCATAGAATGAAGTCTCTTCTTGGTGCCGACCGCGCGTGCAGGCCATTAGTTTTGATTATGATGAGTTGAGTAACAAGGGTTCTTAAATCCGCTAGACAAATGCTTAAGGTGGTTATTAAGGTACGTGCTAATGCTTCTTACCTTTGCACTTCATGAAAACCAACCAGTAAGCAAATTATCAGTATGACGATGTTATTAAGGGCTGAGAAGTAGCTGATTCGGATGGAAACGAAAAATTGCACAGTTTTTGCTCTTTTCGTGTTGTTTTAATTACTAATTTGCATTTATTTTGATAATGAGGATGCAAAGCTCTTAGCACCAACACATATTTAAAAGTTTGGACTATTTATTTACTTTTGAACTTAAATTATTTGCTAAAAAAGTTGTGTTGAGTGGTCAATTTATAGGTAGCGGAATTTTAAATTGAAATAAAACAACGAAAATACGAATTGATTTGACAATCTTTATTATTTTTGTGTAGAACTATTCACGCAATTTATATCTCAAAGATAATTCCTTTCAAATGTTGGCCGCAACTGCGCCGTCACATTCAATTTTTCATCTCAGCTTCGCTTCAAGCGGATGGCCAAATTTTCAATGATTCACTCCAAAACGGCGCCTTAGTGCTATTTGGTACTTCAACCATTTTACCTACCCACAAACAAGTTACGGCATTATTTCGGCAAGTACTCCCTAGAAAATGAGTCGAGGGATAACAAGTCGTACGAACGCGGTTGCCAATTGGTAAACACTCGCCGTGAGTGTTGTGCTGCTAAGAAGCCAAGGTGGTCGCTTCTTCACACATCAGTGCCGAAAACCTCAAACCTAATTCTAGCGAAGCCGCGCAGATGCACAGAAAATGGTGCGCCGTCTCAACCTCCTCTCCACATACTGGGCCGAGTGCACTATCTGAGTTGGCTACCTTTTCCATGTGCTTCGCCCAACCAGTTGCCTACTGTACCTTCTGCTTAATCACAGAAGAATCTGCCAGTCTGACAGTCGGTCGGACATGACAGTCAACATCAGCTTTGTCCATCATGCAAGATTAACATTTGTCAAGCTTCTTCTTGGGGTTTAAAAATGTGTTTCATTTTAAACACGTGCTGCACCTGATGCCGTGATTAGCAGTCAGTATAACTTGCAAAACGCAAATAATTGCGACTTGCAAAAAAGTAACCAGAATTCGTAAAAAATATCTATTATTTATTTGCTTTTTAAGAAAGGGTCAAACGAGTTGAAATTTATAAAGCGTACAAAAAGTTTCAATTTCAAATCAATCGAACCTTTTCATGGTTATTTTTACCAATGAGTGTTTTTTTTCATTGGCGCTAAATAAAAATATTTCTGAAATTTCCTTTTTATGCCTTTGCGTCATTAACAACAAAATTTGAGAAATAAACACTTAAAGTTGTGCAAACACTACTGAATTTGCATGGCCCTGCGTAATGAAAACTTGATCGATTGACATTGACTCAGTGCTGTGTAGAGGTACTTTATATTTGGCTTAAGGAAGATGCGGGTGCATGGCCTTATTTTGAAGTGTTTCCAATGAAGAAAGAAAAACAAAAAAAAGTGTGTAAATCGTTAAAAAGCAGAGAATTGAATTTTTAAACTTTTGTGAAGAAATCCTGGTAATAATAGGCAATGTGAAGATATTAAGGCGACGCACACTGGGGATTTTTGTACAGAGATGCGGAAAAAAGTATACATCCCAAAAAATATTTACATTTTTACTACTAACGAAGTTGTATATATTTGTGTATGAAAAGAACATGTTTAAAAACTATTTAAAAAAAATTAAAAAAAACAATCTTTTTTAAAATTCATAAATTTTAATTTTTTTTTTTTTTTTTTATTAATATAAGCCAGCAAATATTTACGCACAGGATACATGTAAGTTCATAATTCTGAATTACCCTCAAAATGTCAAAACAAAATTAAAAGTGTTTCGTTATCATTAGAAAGCGTTTAGTTATTATCATTGAAGGGGCCTTTAACAATGTTGAAGGGGGGCAATTACTGCAGCACTCACTGATCTTAGGGTAGAACCGGGCTTGGTAGGCTTCATTGGCAAAATGCTAAATAGCAGAATCATTGAAGCGGAACTAGGAGAATCGGTGCTCAGGAGATTGGTAAGTAGAGGTACACCGCAAGGTGGAGTCCTCTCACCGTTTTTATGGAACGCAGTTGTAAACAAACTTCTGTTAATACTGGAATCGGTGGGCTGTAAGGTGATAGCTTACGCCGACGATGTTGTTATTGCTGTCTCTGGTAAATTTGTATCTACATTAAGAGACTTAATACAAAATGCTCTAAATATACTTTCTAGATGGGCAGAAAAGTGTGGTCTAGGAGTCAACCCAGACAAAACACAACTCATATTGTTCACTAGGAAACACAGAATCCCTCAGCTAAGTCCAATTACGCTCAAAGGGGAAGTTCTTGTGATTTCGGAAGAAACCAAGTACTTGGGACTAAACATAGATAGGAAACTGACTTGGAAGTCAAACACCTTAGAAAGGGCCAGGAAAGCGAACCTAGCTTTTTATGCCTGTAAGAGAGCTTTAGGGAAGACCTGGGGAATTAAACCTAAGGTTGCTCATTGGCTCTACACTGCTGTCGTCAGACCCATTCTTCTATATGGAAATGTTGTCTGGTGGTGTGCTATGCAGAAAAAAACCTATTCTAATTTATTGAATAAGGTGCAGAGATCAGCGGAACTAGCAATATGTGGCGGCATGAATACCACGCCATCCATGGCTTTGGACATCATGCTACATCTGCCACCCCTAGATCTCTTCTGCAAATACTCAGCGGCCTGCGCCGCTTTAAGGCTCAAAGCGAGCTCACAATGGAGAACTGTCACACATGGACATTCAACCATTTTAGACTCCTACACGGATATACCCAGTGACTGTGATTATCACCCTCCCATTCTTTGCTTCGAAAGGAAATTCCTAATGAAAATCCCTTCTAGACTGGAATGGCTTGAGGAAGATCCAACACCCAATACACCCGTTAAGATCTACACGGACGGATCCAAAATGGACACCGGTGTAGGATCAGGGTTATTTTGCGAAGAGCTTTCTATTAGTGAATCCTTTAAATTACCGGATCACTGTAGCGTTTTTCAAGCGGAAATAAACGCTATTCATGAAGCCTTAAAATGGTTAAAGATAAACAGAATATCATCAACGGATATCTGCATTCTATCAGACAGCCAAGCTGCCCTACGAGCCCTGGATGCATTCCAAACAACATCAAGGAGTGTCTTACGTTGTCGCCAATCTCTAAATGAGATGGCCAAACAATATCGTATAATATTATGCTGGGTCCCAGGCCACAGAGATATACCAGGGAACTGTAGGGCAGACCAACTTGCAAGAGAAGGTACCTGTATGCCAGACATAAGTAATTTTATGGAGATACCTCTCGCAACTTGTAAGCTTCTCATTAAGGACGCACTAATCAATTCAACAAATCAGAGATGGATTAGCGCTAACACCTGCGAAATTGCTAGGCAAACATGGCCAAGGCTTAATTTACGTCTGTCCAAGAGTATTATAAAACTGAGTAGACTTCAAATCAGGACCTTAGTAGGGGCCCTCACAGGACATTGTCTCATAGAAAATCATGCAAGGAGATTAGGCGTATACACGCATGATTTCTGTCGTAGCTGCAGAAATGAGGAGGAATTGGAAACAATTCAACACCTTTCTTGCACATGCCCGGCTCTAGCCAGAAGCAGAAACCGATTTTTAAAATCCTACTTCTTAACGAACATAGATAATCTATACACTTTAGGTATCAACAACCTTTTACGCTTTGTCAAAAGCTCAGGATGGTTCAATATGGAAAGGGAAATGTAGCCCAGCCCCCGCGGCTCACAACGGACCCACTCCGTGGTCTAAGTGGCATCGTTGTCTCTATGTGCGATGCGGCTGCCAAACCTACCTACCTATTATCATTGCCAAAAAATAATCAGTGGCGCCTGGTGGCACCTGGTGGCACCTGCAATTGATTAAAACTGAAAGAGACGCTATTAAGCAACACGTTGATACTAGTTTCTGACCGTAGGTAAATGTAGCTCAACTTGCAGATCCAAGAATATGAAGGAATATGATTTTTTGTTTTTTTTTCGTAAAATTGATTATAAATAGATAATCAAATGCTTCACAGCCTTTGTTCTTCCGGCTAAAATATATAAAAATATCGTACCCTAAATGAAAAATAAAAAATTGGAAGTCGGCTCAAGCAAAAGGAAAAAAAACCAACTTGGGCTTTGAAGTTTTTTCTTAGTCAGTTCAATACTATAAAAAAATTATACTTTTGACATATCTATAAAAAAAAAAACTGTAAGTCGGAGTTTAGTAATTCTTTTTGATTTTATTGGTGGTTCTATTCTGGAATTTAGAAATACCATTAAACATTGCGTAGGTGGTATGTTGCAACGTGTGCGACGTGGTTTCCATTTAAAAGTAGTGAATGGGGAAGTGGTGCTCATGAATAATTAAATATAGCATTACTCAATGTTTTTGTTAGTGTTATTTTTTAACTTCTAGTATGCCTCTGGTTAGTAGCCTCAGGTATGGAAAACAAATCCATGGTAATTCCAGTGCAATAGTTTATGAAGAGAAACTCTATTTAAAACGTACATATTGTAAAAGGTGGCGCAAATTTAATCATCCGATTTTGTTTTTGAATCGTTTTCTACTAAATAAAAGAACTGAGCAATGAGTAATCTGAGTAATGGAAATCTTGAGGAAGTTGCCATTGAAGAAGCACTGGATTGATTGCTTACTCCTATAATAACTGTAAGAGAGTTAAATATCTACTCCGACAGCCAGGCGGCAATTAAACCCTCGTTGTTAGTGCATTCGAAACTAGTCGGCGAATGCTTAATTTTTCTCTCGACTGTATCCAAATACTTTGATATTAGGCTCATTTGGGTTTCTGGCCACAATGGCATAGCGTGGAACTGCTGAGCTGATGAGCTGGAGGACGTTCTTGGATTTTTCCCTCCACCCCTCCAATGCTGCTTCCGCATTGCTTCGAGGTAGAGGGCCAAAACGGCGTCCTAAGAAGGACACTTACTTACTCCCCCTGCGTCCAGGGTCGCCTGGTTTGAGAAACCTATGCTCAATGCTCTTTGGCTAACTTTCCATTTCGCGCTTCTTTTTTCGGATAATATCCTCTACAAAATTTGTGACGGCATTCCATTTTTCTTCGTCTATCATCATTTTGTCGATAATTTCTTCAGGTGTAAATACACCAATAGCTTGTTGTAGACCTGTTCTCTTTACGTTCCACCTCTCGCGTTAAAAGAAGGTGTGCTCCGCATTATCATACTCAGTATCTCCATATATGCAGTTTGGTTGGCTCACTTTTCCCATTCGCCACAGATACTTGCGAAAGAACCCATGTTCGGACAAAAACTGTGTGAGGTAATAGTTAACCTCACCATGCTTTCTTTCTACCCACTTTTTTAGATCATACCGTTATCATCTACCATACCGTTCAGAGTTCCATCTTGCCTGCCAAAGTGTGAGCGTTTGAACTCTAATATCGGAGGAGCGTGGTACTGGGATTCCTGTGTTTTTTGCCTCCCATCGCCGTTTGCGCTCTTGTGCTAGAATATCTATAGGGATGGGTCCGCTGATAA
The DNA here is from genome assembly GCA_037575425.1 of Anastrepha fraterculus. NCBI lineage: Eukaryota > Metazoa > Arthropoda > Insecta > Diptera > Tephritidae > Anastrepha > Anastrepha fraterculus. The sequence continues at coordinate 239,897 of JAYXIM010029873.1, forward strand.
CTAACACCACTGCTTCAGATACTATTCTGTATGACGAAGGCACTCTGAGGGCACAGGCACAGATTGCAAAGTTTTCCGCCAGCATTGCACCCTTAGGGAATCTGCCCATATTTCGCATCCGTATAAGACAATCGAGTTCGTAGTGTCCATTAAAAGTTTTTGCTCGTTGATGGGTGTAATTACCGAGCATTGCCTGTTAGGTAGCCATGCGGTGAGTCTTCAGATTGCCTGAAGTCCTTTCTGCGGGAGCTGTCTGAAGGATGAAGTGGAATTATCTCAGCACCTTTTCCTCAGCTGCCCTGTTCTCGCCGGGTTAAGATGCAGATATCTGGGCTCTAATTTTTTTGTTACTTCTCTGCATATAGCAGGTTTAAACAGTTTCATCAGTTGTTGTTGTTGTTGTGGCAGCATAAACATTCGCCATACATGCTGCTGAAGTGACAGTCCTTGGCCGGTTACAAATTCGGGTCGCTTCGGTTACGTAGCGACCGACTGTCTCGGGAACGGAATTTCATCAGTAGCTTTAAACGGTTAATGCAAATGTAATTACCCACCGTTTGGTCGTCATCCCCCAATCCAAAGCCCCTTCTTCCTTTTTCCCTTCTATTTTACTCCTTTGCTTCCACAGCTATGGTTACCCACTGCGATCGATCCTCTGCTACGCCCTTCCAGTTTGCGATCTCCATTTTCCGCAAGTCGGTTGTAACCTCATCAATCCAGCATTTGTTTGGTTTTCCTCGAGCTATCCGTCCAACCACTTGCCTATGGAACGCTATACTGGCATTATATTTATCGTAGAGCCTTTCTTTAAAATCTCGGTATTTGTGCAGCGCTACTGCCTTAAGTATCCACACCTCGCTGCTGTATGTTAGTATGGGCCGTACAAGCGCTTTATATTGGGTTCGGGAATAAGTTCGAAGAGTTTTTACTCAAGGTTTTTATTTAAACAAAAAACACTAATTTTGTCAGTAAGTTAAGCAATTATATATTTGTCGTTGTTGTATACAACCTCTTGCCAGCTCTCGACCAATTTGTTGAGGCCTTCCACCAAAAATCGCCTGGTCTGGTGTCAAATGAGTTGTTGATCCAGTTTTTAAGGACGTCTTTGTTATCGAAGGTTTGAGGGAGCGGAATAGATGGTAATCGGTCGGCGCAATGTCCGAACAATTTGGCGGATGATAAAGGATCCCACATTCGAGCTCTTGGAGTGCGGCTTTCACGACTTGTGCAAAATGGGGTCTGTCGTTGTCGTCAAGGAGTAAGGTTTGTCTATGTAGGTCAGGTATTTTCAGTCGAATAGCTTCATCACGCGGTGTAGCTAGACAATGCCGAGCTGCTTGCTGTTCGTGGCATTCTTTTTGAGCACTTCCCAATGCACCAGGCCCTCCCAGTCCCCCCAAACACATGTCATGATCTCTCTGGATGAAGATCCGACTTGGCTCTCGGCTTTGGTGTATCTCTTTGAGTCACCTACCCCTTTATTTGCGTCACATTGATGTATAGGCAGCATTTCTCATATTATGTGATGACTCGGTACAAAAAGCGCTGTTTAGACCGCGCAGCAATTTAAAGGCGACTTTTTTTGGTTTTTTTCGTTGAGCTCGTGAGGCATGCAGGCTCCCAATTTTTCGGTAAAACCCATTGAATGAAGGTAACTGAAAATCGTTTTATGATCACAGTTTATATTTTCCGCCAAATCACGACTGGTTTGGCGACTGTTCTTCTTCAAAATTGACTTGAGACGTTTTCCGTCGAAGTTGGAAGGCCTTCCGCTGCGGAACGTAGCATTGACGTCAAAGTCGCCATTTTTGGGCTCTGCAAACCATTTCCGTGCTATAAATTCGGTTATGACACTTTTCCTGTATACGTGGCAAATGCCCCGGGCTGCTTCGGCGCCTCGGCAGCTTTTTGACCTCGATGAAAAGCAAAGAAAAGCAGTTGTCGAAGATGTTGATTTTTGCCTACATTTATCATAACTCTCGTGTTTCATAGCGTTATCGGGATTAGTTTTATCATTTTTAGCGGTATTTTTTCAAATTTCAATTTCAAAAAAGGTCGAGCCCAGGAGCACCAGGAGATTTGGTGGCTCCTAAAACACTCAGGCTAAAACAAAGCCCATTGTATTTAAAGCTCTGGAAAGAGGCTGGATAGTCAAGGAGGGAAGGAGAAAAGTATCAGAGAAAGAGACAGGAAAGAATAGAGACAGAGATAGAGATAGTTAGTCCTGTGAGAATTTTTCAGATTCTCCAGTTTTAGAGAACGAATATTACTTATTCTCATGACATCGGAACCCAAAACTCGTAGCCTTGCTCTAGCAAAGGCAGGACACTCACAGAGAAAGTGCTCAGTGCTATCCGCCTCCTCCAAGCATGACAGGCACATTGGGTCCTCAATGATTCCAATGGTGGTCATACTATATGCTGACCCCATGGGTTGTGTCCTGTAATGATACCAACCATCAACCGAATGTCTTTTCTTCTAAGTTTTAGCGCATACCTTGTTTAGACATTATATAGTTCAGAAGGTTTCTATTGGTGCTGTCGAAAGCTTGCTTAAAATCAATGAACAGACAATGCAAGAGAGTTCGAACTGTCTGTGTTCCTCTAGTATTTGCATTAGGATTTACCCTGGAGAATGCACACTGGTAGGCATCCAAAATTGACTCTGCATATAAGCTAAACCTTTTGTCATGTATGTTTGTAAGAGTTCCTTAGAGTGATTCATTTTGCGCCACCTTGTGAATTCCTTATTTCATTACTGCTATGTGCGAGCACATTTTCGAAAGCTGTTGCAAGTCGCTAGAGTCTTGTCTTAAACATACTTTCCTTTACTGAGAGATATGTAACTAAACTTTTATATATCTCGTACACACATATGTAAATACATCTATACATATACACATACATTATTACAGATATTTTATTACTTCAAAAAAACTTTTCATTACGTTGAGAAGAAGCTTCTGGGCGCAACAGCTGTAAATATTTTACTAAATAACAGCAACGCCTACGCTTCGCCAAGTCTTAGAACCTGAATGCCACTTAAGCCGAGACGACGAGTGTCCATGTATTGCATTTTAAGGTCAAAAAAGAGTACAAGAAATATTTGTGACATGACAAAGTCGCTCGTTGAACTCATGGTGCGTCTGTGTGTGTGTGTGCGTGTAAGCGTAGGTCGCACTCTAAATTAATATAGTTATTTTCCAGAGTTGCTCAAGTACGCCTCGCTACGCATATGCGTTCATCATATGTTTGTGTGTATGCTGGCCTGAGTGTGGCTAATGCAGTGGTGAATGACAGCAAAAACGTCCAAGCCGTGCCATTAATTAGATATACTCGTACATATACAAAATGAAATGAAATTGGGAGCAAGTATGCGCCATATGCTGGTACGCTAACTATATCAAAATATGGTATTTATATGACACTTACCCTACTGCAGACATATGGAAGTGTGCACCCTGCAGGAAAAAGCCAAACTAGCATATTCCGAATGCTGTCGCAAAATTCGTTGAGGATATTATCCGCAAAATCAGGTGTGAAATGGGAAATTATGCTGAAGAGAATTAAGCGTATGCTTTTCAAAAGATGCGAAGGGAGAGTAAGTGAATGTGTCCTTCTTAGGGCGCGGGACGCCGTCTTGGACCTCTAACTCGAAGCAATTCGAAAGCAGTCGCGGGATTGAGGAAAAAGTCCAAGAGAAAAGGAGGGATTATTTGAGTGGAATCACCACACATTATATACGTTTACTATACGGATTGGTAGTTTGGTGGAATGTTCTTGGAAGAGATTACAACATCTAATCATCGTACATATGGAACAACATTAAGACTTCTTCTTCTGAATTGGCGCTATAACCGCTTACGCGATTTTGGCTGCGTTTAACAAAGCGCGCCAGTCGTTTCTTTCTCGTGCTAACCGGCGCCTATTGGACACACCAAGTGAAGCCAAGACCTTCTCCACCTGATCTTTCCAACACAGAGGAGCCTTTCCTCGTCCTCTATTACCACCAGCTGGTACCGCATCGAATACTTTCAAAGCCGGAGCGTTTGTATCCATTCGGACGACATGAACCAGCCAACGTAGCCGCTGAATCTTTATTCGCTGCGCTATGTCTATGTCGTCGTAAAGCTCATACAGCTCATCGTTCCATCGTCTGCGATATTCCCCGTTGCCAAAGTGCAAAGGCCCAAAAAGCTTACGCAGAATCTTTCTCTCGAACACTCCAAGCGTCGCTTCATCGGATGTTGTCTTCGTCCAAGCTTCTGCGCCATACGTTAGGACGGGCATGATGAGAGTCTTGTAGAGTGTTAGTTTTGTTCGTCGAGGGAGGACTTTACTGCTCAGTTGCCTACTTAGTCCAAAGTAGCACTTGTTGGCAAGAGAGATTCTAAGTTGGATTTCAAGGCTGACATTGTTATCGGTGTTAATGCTGGTTCCTAAATAAACGAAGTCTTTTACAACCTCAAAATTATAACTGTCAACAGTGACGTGGGTGCCGATACGCGAGTGCGCCGACTGTTTGTTTGAAGACTGGAGGTACTTCGTTTTGTCGTCGTTCACCACCAGACCCATTCGCTTTGCCTCTTTATCTAGTTTGGAGAAGGCAGAACTAACAGCGCGGTTGTTAAGGCCGATGATGTCAATATCACTTTGCGCTCTTATAGAAAATTGTGCCTGAGCGACTAAGTTCTGCGGCTCGTACGATCCTATCCAACATCAGGTTAAAGAAGTCTCACGACAGCGAGTCACCTTGCCTGAAACCTCGTTTGGTATCAAACGGCTCGGAAAGGTCCTTCCCAATTTCGACGGCGCTGCTGTTGTTGAGCAACGTCATCTTGACATAAAGACGCACGCCACAAAAAGGAGGAAGAGCTCGGCTAAACACCCAGAAAGGGTGTACGCGCTAATTATATATATTTATGTGACGGCCGGTGCAATCAGATCATGTCCTAGGGAGGCATCTAATGCACTGATACATGGTTAGATCTCCATATCAGGAAGATGACTACCATTGAGTGTATTCAGAATAAATGAAGGGGGGCGCTGGAGGGAAAAAACTTATGGTTGTGCTAGTCTACTATTTCAACAAACTCAGTTCAACTCGGGAAAGATTGATTACATCGTCTCCATGATCACTTTCATTAGAAATTTTGTCACTCTCTTTCTATCCCGGGGGGAATAGAATAAGGGGCTCTCACTAAACAACTTCGACACTACAGTCTATACAGATGGTTCAAAAATAGATTGTGGTATTAGGGCAGATATATATTCCCATAGACTTATGTAGAAATGAACAATTTGTGCATCTTCCTAATACTTGCAGTGTCTTTCAGGCAGAAGCAGTGGCAATTGGGGAGGCTTGTAGACTATTACTTCTGCTTTAAGTGCAATATCGGTTTTTTTTCGGATAGCCAAGCTGCAATCCTGGCACTGGATTCGGCAACAAGAAACTCTAAACTGGTGGAACAAAGCAAAAATTGCTTTACTACTTTGAGTGAAAACCATAAGGTTACCTTAATCTTGGTCTCGGGAGATCGAAACATTGAAGGTGATGATAAATTTGCTAAGCTGGCAAGAGGGGGATCTGCCATGAGAAGAATTCTTGTAGAATCGGTATTCACACCACTGAGTGCAGACAGGAATGCAATTCTTTCGAAATACCTCCGAAACGCGGATTGCAGATGGAGAGACCAGACAACAAGCAAAGTTAATAGAATAAAAAAAAAACAACAAACAAACATCAATACTGACAAATATTAAACGAAGAAAATCCTGCAGACCCACAGCTGTGATAACTGGTTTATGGTCTATCGGGGAAGAAGCGGCCGAAATAGGCATCTCTCACAACGCAAACTGTCACAGTTGTAGACAACGACGGAAGAAGGAAACGATTTTCCATTTCCACTGTGAATATTTTGCCTAGATTCGTTTCAGTCTTGTTTTCCTCTGAACTCTGCAGAGGACTTAATGAAGGCGATTGAAAAGGTGATGCCGGAAAACTGTGCACCGAAGGGGTGCATTATTTTCGACCACAAAAATACTCGTATGCAGATAAACTAATGGCTAGACTAAGTTTATCTTCGAAAAATGTCTGCAATAAAAAATCTATTTCAGCATTCCCTCAGTAAGAGCCGTGAGTGCCGCCTGACTGTCACTCAGAATGGCAATTCGCTTGGAAGATGCTTAAAAAACTGCCCATCGGAACAGACAGTTCGGTTCTGGGGCCATAAATTCCAGCACCTATGCCTTCTGGGCTCTTCGAGCCATCTGTGTACCAGTGCAGGGTAGAAGAGAGATAGAACACGTTCCCATGACAGTTGGTTCTACGTAACCGGAACGACCCGGATTTATATCCGGCCAGAGATTTATTTCCCGTACAGATATTCATACAAGGAATGTTTATGCTACAACAATAACAACAACAACAGATCACGAATTGGTTAAGCTGAAAAGTGAACTAGTGGTATTCTACAAGGTGGAGCAAAATTAATAAACCTACAAAAAGGCAAGCAATGGAGTGCGTAGAGATCAAAGTAAAGACTTTCATCACTCAAAATAATTTTTGTTTATCTTAGTTAGTAAAAAAGTTATTCAAAAACAAGTTTGGATGATTAATTTTGCGCCACCTTATAGCTTACAACTATTTCTATGTGATTTTTCCCTGCAGGGTAGGTATGCGCATACTCTTTCTGCATACTCAAACGTGCATAGATGAATTTGCACGCGTATGCACACACATACATACATACATATACACATACAAGTATAAAGAGAATTCCATATATTGTCACTTTACCCAGAGACTTCGCCACCAAATTTAATGCAATTATTTATGTTAATAATGCAGCTATTTTGTGTAGCCATAAACAAATTAATTAGTAGGTGTTTGCATGTGCTTTCAAAGGGCTTTAATCAAACAACAACAACAATAACCAGCACATAGTAAAAAGCTACTTTTCAAAGAAAAACAGATGAATCAGAATGCCACACTGTGCCGTCTTGGTGGGCAAATAGCGAAATATTCGAGAGAGTTTGGTATTTTTGTGAAGCCAATTTATTTTTATTTATTTTTACTTTTATTTATTTATCAGCTAAAAGAAGTAAGTCGAAATTTGCATACTAAAATATTTTTATGTCGCCAGGAAGTCACTAAAGTAAACAAACTTAATGCCAAGAATTTTAATCAGTGAGAAATGAAATTCTAAAATGCAATTTTTTTAAATTAAATGTAGGTTTGATGCACACAATCCGCGTGCCAATTTTGGGCGAGTTCTCTGAAGTTGTTAGCGAAATGCACGCATGGAACAGCCCATCGTTAAAAATTTTACTTGCATCAAATTTCCCGTTTTGTTTTCATTATTTGCACCAAATTTGAGTAGTTTCGCTCCATTTATAAAAGATAGTTCAGGCCTTTTTCTTTTTTTTGAAAATACAATAATGCCGTTATATCGCAGGTGGGCGTGTTTAGCGATCAATTAGCAATCAATGCGAACCGAGTTTCATCAACTTTAACTTTTGGTCGAACAAACAGGGCTAGGTCGATTCCTCTCACCATTCTGAGCTTTTGATTTAATTCACACAATAATACATAATAGGTGGCCGCCGTAGCCGAATGGGTTGGTGCGTGACTACCATTCGGATTTCACAGAGAGAACGTCGGTTCGAATCTCGGTGAAACACCAATATTAAGAAAAACATTTTTCTAATAGCGGTCACCCCTCGACAGGCAATGGCAAACCTCCGAGTGTATTTCTGCCATGAAAAAGCTCCTCATAAAAACATATCTGCCGTTCGAAGTCGGTTTGAAACAGTAGGTCGCTCCATTTGTGGAACAACATCAAGACGCACACCACAAATAGGAGAAGGAGCTCGGCCAAACACCCCAAAAAGGGTGTAGGCGCCAATTATGTATACTACTGTGGGCAAAAAGTAAGGTGAATTTATTTGTCAAACTTCGCGGGATTAAAATTTCGCTCTAGTTATTTTTTTCATGAGTTGGCAGCACTGTTAATAACATCTGGGCCAACTTTCATGTGAATGTCATTATCAGTAATATATTTACGCTTGCCAAACGACCAAGAGTGCATTTTTCGATTTTTACAATGTCTGGTTTGATTTGCTATCAAATTTTGTTTGCGGTAAGAAATTTCGGCTGCGGAAACGTTTAGCATGTAGCAGAAGGCATTTGGTGATTCGACCATGTCGCAGAAAAATGTTTATAAGTGGTACAAAGATTTCAAAGAGGGTCGAGAACGTGTTGATGACTTGGAGCGCTCCGGACGACCATCGACGTCAACAGATGACCAACACGTCAATAAAGTGAAGGAGTTGGTGCTCAAAAATCGTGGGTTGACTGTTAAAGACCTTACTGATATGATCGGAATATCAGAAGGATCTGTGAAAACCATTTTGAAAGACCATTTGGGCCTACGAAAAGTCAATTCCTTCCACCTGGCCAAACTGTTAATAAGGAATATCATCTGAGCGTTATGCGTCCTTTACGTGAAGCAATTCGTCTAAAAAGACCAGAATTATTCGCCAACAACTCTTGATTTTTGCATCAGGATAATGCACCGTCTCACACTGCACTCGTTCTTTGTGACCATTTCGCCAAAAATTCCACGCATATCGTTCCGCAACCACCGTATTTGCCTGATTTGGCTCCGTGTGACTTCTGGCTATTCCCAAAACTCAAGAGGAGATGAAAGCTGAATCGAAGAAGGTGCTGATGGCTATATCGGAAATGGACTATTTGGCATGTTTCGGGGATTGGAAAAATCGTTGGCATAAGTTTATTTCATCGAGAGGGGATTATTTTGAAGGGGATGAAATTGATTTACAAGAATAAATAAAGATTTTGCTACAGGTGTGCTGATAGGTCTATAGTCACCAGCATAAATAGCATTTGTCTATTTGCGACTGGGAAAACTATAGCCTTTTTTCATACTGCTGGAAAACATGAACTTGTCAAGCAATAGTTTATTATAACCCAAATAATAATAAATAGTAAAGAGTCCTGTGAAATATTGGATGACTATATGGACGAATTTTAGCGAGATACCATCATCCCCTACAGCATTCGACTTTATTTTGGACAGGGCTTTCAGGACATCTACCTCACTAACTGCCATAAATTGAAACTGGTGCTTTAGAGTAGCACAAAATGAGAATCTTTTTAGATGGGATTACAATGTGTTTCCTTACCAACACTAACCAAGTAGTCATTAAGTTAATCAAGGTCAATCTCACCTCCGAGACTTTCTTTGCCATGAATTTAAAATTTTTTTAGGTTGCGCCACAGTTCTGATGGATCAAGTTTTGAGTAACTGTACCAACGTTTTGCTTCTCGTACTATTGCAGAGGTTTTATTTGTAGGAGGAACTCGGCCAAACACCAAAAGGAATGTAAGCGCCAATTATACATATACAGGTATATAAAAGGTTTTCCAATAAGAGGTGTTATTTTGATATTCAATCAATGATTTCGTTGCTTGTGTGGCACGTGGCGCCGTCTTGTTGAAAATAAACGTTATCATATCAATAGCATCCAATTACGACCATAAAAAATTGTTAATCAACTTTCGACAGCGCAATCCATTCACCGTAACTGTTGCTCCAGCTTCAATTTCGAAAAAGTAAAGTCCAATGATTCCGCCGTACCATAAACCGCACCAAACAGTCACACGTTGAGGATAGAGAGGCTTTTCAACACTAACTTTTGGATTTTCTGAGCCGCAAATCCGACAATTTCGCTTGTTGACGAAGCCGCCGACGGTGGAAATGGGCCTCATCACTCAAGATGATTTTTCGATGGAATTCCGGATCATTTTCATGCATTTCAACGACCCACTCAGCAAAGACACGACGTTGATGAACGGCCGGCTTGAGTTCTTGTGTTAACTACACTTTATAAGCCTTAAGATCCAAATCTTATGCAATAATACGGTATAATGACATTTGTGGAATGCCTAATTCCAAAGAACGACGCAATCTTTGCGGCTGTTCTTGAGCGACGTTCACGGGTTTTATTCTTTGCATCACTAACTTGCCCCAACAGCTGGAATTTGTTCACCAATTTCTGTATTGCGGTCCGACAAGGTGCTTCACGATGACCCAAAAATGTTCTAGTTTTACGAACTGTCGAATTTGAAAACATATTGAACATCATTTAAAGATATGCCACTGACCGATTTGGAGTGATTTCAGCTGTTAGATAGGGGAATACATACACCAGATATTCTATTTTTGCCCATTATTTTTATGGATGGTAAGCACTGTGCAACTTCGCGTTGAGGCGACCTCGAGCATTAAGAACTTGCCCATTGCTAGGAATGTGGAAATGGTGCGGCTATAATACAGACTATTTGCGTTATGATTCGGCTTTTATGGTCTGCTGCACAAGTGCACACACATTCACACACACACACACACATATATATATTTGTATTCACTGAAATAGTAGGCGACTGAGTAATTTGCGCGTCATATGCACAAAAAATATCTGAGGCAAGTGTTGCCGCGACTTTTGGTATTAATTAGAAGGCTCTTAGGAATGGTTTTGTGTGTTCAAAGACTTTATGCCAGAGGATGCTTTTTGTTTTCTTTTTCGAAATACAGGTTGCTTATAATTTTTCCACATACGAAAAAAAAAACTGCATGCGTTCATGTGTTTGTGCATACGTACGTACGAGTATGAATGCCGTGTAATTCTCCTCTTGTTAAGTTCGGCGCTTGCTATGCTTCTTTGAGTTAATTATACGTATCGCATTCTGATACTGGCGTTTACATGATTTTCATCTCTATTATAAACTAATTAAGCCATTCGTATGTGTGCGTGTGTGCGGTCGTCCTTGGTAAATCCCCTGGAAGGTGGTTGTTGTGGGGACAAGAAATCGCATCAGAAGGTTAGAAATTAATTGATTTTCAGTTATTGTCACATAGGTTCTTGTTGAAAGCACCACCTCAGGTGCAGACAGGTTATCAAAGCAGGCAGAAATATATGAGGGGGCGTTCAATGTATATGGCAGTAATTTACTAGTGAGGTGAGTAATTTAATAATTACAATAAATAGTCCCTAACGACTCATACGTATGCCCGACTCACATGCGATATTCCCCAGTTCGGAATAAACCACCCCATCGCCTCGCTTTTCTGCTTTTTCTCTTCGGTATTACCAGTTAAGATATTCCTTCGAGGGAGCAGGATGTGTTTATTCACTCATTTGTCTGCGTTCATTATCATCATGCCTTCGCATAATTGTTGAGGCTACGTTACAACCATAGTTCCATGTTTCTTCAGATTCTAGCATATATTGTACTAGACTAGCAGCTGTCATGCGCTCGCCGATATTTGAGCGCTACATGTTTCGTTCCCATCAAATCTAGAGCATTCTAACAGGGCATGCTCAGGAGTTTCATATTCCTTATTCATCATATTCCGCAGTATAGACAAAATGGGGAGTGTGTGGGCTTGTGTTTGTACAAATACTGCCTGAAACAGCCATGCCCAGTTAAAAACTGTATCAGCATGAAGTTAAAGTTTCCATGTGTTCTCAGTATCCATTTCTGTATTTCGGGGACTAAAGTGAAAGTGGTTCTTCCCTTCCCACTATCATTCCATTTGGCCTGCCAATTCTGCAGAGCGATATCATCGATCCTCTGTAGGCCATCCCTCAGTGAGGCTTTGTTACGAGATATCCGCGCGTTTTTTGTACGCTGGAATTTTTTTTCATGGATTTTTCAGGGATTCTACCTGCTATTACCCCTGCTGCTTCGTCAGATATCGTCCTATAGCCTCTAATAATTCTAACATTGCATAAGCTGTACACCCGTTTAGCCTGTCTCAAGTAGCTGGGATATTTCACAACGTCACCCCACACTTCCGCAGCGTTAAACAGGGTCGAGTTGCAGACGCTTGCTCACAATGCTCTCATTTAGATGAAGACGCGCAGGATTTTGCAGCTTTGGAGCTTGCGTATTCCAGATGCTTTTTAAAATTGAGCCTTCTGTCAATCATTACCCCTAAATATTTTATCGGTATCTGTTGATATTATATTGTGACCACCAACCTTTATTTGACGGGTTTCAACTTTTCGTCGAGAACTTATCAGACTCTGTTCGGTCTTATGTTCTGCTAGTCTTAGTCTAGAAGATTGTAGCCATTGCTTAATTTTATTGATGGTGTCCTCTACCCTTCGTGAGACCTCTTCTAGAGTTTTCCCTACGACTACCACAGCTAGGTCATTTGCATACCCAACAATACTTGCTTGCTCGTGCTGTTCAAATTGATCCAGTGTTTGGAGTAGCTTAAGGCAGTTGTAGCTGAGCCACATCTTCACCAACTCTCTGCAGAAAAGAACTCGCGATTTATTTTCTGTTTCTAATTCGAGCACCAATCAAGCAGTAGAAGAATATTAATTCACTTCATGCAAATCTAATATTTTCAGATTTAGGACCCCAACTAATAACCCCAACTTCTCAATGTCACCTGCACCTGCCATATTGGCAATGCCTTCGCTTCTCCACATTAGATATTTGCTTAGACTTTAATTTCGTTTGGCATGAAAACATCGCAAACTATTCCAAAACTGAGAAATACTTACCAAATATGCGTGATAGGCTTGAGCGAGGCACTCCACTTTAATTAATTTGGTGTTTTCACAAATTTTTGGCGTTGACTGCTTTAGATTGAGTGATATGCCGTTACTAATTTAAGCGCAAATATTCACAAAATCACAAGCATCTACGCAAACAAAGCAACCGCTTGCGGTCACAGAAAATAGTTATCCTAGGATATGGTGATGCCGCTGGTTATTGAAGCGGGTGATCGTGTGACATTACGACTTGTAAAGCAAATCAGCATGCGTCAAAAACCACAACAACCCATTGACAAAGCAAGCGTTCACTTATTGTCGAATGGCAAACCACTTTGTTATGCACAAATTAGTTTGGCAAGTGTGCGGTTAGAAGAGGCGCAAATTCTATGTAGTTCATGTTTTCGTGCAAGACTTTGGGCATTGGATTGGTTTGAGGTTGAAGGGATTAGAGTGGAAAAAAATCCATTCTGCATATTCTAAGCGAATTCATCACTTAGCCACTTACTTTGTGGCCATTCACGTCAGTTGAGATATACTTATAAATTGGCTGGAAGGATGAATTGAGTTTTACCGAATGAAAAAAATTATATTTAATTATTATATTGAAATTTTAAGATTTATTCACTAATAATAATAAATTTCTGAGGTTTATTCTATTGTACAAAAAATATAACCATATATCGAGTCATATTTTTTCGATCAAAGATAAAACTCATTTTTCAAGTATTACTTTTTTGATTTGAAATAATGATTATTTGTTCAGTTAATATTCTTTTGACATTATTTTCGAGTTTTAAGTTTTCCAAAAAAAAAAACGATAACTTTTTGAGAGTTTATTTTTTTGCCAGAATAAGACACATTTAATGAGCTTAATTTTTTCTCTCAGAAATAACTATTAAAAAATTAAATAAAAATAAATAATTGGCACATTCTTTTGTGTTAGGTTTTTGACCGAGCTTATTTACTAATAACAGGTGATTTTTTAGCTATTATCCTTTTAAGCAGTTGGTTTAAAAAGCTGACGCACGTTTCGTATTTTGTTTCACTGTCAAACATCCTCAGTTTGGTCTACAATTTAACCATGAATCGTCTTACAAACGAACAACGCTTGCAAATCAATGAATTTTATTATAAAAATGCGTGTTCTGTTAAGAAAGTTTATCGCGCGCTTCTTCCATTTTATGGTCAGTTTAATCGACCCACTGAAGCAGCTATTCGAGCTATTGTGACTAAATTTAGAACCAAATTTGCATTATTGGACATCAACCCACCAAAACGCTTACGTAGAGTGCGAACTGAAGAAAATATCGCAGCTGTATCGGCCAGTGTTAATGATGACCATCAATCATCGATTCGTCGCCGTTCGCAGCAATTGGGCCTCTGTTACTCAACAACGTGGAAACTTTTGCGAACGGATTTAGGGGTGAAGCCTTTCAAAATACAGCTGGTACAAGAATTGAAGCCGAACGACCTACCGCAACGCAGACTTTTTGGTGAATAGTCTCTTGAAAAGTTGGCCGAAGATCCACTTTTTTATCGAAAAATTGTTTTCAGCGACGAAGCTCATTTTTGGATCAATGGATGCGTAAATAAGCAGAATTGTCGATTTTGGAGTGCAGATCAGCCAGAAGAATTGCAAGAGCTACCAATGTATCCAGAAAAGGTCACAATTTGGTGCGGTTTATGGGCTGGAGGTATCATTGGATCGTACTTCTTCAAAGGTGCTGCGAATCGTAACGTAACTGCGAATGGTGAGCTCTACCGTGAAATGATATCCAACTTTTTTTTGGCCCAAAATGCAAGAGCTTGACTTGCATGACATGTGGTTGCAGCCAGACGGTGCCACATGCCACACAGCACGCGTAACAAAGGATTTGTTGAGAGGCGAGTTCGGTGAACATTTTATTTCACGTTCGAGACCTGTCCATTGGCCACCCAGATCGTGCGATATAACGCCTTTAGATTATTTTTTGTGGGGCTATGTTAAAGCTCATGTCTATTCAGACAAGCCTGCTTCCATTAACGCATTGGAAGACAACATTAAAGCATTTATATGTGGGATACCGGCCGAAACATTGGAAAGAGTATGCCAAAATTGGAAATAATCTTCAAACATTAAATTGTATGGACTGTACTATCGATTTTAAAAAAAATTGAATGCATTTTTCTGAATTTTACGTGTGTTTTTTTGAAAAACTTTCCTATAGCTCTTAAAAAATCACCCTTTATTACTACAAATTAGTATTTGAAAATTTTGAAATCATTAGGGAACCGTTAAAGGGCGTTAAAAAATATATACATATACAATTTTTCATTCCCAGTCCGGAACGATAGGCGCTATTAACAGTAGGGTGACATTTACAGATTTTAAGGTGTGACCTAAACATACAAATATCTTTGAAACCGTACTTGGACTGCTTTAATTTTTCTTCATTGAAATTTTGAAAACAATGATTACAGGCCTTACAGGCCCTAGTTTAAGCATATTTTAGAATTGATGACTGTGAAAATCATTCTTTTCCGTCACAACTGTCCTAAGTGAATTCCTTATTAGTTCAATTGGTATTTTTTATTTTTTTCCTTGCTCACTCCTCTCGGGCGCATAGGGCCTCGACAAGACTCTTGCATCGTACACAGTTTTGTGCTGTTGTTTTTGCACCGTCCCATGAGATGTCGGCATCAGCTAGTTCGCGCAGCATCCACCTTCTCCAAGTGTTTTGTGGTCGACCGCGACCTCTGCTCCCTTGCGGGTTCCAGTCCAGTGCCATTCTTGTGATGCTATCTGGTCGTTTTCTCTATGTGTGACCTATTCATCACCACTTTTTGCGTTTGATTTGTCTAAGGATGGGTTCCTCGTTTGTTAATCTTTATAATGCGTCGTTACTGATAATGTTTCGCCAGAATATTCTGCATATGATGCGGAGGCATTTGTTGATGAAGGATTGTGGCCTCTGTGTAATGGTGTTAGAAACTAGCCATGTTTCGCTTCTGTACAACAATACGGACTTTACGCATGAGTCGAATATTCGTAGTTTAGTGCGCCTGGAGATTTGCGAACTCTCCCCTACTGTATGCATTCGACCGAATACCGCCCTAGCTATGTTTAACCTGCAGTTGACATCTTCATCTGCTCCACCATCTGCCGTGATGATGCAACCGAGGTATTAGAAGCTTTCGACGAATTCCGCCGGGCATCCGTCAACCAATATCTGCCTTGCGTTATTGTGGTTAACTCTTATGGCCTTGGACTTGGCGATGTTGACCTCCAGTCCGGCAGTACGTGCCAGTGCGACTAGTTCGTCCGCCTTTGCTTGCTTGTCAGAGAGTTTGTGAAGTCCAGGTTCTCAAGATACCTGATCAAACTCCATATAATGCCTTTTTTGTGCAGGGTCAGTTGGCTTATGACGTCATCAAGGATGAGGGCGAAGAGAAGAGGCGTCAGGGGACAACCTTGTCTGACGCCTGCGTTTTTCACACGATCGCTGTTATCGCCCTTGTGAAGCACTGCCAGTTCGGAGTTCTCGTAGAGGACAAAAACCAGCTTACTTGTCTCTTAAGGAGCTTTCGATATCTTTGAGCCTTCTTTGTATAGTTGAGGCTACAATAGATGATGTTAAGCAGGGTTATTCCTCGCCAGTTACCGCAGTCACGCAGGTCGTCTTTCTTGAGTAGCTTCACTATGATGCCTTTTGTCCAGGACGGAGACAGCGTTTCATTGCTCCAGACGGCGGTAATGTGGGGATGAAGAATTTTTAATATAATTTTTAATACGAAATTAGCCAGGATGGAAAAAGAGATTTTTATACAATATATTTTGGGAACAAAAGGAAAGCGGCTCAGTTGAACGCGCGTACGGTATTTGAGGTGTCAAAAAGATCGAATACTAAATAACCATTCTAAGAGTCGTAGAGATAAAGCGAAAAAGTTCGCGGTCAGAATTTTTTTAATACCAATTATAAATAATTTTATATGGTGAAAAGAGTTTTAGAGGAGCAGAATTTGCCAGATATGCCGACGTCATTCGTTTTGTATTTCACTAAATCAAAGCTAAATTTTGTGAAACACAAAACGAATGACGCAAAATCCAGAGTTCCCCTCAATTGTTTTTTTAACCATAACTAACGAGCAAACCTGGTATCTATCATCCTTGAGCGAAAATACAAATACATATAAATAAATGAGTGTTCGGATTAAATCGGTAATCTCGCAATATTTTATTTTATCTTTGCTTATTGGTCACATTCATTAGGGTTTTTCACAAAGCAATAACTTCATAATATATTAAAAAGATTTACATCTAATATATTTTTAAATGTCTTAACATCAATTTATAATGAAAACTTTCAAGTATTATAATATTAAATTTTCTTCATTTATACCGTACAGGCTTGTCAAGCACAGCCACACATACACTTGCATAGCAGTGCGCGTTGAATGAGAGAAATTATAGCAAGAAAAACAGCTAAACGAAATCATTTCAATTCAATTACATTGAATAGATTGTGTTGTTGCTATACTGGCTTTGTGCTCTTTCTCATTAAGTCGCTGCAGAGAACATTAACGTTCGCTGCATTGAAGTGAAACCTTGAAGAAGTATAGTGAATTTACGCGAATAAGAGATATACATGTATGTATGTATGTGTATGCAATAGCCCTGTAGTCAAATCGGCTACTTTTGAGCTCGTTTGCAACCAGTTTGCTTTGCAGCAGAAATAGTTAGTTTTCTATCAATTTTCAATGTGAGTAACTGGCTATGACCTACGAAATGTTAATTATAAGCCCACACGTCCTTGTTAAACCAATTAATGAGCTACCATAGTTCAAAATGGACAGAAATACAAATAGATGATTGACTGCACCAGCATAAATATTCGTATACTCTTCATTCCATGTACCCCAAAACATTTGACACAGGAAAAGGAAATCCTATATTTCCGCGGTAGACGACTGTAGTGATCGATATTTTGTAAAGTATCGATCAAACAATTTAAAGTTTATGTTCATTGTCAAGGTGGCATTTCACACTAAAAAATGCTTTTGCTATGGAAGTCAACAAATAGAAAATTCGGTACACTTTACAGTCTTTCTTTGATAAAGGCAAAAATGCGAAAATGCAAGCCAGGCCGCCTGTGAGTGATGTTTATCGTGCCGATACTGCAACAGCTAATTACGTGCGATTTCGGTTTCGTCGATTCCATTCAGGCATTTTTTGATGTTAAAGAAAATGTCATAAATGTCGATAAAATCACAGAAATTATCGCAGTGGACCTGCATATTAATAGTCGTAGCATCGCCCAAGAGCTAAAAATCGACCAGAAAACAATTTTAAACCATTTGTGCAAAAATTTTACTCAAAAATAATGGAGCTAATAATAGAAGAATAGTGTTTTCGCACACACCTCTAATTGGTCATTTTGCAACTAGTACAATTGGGTCACTCTCGAACTTATATGACTTTTCCCAATGGATATCAGTTCATGAGCTGCATAGAATGTTTGCTGACCTGTTTGACTTTTTGCTCATAATTAAGATTTCCATTACTCAAAATATATTTTTTTTAGTTGGCAAAAAATAAAAAGAAAAATTAAGAAATAAAAAAATGGCATGGGTGATTAGTTTTGCGCCACCCTGTATTAGGAAATATTCCTTCACTTCTCATTGCCTACTTTGCCTGAGTTTTATGTTTTTCATTAACAGCCAGTGTAGCTTTGTCCGAACATAGGTTATATTGGGTAGTCGAAAAAGTCTTTTCGTATTTTGTCAATAGATGTCGTTGGAGTCATCTATCTCCAGTGCTACCAATCACATTGTGTCATATGATATGGTGTTAGAAAGGTGACATTTTAGGCTTCATTTAACCAAAAAAAAAATTAAATTCGCAGAAGTTGAAAAAAAGTTATAGCTGTTCAAAAATGAGTGAAAATAATGAAGAAATTCGCTATATTTTGAAATTTTTGTATAAAAAAGGGAAGAATGCCACGTAAGCCACAAATGAAATTTGTGAAGTTTACGGAGACGATGCTGTATCAGTTCGTGTAGCACAAAAATGGTTCGCTTGCTTCCGTTCTGGAAATTTCGATGTGAAAGATGCACCTCGCTCCGGTCGACCTATCGTTGAAAAAGTCGATGAAATTATGGAAAAGATTGACCTGGACCGTCACATAAGCTGCCATGACATCGCCAAGGCACTAAACATTCATCATCAAACGATTTTGAACCATTTAAAAAAGGCTGGATACAAAAAGAAGCTCGATGTTTGGGTACCACATGAATTGTCTGTGAAAAATTCAATGGACGAATTAATATCTGCGATTCTTTGCTGAAACGAAATGAAATCGAACCATTTCTGAAGCGAATGGTAACAGGAGACGAAAAGTGGATCAAATTCGACATTAAATTGCCGGAAAAGATCATGGTGCAAGGATGGTGAAGCTCGACAAATGGTCACACAGCCAGGATTGACACCTCGAAAGGTTATGCTGCGTGTTTGGTGGGATTGGAAAGGAATCATCCACTATGAGCTGCTCCAGCCTCCCCTAACGATTGATTCTACACTTTACTGTCAACAACTGATGAGATTGAAGCAAGCAATCGGAAAAAACGGCCAGAACTGATCAGCAAAAAGGGCGTCGTCTTCCATCAGGACAACGCTAGGCCACACACATCTTTGATGACTCGGCAAAAACTGGGGGAGCTTGGCTGGGAAGTTTTGATGCATCCACCAAATAGCCCTGATGTTGCACCATCGGACTACCATTTGTTGCGGTCAATGCAGAACTCCCTTAATGGAGTAAAGTTGGCTTCAAGAGAAGCCTGTGAAAATTACTTGTCGCAGTTTTTCGCCGAGAAACCACAAAAGTTTTACACTGATGGAATAATGCCTCTAGAAGAAAAATCGCAAAAGGTGGTCGACCAAAATGGTTCATATTTGGTTTAATAAAGTTCATTATAAATATAAAAAAATGAGTTGAAGTTTGATTAGAAATACCCAATATATACTTACACAAAAATTCCTGTTTTTAAGGAGGCGGCCGTGGTTATTTTCCGATTTCACCCAATTTATACACAAATTTAATTTTTTTGTCAAGGTAACTTTCCTTGCTCAATTACGCAAAAAGATCTAAACTTTTCCTCAAGCTATAGTCGGTAACCGCAAAGGACGGACGGACGGAAATTTAATACTAACATATAAAAGGGGTCTTGAACTTCACGGATTTCCATAATACCTTTGTCCGATCTGCTTACAGATGATAAAGATTGGATAAGTTGTATTAAGTCATTATCGAGGTACATACATTTACTATCAAATTTACTCTAAAAAGGAACTTTGTGGTACTTTATCTCTTCTGTCGAATTTAGCTCAAGTAAGCCAACTCAAGTAAGTCAACTAATGAATAATGGATGGAGTGGCGCACAGTTGGCACTTTCTTTGGAAAAGAAAAGCGATGCCAAATTGTCATGGTTATAAATTCACCAGAAACGATCCAATTCGGGCCTCGTGGATTTCATGGCAGGGTATTTGCTGGGGTGGCTTGGTTGCGCTGCAGATGGTACAGTGCGTGTACTTGCATGTGTGTGTGGTATTTATGTCAAGCTGAGTTTTTGCGATTATGTGCTCACATGCAATATCTGCGTCTGCTATTTGCTTGTCTCTCTTATCTTCACTCTTTTCCAAGTGCACGCACTTACTCACTTCTTTTGCCTCATTAACTACTACTTACTTAAGCTCGTAAATTCTCTATTACTCGGAAAGAATTTTTTTTCGTGTGCTTATACGGTGCCACGCACGCATCTGACTACATGTACACATACATATATAATAGTTATATACACTTGCGCTCACAATAATAGCAGCACGACGGACGGAGTTTAAAAACTATTTTCTAGACTTACTAAACCAACTTCAGTTAACAAAAGCCGTGCACTGATAAGAATCTTAATAAAGATGTAAAAATAAAAAATAGCTTAAAAAAACTAAAAAACACGCTTTTATTGCCAATCCAACTAAAAAGTATAAAATAAATTTTAATGGCAAAGAGACCTATAATGAAGTAATAGTACTTGAACGATCAGTCATAGTCAGCTACCTCAGAACAGAATTATAACAAAAATTAAGATACAAATAGAATAATTCAAATTCGAGTTAAAAGCGTTTTTATTATGAATGAAAATTATTGTTATCATTGCAGTCAGTGAATTAATGATTCGATATATTCGTATTATATTTAATTCCTTTCTTATCGACTGTGTGTCTAAAGCTATGCAGTTATTGGCCGTGATAAAGAAGTAATCGGGATGAAGAACTTATTTCGTGGAGGGAGCCTGAGAAACGGCTACCCCACTCCATTGGCCAGTTTTTTTTCGATTTTCGTGGTGTGGTGCACTATGAATTCCTTCCACCTGGCCAAACTGTTAATAAGGAATATTATTTGAGCGTTATGCGTCGTTTACGTGAATCAATTCATCTAACAAGACCAGAATTATGGGCCAACAACTCTTGGTTTTTGCATCATGATAACGCACCGTCTCACACTGCACTCGTTCTTCGTGACCATTTCGCCAAAAATTCAACGCATATCGTTCCGCAACCACCGTATTCGCCTGAGTTGGCTCCGTGTGACTTCTGGCTACTCCCAAAACTCAAGAGACCACTCCGGGGAACGCGTTTCGAGTCGATTGAGGAGATAAAAGCTGAATCGAAGAAGGTGCTGATGGCTATACCTGAAATGGACTATTTGGCATGTTTCGGGGATTGGAAAAATCGTTGGCATAAGTGTATTTCATCGAGAGGGCATTGTTTTGAAGGGAATGAAATTGATTTACAAGAATAAATAAAGATTTCATTTTACAACCAAATTCACCTTACTTTTTGCCCGCAGATAAAAAAAAAGAAAATATTAATCCTGGCAATCCTAATAAGGATAATGGAAAACTTTTATCAAATTATTGCATTGTCATCGGTCCTTGATAGGTGTGCAAAATTCCAAGTCGATCAGATTTTTAGAAGCCAGTGAAAATTAAGCTCAAAGATTCCGTTACATACATACATACATACATACATACATACATGCATACATACATACATACAACCCGACCTAATAAAAGTGTGTTAATAACCGAAGTCAAGCAAATCATTAAAAATCCCAAGATAAACCAAGCGCCAGAACATAAAAAAATTTCATCAAAAAACCAAATCTTTTAATTAGAATTTTTAGAAAAATTTCGAATATGCAGTTTTACAACATGAGCAGTAAAGCCCCGTGCCTAGAGAAAGAGAACACACAGATATGAGACAGACTGTCAGTGTCATCCAATGTGTGAGCTTCAAGGCTGCTTCTGGTGGTAAGGCTACCAAGGTCGCCGAAAAGTCCACGAAAGGCAAGAAGTAGCTGCGTTCTAAAGACGGTAAAGATAAATGATTTAATATTAAAATCAATAGCAATAACAACAGCTTACCAAATTCCAGCTACACTAAATTCATAAATGTAATTTCCACCATTACAATTCAATACCTATTTATCTCTTGCCACCAAATGGCGATATGGAATGGAATTTTAATCACAGATGCGGCAACCTAGTAAAAAAGTAGAACACAAAGCGTCACCTGGTGCCTGTTCCGTGACCTTTTTGATCAAGATGTCATGTCGCGCTGCTATTATTGTGAACACTGGTGTACGTAAATGCGTAGAAGTATGAATATTTATTTGCATTTACTTTCTTTGATGGTTGGTTGGTATTCGACATATCCTTATTTGCTTCCTGGTGTCAACGTTTCATTTTTCGTAAACTACTTTCGGCAACTACTCAACTCAACTCATTTGTGTCTAACGATACTCGTATTACCATATATTTCATTGGCTTATTTTTGTTTTTCCTACATAATTTTAGTTTTTATATTAAGATGCCGGAAAAAGTGTGTGTTGGACGTCATTTATGCAAAGTATAAAATGTTATCAAAGTGTGATGTGAAGCTCGATAAATAGGTTGAAGGGTTCGTGAGTTGAAAACACGAGGCAAGCGGTAATAAACATTTTTTGTCATCTGATTGCTGCAGTAGATAACATCAATTTTCATCTCTTTATTTGCAGCCCTGCTACTATTTTTTTTCTTCTACCAAAAGGGTAATTCAGAATTAAAAGAAAATAAAATATTTACAAATTATCATGGCGGTTGAGTTGCCTTGCTAATTTGCACTTAATTATGAATTGCAGTAATAAAAAAAATCCAATAGCATTTCTTGTGAGTTTTTTTGTGAGTTTTTCAGCAAGCAACGGAATGCCATATCTCAAGTCGAACTTAACTGTTTGTGATGGCTGCTATGTCAATGCACAGAAATAATATTAGTTCAAGTTAAAAGTGTTCACAATTTTTCCGCATGATTTATTATTTTATTACTTTTATCGTTTTCCTTTCCTATTGGAGCATAGGACGGCAACTACGCCTCTGCGCACACGGACACTGTTTTGAGCTGCACAACCCAGTTCGATCCATGCAAGACCAAGATAGTTCATTTCAACTTCTGCTGAGTGTCTCCAGGCTACTCCTCGGCCACTTGCTTCTTGGAAGAGGTTCCAACGCAGATCCTGCCTATAAATCTTGCCAATACTTTTTCTAAGCGTGTGTCCTATCCACTGCCAATCCCTTTTTCGAACTTCAGTCGCCACGACAAGCTGGTAAGCTTTTTTCCAGCTCATAGTTGAATATTGTACGGACCCAAAAAATCGCATAAGACAGTGCAACCAGCGGTTGACAAGCATTTGCAGTCGTCCTGTGATTGCCACGGTTACTTTCCATGTGCTGCCGCCATGTAGAAGGACAGATTTGACATTAGTGTTGAAAATGTGCAATTTGGTATGAAGGCGCGAGGATACCAAAAGAAGAAGTAGCTCGCCAATCAACATCTCACGCAGAACAGCCTTCGGGGGTTAACCAAAGTACATAGTAAAAATTTTGTACACCTTTATACTGTTGTGCGCCCACTACAACCGCCTCTGATGTGATCTTATTGAGATGCAGCGCTTTTGGTTTTCTAGCGTCGGTCTTGAGACCGATACCCTGAAGTTTTTACTGCATGGCTTGGGAAGCAGCCTCAGGTTGCAAAGTTTATGAGCCAGTAAGCAGATGTCATCCGCGTACGCAAGGTAGCTGACAAATTTATTATTTATCTGTCCCTGAATTCCTTTCTGCTCATTTTTATTACAAAGGGTGTTTATTTGATCGGCGCATGAGAGACCACTGTGAAACTGGCTCCGCTTATAAATGCTTTCAGATGGATTTTCAGCCTGTTAAGAATTAAGCGCGCTATTATTTTAGCAATCACAGGTGGCGCGCAGATGCTCGTCCAGTTCTTGTGGTCCTTGAAATCTCCTTTTTTGCGTGTTTTATTAGAATTATAATTTTGATTTTTAATAGGATGTTTTTCGCCAACCAGATATTTAAAATAAATAACTAATTGGCGCGTACACTTCTGTTTGATGTTTGGCCGAGCTCATCTTCTTATTTGTGGGGTGCGTCCTTGTGTTGCTCCACAGTTTTAAGCCAACTCCGAACGGCAAATTGTTTTTTTATGAGAAGCTTTTCATGGCAAAAACTCACTCGCAAGTTCGCCATTGTCTACCGAGCGATACAGTTTCAGGCACGGAGTTTCGAACCTACGTGCTTTCGAATGGTAGTCACATACCAACCCATTTGGCTACGGCGTCCGCTTCAATCAGATATTAGGTGATCAGCCTCATTCGCTAGACTATTGAGATGACGTGTTTCATCGCTGCGCACTGCACGTTGCACGAACTTCTGCTAGGAGCGGTACTGTGGTTCCAGCTGTTTGCAATTTGCGCATTGTTTTTCACTCACTTATTTCCCTCTCTTCGCTCATCCATGCCTTTCAACCTCTAGCGATTAGGCCGGGGAGGAGAAATATTTATTTTTTTTTTTGCTGCACGTCTTCTTTTTTAAATGTCAAGCATCCGACTCGTTTTTTAGCTCGGGTTTTAATTAAACTTAATTCAAAATTATTAATGAAATTCGTGCCGAGTTCTAACAGTTAAAAATTGCTGCTCCATTTAGTTTTGAATTGAAAATCTCTCACCAAGTGTTTCCTACTTCCCATCACTTCAAGAAAATTTTTGTATGCAAAAAAATTTTGTACTCTGCAAAGAAATTTTAATAATTTTTTTGGTCGAGCTTCTTTTCTAATTTATAATAAGCTTTCTGATGAGGTTCCACCAATTCAGAAATCTACAGTTTTATGCCGCCTCCGAGCGACAGATGTTTTTCTATGAGTAGCTTTTTATCACAGAAATACAGTCTGAGGTTTCCTATTGACTGCCGAGGTGGGCTCGCTATGAAAAAAATCTTTTCGAACCCGGGCCAGCAGACAGTTTTGTAACAGTTGAAGTGTGAAGACAGTCGAGTGTTACAGCGTTCCAAAAGGGATATACAAAAATTAAAATTTCATAAATTTTTTAGTTCCACTTCAATCAAGGTGAAAAGTCGGAGCAGGTAACCACGAACGTTTATGCCTTTCATGGATCCCATACAATAGCAAACAAAGCGGTGAATCCGTCGGTTCCTTTCGGGTAAGCCGATTGTCGAAGAAGTCGATAAAATCGTCAAATGAGTTTGAACGGCATGCGAGCACTTAATCCATTTCCAACGAATTGATGATTAGCCAGGTGACCTTTTGAATGGATGGTAGATGGCGATTGAAAATTAGTCCCACACGGGAATAACACCCAAAAAAATCAAGAGAGGTAAATTCGCGGTAAGCCGGCACAAAACGATCGGCAGGAAGGTTTTGCTAAGTGCGACTGAAGGGGAGTAATGCATCAGCAGCTCAATACGGATATCAGAATCAACAGCTGACCACATTGAAACAGGCGAAAGTGGCCAAAAGCGGCTTAAAATGGCAAATAAAGAGGATGTTGTACTCCAATAAGGCAATGGTGGCCCACACACATTTTTAGCAGAGAAGCAGCTATTGCCAGAGTGGGTATCAGAAGTTCTATGCGCGATTATCACATTTTTAAACATTGCCAAGTTTCCCGAATAACACGAAATTCATCTGAAGAGAGGTTTTTTGTGGACTAAAATTTGGTATACATAAATCGGAATGCAGCAAAGAAATGCTTGGACTACTTTTACTTGGCCATACCTGTACAAGCCTTGATACCTTTATTCATTCATGTCGCAAATACTTCAATTCGGTTGAAAAGTAAATGAGTTGTAAGTGCAAAAGCCAGAAGTTTGGCGAATATTTTAATCCTTTTTGAAGTGAAACTTCTTTAGCGGCGGTCTGATATTTGAGCGAGAATGGAGAGTGAATTGGAAAAAATGTAACGTTTAGAGATTTCGTTACGAGAGAGAGAAAAAAAGATACAACGTAGTGAGAAGGAGAAAGAGAGCTATACATTTTCTATACCTAAGACATAGGCTTGGTTGTAAGACAGAGTATAAGATATATAACATAGAGAGAAAGAGAAGGGGAGCTATACATCATAATGTTATGCGACAGAGAAAAAATCAGAAAAAAAGTTGCTGGCCATATTGCAGCGCATAATATCAGTAAAACAGCGGTACCAATAGGACGACGCACATCAACAATCCCGCTTAACAACAACAAAACGATTAACCATTAGTTTGTGCTTGGGCGACGACCATTCACAAGTCTCAGGAAAGCACGTATTCTGAAGTTGTTTACGAATATGATAAAAAACATTCGCAATCATTAGTTTATGTTGCTTTGTGATAAAGTCATGTGATGAGTCACTTGAATTGAAGGCTTGTGGAAATGATTTTAGATTCTACCATGGTCGACGAGCATCAGTCAGTATGTCTCATTTACAAGATGAATTCCGGAGACTATCGTTAAATAGACTGGAAACTGTGGATAAACAAATAATCGATTCCATGACTCAGAGAAGAGGGCTATC
The DNA here is from genome assembly GCA_037575425.1 of Anastrepha fraterculus. Lineage (NCBI taxonomy): Eukaryota > Metazoa > Arthropoda > Insecta > Diptera > Tephritidae > Anastrepha > Anastrepha fraterculus. The sequence continues at coordinate 266,424 of JAYXIM010029873.1, forward strand.
TGTATATACTCTTAATTGTCAGAGCCTACGAGCACATTCCGCAGATTTAACAGACTCTGTCATCCGCAAATCGAGTATAGTACTCTTGTCCGAAACTTGGTTAAACGATAACGAGGATATTAGTATACCAAATTTCAATTACGTCATCAAATATAAGCGACTAAATGTAAGAGCTGGCGGTGTGACAATCTACCACAATCAAGATGATAGCGTAAATATCGTCACACCAAACATGGAAATGACTGCAAGGCAGTCTCAGTAACATTCATCAACAGTCACACCAGTTGGCGATGTTTGCATTGCAGAACCAAAATCTTGATGACATAATATATTTCATTCACCGCTCACTACTGGTTTACAGCCACGCAGGTGCAAATGCACTTGGAAGAGGCGAAGACAAAATTCCATTGATTCTCGGGGGAGATTTCAACGTAAATTTCGGATCCAATGATTCTTTGCCGTTGATTCAATTTCTTCGAGAAGCATTCGGTTTGCAGATAAACAATAACCCTAAAGAATCAACAACAAAATCCGGAACTACACTAGATGCAATTTTCACACGTTATCTAGAAAATATTGAATCACGTACATATATTTCATATTTCAGCTATCACAAACCAATTATATCAGTATTACCAATTGAACCACCAACAGATGATAGCATAATGCATATATAGTTAATAAAATCGAATTTTGGTTACACAAATTTTATACTGTTGTATTTCTTTTGAAATTATCCCTGTCTCCTTCTCTTCCTTTCTCGCTCATTCTCTCTCTCTCTTTCTCTCTCTCTTATTCACACTCATTCACACACAGAAGTTTGACTTCTACCACGTGTACGATGCTGCACATGATTTTTTTTACATAAATAATTTATTTTTGCACCAAAAAATATAAAAAGAATCTTTGGATGTTAAGTGCAAAAGCCGAAAATTTTACTCGTTTTTGAATAAATACAAATTTTTTGTCACACGAAAACTACATAAAAAATGTCGCTGTAGGTTAAAGTAACCTCAAAATGCTTACACAACACAAATGATGCCACATTTCAACACACAATTCGGAGTGCAGTGTCATCCTTCAACATCTTCCATCTACCGATATCCCAATTGAAGTTAAATAAGGAAATTACTAATGTGTCAACTCACATTTTTACGCAGTTTGACTGGCATTTACTTACATATACATACACATGCAAGTATGTACTTATACATATAAAAATCCATCACGACGATAATGAGACATGGACGTTATTATCATACAAATTCACAAGTCATCCATCGGCCATGTCTCCTCTTGACCTTCCAAACTAACTGAAAAAAATATTCGTTTTTTGTATAAAAAACACAAAACTTAGCCACTTTTATTGCCGCAGGGCAGACAGCCCGCAAAGGAATTGTGTCAAGAAACCAGAAGGACTTCTGAAAAGTATGCAAAAATGGAAATGTATACAGAATTGAAGAAAAGAACGCAAAAAACCGAAGAAAAAAGTATGATAAGAAAAGTTCGAAGAGTGCACTTACATATTCATATTATGCAAATGAGTGAAAAGGAAACAGGATGCTTAAGTAAAACTCGTGAGAGAAGTAGCAGTGGCCGGATGAATCCCAAAAAGAGGCAATGTAATAGCACACATTTCAATAGAAATGCTAATGTGTTTTCAGCCCTTGAAAGAAACCAGAGCGGAAGTACTAAATTCGGCTCAAACCAAATTTTATATACTCGCATATATTTTAGTAGAATTTAATTTATGCCGCATTATAGGTTTTGGGATCGAAGAAACTCATAGAGTTTCATTCAGAGTTTTAGCATGTAACAGCAGACGGACTGTCGGAAATTTCAACTCATGAGACATATAAGGGGTGATCAGATTGGAGGTACTTTCTCCAATAAGGTTTTTTTGACAGATCACGTGTGACTACTGTTAAACTAAGTTTATATGTTTTAACAGTATTCACTGGCATTTCATCATGGAAGTACTTACGCCTCAAAGATGTTTACAAATCGCAAAATTGCATTACGAAAATCGACGCTCTGTGAAAAGTGTTCATCGCGTGCTCAGCCCACCCAACTTACGATATTCAGCGACGAGGCCCATTTTTAGTTAATGGCTACGTCAATAAGCAAAATTGCTGTATTCGGGGTGTAGAGTAACTCGAAACCATTCAAGAACAGTAATTTCATTCATTGAAGACAATCGTTTGGTGCGGTCTGTGGGCTGGAGGAATCATCGGTCCATATTTCTTCAAAGACGTGGTTGGCGCCAATGTGATAGTGAATGGCGAACGCAATCGCGCCATGATAAACAACTTTTTTATGCCGAAAATTGAAGCCTGTGATCTCCACCACATTTGGCTAAAACAAGACGATGGACGGCACAACTTGCCATACAGTCCATGAAACAATGGATTTGGTCGGTAAGCAGTTTTTCTTTCATCTCGGACCAGTGGATTGACCACCTAGAGCCAAGATCGTGTGATATCACACCTTTTGCCGAATGGCAGATACTTTTTATGAGGAGCTTTTTCAAGGAGGTTTGCCATTGCCTGCCGAGGGGAGACCGCTATAAGAAACAACTTTTTTCTTAATTTTGGTGTTTCAATCGAACCTACGTTCTCTCTGAATTCCGAATGGTAGTCACATACCAACTTAAAATACAACTCAAAAATAGTAAAGATTACCCAATCGAAATGCATTTCCTTTGTTTTATTTTAAGTCGTTTGTTTAAGTCGTTACCCAAGAATATACGTGGCGCCGCCCATTTTTCAACAATTTTCTGCTTTCAACATTTGTTGCAGATTTAATGCCACATTTTTTAATTATATTCCGTTATTAATAAAACCGTTTTATGGAATGTGGCACGCCCACATTTGTTAAACGATTTCCGCCATTTTTATTACCGAATTCATGACCTTTTGGCACTACAGCTCTTTGTGAGCTTTGCCCTGCTGCACGTCGGACCTTCATATATCTCGATCGCTGGCGGCTTTTTTCCAATTCCTTATCCCCAGGTTATTGATGTTTTCCCCTAGTTCCACAGCCCATGTTGACTTCGGTCTTCTTCTTGCTGTAGCAATACAATTTTGCCTCCACAATTTTCTTCTGCGCCCGCCCCTTCTTATATGAGCCAGCCGTCTTAACTGGTGCGCTTCGTCGAAACGCATGCCATTTTGCCGCCATAGGTGGTGCGTGACTACCATTCGGAATGCAGAGAGAGGTCTCAAAGATCAAAATGAAAAAAACGTTTTTTTCTATAGCGGTCGCCCCTCCTCCGAATGTATTTCTGTCATGAAAAAGCTTCTCATAAAAATAAAAAAAATATCTACCGTTCGGAGTCGGCTTGAAACTGTAGGTCCCTCCATTTGTGGGGCAACATCAAGACGCAAGCCATAAACAGAGGAGGAGCTCGGTGTGATGCGTACGATCTGTTAGCTGCTATAACTACTCAGAACCACTGAGAGCCGAGTGGAGGAGAGAGAAAGTGATTGGTAAATTCGATGTCGAAATCTACATTGACGATTCTAAGATGAACTGTGGGTTTGGAACCACTCAACTTATCCAAATCAATTCGACACCTTGAATATGCCAGCGTATTCTAGCCAGAACTACTAGCAATCAGTGAAGCTTGCAAATCAATGAAACGCTATAAAGAAATTGATGCAAGAGTAGCTATCCTTTCAGACAGTCGAGCAGCTATCAAGGCCTTATATCCCAATTCCATTTCATCCAAACTATGTAGTTTCTCAGTGGAGAGAGAAGCTAGAGCTTCTTGGTCATTGGCTTAATCTGATATGAGTTCACGTGCACAGGAATATAGAGCGTAATGAGAGAGCAGACGAGCTAGCAAGAAAAGGTTCGGCATTGGACATAGCAGAAGCGGTGGCAGTTGCTACCCGATTTAATACAATAAAAGGATCCATGCGTTAGCCGAAAGAGGGTAGCAGCAATTACGTGCATGTACTACAACAAGAAAAACATACCCGTCGTACTACATACAGACGACGAGTTACCTGTTAAGATGCTCTCACTCAAACATTTCACGTATTACGAGTATTACAGCCCTTACAGGTCACTAGAAGGTGGGGGATCATGCAGCCAGACTCACTCTTCCTTTCGATACCATCTGCAGAAGCTCTCAGGTCGAGGGAGTGAAAGAAAGTATAATATTTTCCGCTACTTATGCGAATGTCCCGGTTTAGCCAGAACAAGACTTCGCTCTTTTGGTAACCCTTTACTACAGCAAATTAATGAAATCTCAGGCATAGGGAAAAATACAAAATTTGCTGTTATATCTGGATCTGGATCTGGAATGGATCTGGTTTAAAAAACAAAACACAGGACCCAGAGTAATGTGTGATCCAAGTCCCATTGAAATATATAATATTAATCTTCGCTCGAGTTATCTCGCACACGAACAATCGGATGGATAGTAGACTCCTTTTATCCTTCTGAGACTTTTAGAATAAACCTACATATACGAGTATATCTATGCCTATCTGGATTACTTTATGCTGTTGCAGAAAAATTATGGAACAAATTTAATACCCTTCTGCATAAGTGCGCGCGGGTATACAAAAAATTACAGACAGTTGCAAAATCAGAAATTTGTATACGGAGATGTCTTGATTGCATTGCGTATCCTGTACATACATACATACATATACTTATATATGCATCTAAATCCTTAGACAAATTACATTGATTAATGGTTGAAACCTAAGCGTAACCGAAGGAACATCACTAAAAGCTAATGCACCGTAATGGGATAGTTAGCTGTCAGGTAGTGGGTGTGGCAAGAAGCAAAAGTGTGTCTACACCAAAAGAAAAAAAAAACAGCACACAACATATTTGTTAGAAATTGCTGTGCTTTCGCAAGAAGAAAATAATTTACAGTACAAAAAAGATTTTGGCTGATGGTGAATTTCTAAAGGAAATTGATTTTACATTTCATTTTTGTTAAGGTACATAATTTTTTTATTTTTTCTGTAAATCCTCTTTGCTGAATTTTGCAGTGCTTGATTCTTTACCATCTCACATTTACGAATTAACGAATGGGTTGATGCGTGACTACCATTCGCAGGTGCGTAGTCACGAATCCTCGTGCATGAAACATCCAAATGATAGAAAAAGTTTTTCTAATAGCGGTTGCCTCTCGCCAAGAAATGGCAAACCTTCGAGTCATAAGATGAAAGTGAATCCATGAAGAGCCAAGATAGTTTCTTTATAAACTTAAATTTATATTTAAAGGATTACAAGTTTACAACAAAATGTAAATATGTCAATGGTTACAAATGTCACAAACCTCTTGGCATATAACCAAATTCAGCTAAGGACAAGAATGCAAAAAAAGCACAAAAGTCTTTGAAAAACCGCTGGCATTTTCAAAGCAATCGAGTTCAGTGATTATAAACAGAAATACATAAATTTATGTAAATATAACTTGCGAATTTTTTAAGCTTCTCAATTTACTGCTTGCTCTTGACCTCGTTTGTATGTATGAAAGTATGTTTACGGGAATATTTGCCTTTTGTTCTGCAAAGAACCTCGAATGAATAAAGAAAAGCAAGGATGCAAAAAATTGTTCAAAGAAGTGTCTGCTACCGGCAGGCTTAGTGTGAAAATGCAAGTAGTCATTCATATACGAGTATGTATGTATAAATATTTGGTTAAATACGAACATACATTTACCTATTTTCCTCGTGCCGTGCAAATATTGTGAGCAAATACCCTGCCGTGAAAAGCCACACTACTTCGTCAATATTTTAGGGCTTGAACTGTTATTTGCTTGAAGAAGTTATACTAGTTACAGAGTAGTTAGAAATGCACTAATTGTAAAGTGACCAATTAGAGGTATGCGGAAAACGAGTATTCCTCGATTACTACAAATAAGAATACTTCAAAGTTAAGGATGCACAAAAAGGTGGTTAGACCAGGAATACCCGTAATTGTCGATACAGGAATACCCGTAATTGTCGATACTGGTGCGATACCAATGTATGATGACGAGCTTGAGCCAGAGCCGCCACCTAGGCACGTTAAACCACGCCGACGAGATCCAGGACAAAACTAATATACATTTTCTGGACCACACAGTGTTTAGACAGACCTTAAACGACATTCATCGGGAGACCATTACCACCTTCTTAAGCTCCCGACCACCGAATGCGGAGTCCAACCACCACCTACAGCAGATGAAGAGCTACAGTTTCCCCCGTGAGACCCGCGTAACACTGGCACAAATACATCCTACTTATCCAGAATTGACCCCGACATACCAAACATATGTCCGGCATGTCTCGGCTCCCCGCACGACACTAGCCACCTTTTCAAATGCCCCTTAAAACCTACTCATCTAACACCGCTCTCCCTCTGGAACCAACCTTTTTGAAACAGCATATTTCCTGGGCATACCGACAGATGAGCTAGAAGAAGACGACCAGACAACAACGAGCTTCATAAATATTTCAGCTACATAGAAAGCTGGTTGCGAACGAGTTCAATAGTAATAGGTTTGTGTGTCGAGTATAAGCGAAATCCTTGTGCAGGCTAAATTACAGGTTCAGCCTTGGAAATCGTGTATTTTAAAGCTTTCGGTGAATGTTGTAGGAGTTTAAATTTATATATTTAAAATTCGTAGCAATAGTTTGGACGCTTTCGATTGCATAAAAATGAAAAACTACACAGTGCGTTACTAAGCCAACGACTGAGGCGAACTTAGTTGGTTAGCGAAAGTGGAAAAAGGTATTGAAGAGGGGCTCCTTGTCAAACAAACCTTTGGTTTTTCGAACTATCCACATTCCTGCTAGCTCAAAATCAGTCCGTTTGAGAAGACAAACCAAATATTTGAACATTCTCTTTTTTTTAGTTTTTTTGAAAGGACGATAGAAAAATTTCGTTTGTTGCCGTTGCACCAATGACATGTGGGGCATGCTCCCACTAAAATAATTCCCCTCTTCAGCTGACTTTCACCCCCTGACCGCATTTGCACTACAGTGAGGGTGGAGCCGCGAATGTGGCTATCAACCACAAAAGAAGCCTGTGTCCGGGCTCTCTACCACGGACGTATGGAGAAAGTAATTCACTTCTCCGTGTCATCGCTGTAACCACGTAGCAAGTTTAGGGATGAGTTTGTGTGCCCAGTGGCCATTAGTAGAAAGATTCCATCTTCCAACTTTTGGTCCCTTGTTGGTTTTGCACCTTGCCTTGGATAGATACAGTCTAATTCACGTGCTCGGATATACAGTGAGGCTTTTCCGCAATTACGCAAATTGCATCCCCCGATATTGTTCGGCAAACACAGGCTACTAGCACCCTATAAACCCATCTGGCCTCTCGTAGGAGTGTTTCTCGGACTTGAGACTAAATGAAATGGGCATATAACAGCATGGAGTCCCAATGCTCGGCCGTGAGCGTGTTGGAGCATTTGTAACTAAGGCGCCATTTGTGCTGACCGCGTGCACTCTGAAGGTCATGCATGAGTCAATCATAACCCTTGGGCACTGCTTTAGAGACGATGTTGAGATCTCCTACATTTACCGTCAAACTCTCGCTCTTCTTTTTTTTACTTAACAAAACTGCTTCCGTTTTTTGCGCTGGCATTGCACTTATACAACCGCTCAATCCTCGCTATCACATAGTTGCAGGTGAGTTCCACATAAATGACACGTTTCCCAGATACAATCAGCGAAATATCGTCTGCATATCCCACCGGTGTCGCATTCTTGGTCAGCTTCATTTTGAGGATGCCATCGTACATTGCGTTCCACAAAGTAGGATCAAGAGCCGAGTCTTGCAGTACACCACCCGTGACTGTGTATTTCTAAGGTCCGTCGTCGGTGTTGTATTAAAAAATCCTGTCATCGAAACAGCTCCACATAATCCGAAGCAGGTACAAAGGCATTCCAATACCACTCAGTGACGAAAGAATTAGCGTTCGATTTGCTGAGTTGAAATCGTTATGACAGCGCAGTATTTCATAGAGGTGGATACCTCACCAGTCGAATGGCGTCGTCAATGGATCTTGTTCGCCTGAAGCTACGTAAATCCTGTTGGTTGCTCCAGGTATTTCTACAAACGACTTCCTCACTGTATCTAACAGACATAAGGGTGCTGATGGATCATTTGGCGATTTGCCTGGTTTTATCAGTAACACTTTACGCTCTCGCTCCCATCTCCTGGGAAGTATACCAGACTTCAAGCACTCACTATAGAGTGCAGAAACATATCTGGACTCGCTTGAACCGCTGCTTTGAAAGCAATATTGGGGAAAACCTCCCGGCCGCTGATTTTCCAAAGGGCGACCAACACTTCTTCTGTCGAGACCGTATACTTGTCTGACTGCGGGGGTGAATGTTCATATATATATGTAAATGTAAGTATGTATTTGTACACTTTGTAATGAATCTAGACTTCTACTCGTCCACTAGTCCAATTTCCTCAACGGTCATAAGCCGAGCTAATACATCCGTATGTATACGTAAAAGAAAATGAACTCTGCGTCATAATACTTACATCCTTGTGTTGGTGCTTGATTTTCCAATTAACTTTGTCAACACTACCGGAAGACTTTTAAATTTGTCGAATTTGCAATTTATTGGACCAACTCTGCATGTGGTTAGGAACCTTGCCAAAGGTTTTCATGGAAACCTATTGATTTGAAACTGAACGCGTTGCTCTTTTTTGTCGACAGCCGAGAATATGCAAATGCATACATCCATGCCAAACTATTAGGGGTGTCGTTGGTTTTAACTTTCAAATTAGTTAAACAACATTTTTATCTGCGTGTTAGTTGCTAACTTTGAGATAATTTAGACATACTTGCCGTGATGTATTACCAGTAATTAGAGCTATCAAAAAAAGCCAAACCGAGTTTGAATACGTAAAACTTTTTGTTTTCAAAGTTTTTGTTAATTTTTCGTAAAAGTTTGTAAAAAGGGCGTGTTTTCATGTAATAGAAAGAAAATCATATTTTGTCCTAGACAAACTCTTCGAAAATCATTTACGAGCATTTAAAAAAAATATATTAAAATTTATCAAAAATTGGATCCTGTAGCTACTTTGTAGCTGGCGGTGCGCGACTACCATTCGGAATTCACAGATAGAACTTTGGTTCGAATCTCGGTGAAACCAAATTAATAAAAACATTTTTCTAATAGCGGTCGCCCCTTGGCAGGCAATGGCAAACCACCGAGTGTATTTCTGCCTTGAAAAAGCTCCTCACAAAAATATCTGCCGTTCGGAGTCGGCTTGAAACTGTACGTCCCTCTATTTGTGGAATAGCATCAAGACGCACACCACAAATACGAGGAGGAGCTCGGCCAAACACCCAAAAAGGGTGTACGCGCCAATTATAAATAAAATAAAAGCTACTTTTAATAAAATTTGTCAAAAAATCCTCACGGGTGACAGGTACCTGCTGTCAAATTTGGGGACACTTTTAATCGTATAAATTTTACAGAAATGCGGCAGGGATGCTTTTCTTGCCGACGGGTATTTTTACGGTGGGAAAATATTTAGATTGGGGAATAAGTTCGTACGGTTTTTACCGAAGATTTAATTCAAACAAAAAACCACAATTATATCAGTAAGTTAATCAATTATATATCCGCCGTTGCTGTTTACGACCTCTTCCCACCAATCGACCAATTTGTTAATGCCGTTCCATCAAAAAGCACCTGGTCTGGTATCAAAGGAGTTGTTGAGCCAGCTTTTAAGGACCTCTGTTATCGATGGTACCGCCCTTTCGCCTTTCATATGGTTTGACATGGAGCGGAAAAGATGGTGAAGGATGGAAAGAATGCTGAAGGACCACCCATTCTAGCTCTTGGAGTGCGGCTTTGACGACTTGTGCAACATCGGGACTGGCGTTGTCGTGAAGGAGTTCCTTTTGATCATGCCGATTAGGTCTTTTCAGTCGAATAGCCTCATTCACGCGGTGTAGCTGGCCCTTGTTGACCATGGCATTCTTTTCGAGCATTTCCCAGTGCGCCATGCTCTTCTAGTCCCACCACAGTCATGATCTTCTTTGGATGAAGATCTGGCCACTCCTTTCTTTGCTTTACATTGATGTAAAGCCACCATTTCGCATCTACTGTGACGATTCGGTACAAAAAGCACTGTTTATGACTGCGTGTTGCGCGATAACGAGCGAGATGCTGAGAAGCAAGATGAAAGCGGCTTTCTTTGTTTTTTTTCGTTGAGCTCGTGAGGCACCCAGGCTCCCAATTTTTCGGTAAATCCTATTTAATTAAGGTTATTGAGAATCGCTTTATGATCGTAGTTCATTTTTTTCGCCATGCTTTGAGAAGTTCTTCATCGAATTCAGAAGGCCTTCCGCTGAACGTCAATCAGTTACTGATAAAGGAAGTGCAATTGTGTTGTCCCTAAAGGTAAAATGCACGAAACTTAGGAGAAAATATGCGAACGAAAAGCCATGAGGGAAAAATTATCATCGGCGGCAGACCGAAGCGGCGATCAAGCTAGACGGCTAAAAGGACGATATCGTCATCTCCAGAAGACAGTTCAACGCTTCGTGCATAGCGACAAAAGGAGCTACATAAACAATCTGGCAGACGATGTTCAAACAGTAGCTACAACCGGTGATTCTTGTGCGTTATTCCTGGGAATGAAGAATATAGTGGACAAAAGCTTGAGTGTTGAGCAACTCATCAAAGACTTAAACGTAATGACGGACGAAGATCAGCTGCGGCGTTGGAAAGAGCATTTCCTTGTCGCACATTCATGGGTGAATTTTCAATCAAGTCTATCCTGCAGTATTCCTGTTCAACGTGTTCTGGTCTCGAACTACATATATCTAAACCCGATTTACTGAGGAAGTCTAATCAATCCGATGTGGCGACTGAAATTTGCAGACGGAAATGGCAATGGATTGGACACATCCTGAGGCCAAGTGACGTCAAAATCAGACAACTCTTTCCAAATAGGATGAAATGTAGATAGACACACCATCTGAAATAAGGTATTTGAATAAGACTTGGAATGAACTTAAAGCCCTTGCACAATACCATGTGCGATGGGGAAGAGGAGCTGCCGACACCCTATGCTACAATTAGGAGTTGGAGGATCCTACATATATAGATCTCGGTGGCCAGTGAATGCCGTCGACAAATACATAGAGGTGTTCTTGCAGAGTGAGTGCAATCAAGTATCGCGCAGTGACTGAATTTTTATTTTTGGCAGGTTTAAAAGTTAAAAAAAGGAAATTTATGAACGAATGTTGGAAGTGTATAAGGACTTTTCACCATCAATTAGTACAGTAGAAAGTTGGGTCGCTGAATTTAAAAGTGGTCATACAAGCCCTGAAGACCTTCCAAGTCAAGAACGTTCACAAACAGCAACAACAGCAGAAATGCTAGAAAAAATACAGGAAATCGTATTGGAAAATCGTTAAGTGACTGAAAGAGATTTAGTAGAAGCCCTAGGCATTTCATTGGGCAGTGTAAGCAATATTTTTACTGAAGTATTGGATTTCAGAATGCAACTCACATTCGAATGCGACTCAGCACCGATTCAGCCACATTTAGAAAGGATAAAATGGATTTTGTGCGTCGATTCCTCACTATGAATGAGATTTTGGTACATCACCATAATCCTAAATCAAAAAAAAGGCTAAAGAGTGGTGTGAACCTCATTCTATGGCTCCGAAACGAGTTAGTGTCCGGAAATAAGCCAAGAAGTTGTTAATTGTTTTCAATTTTTTGGGATGCGAAAGAAATTCCGTTTGTGGATCATTTGCGAAATGGTAAAACAATGCATTCTAAAAATTACTGCCGACTAACTGAAGCAAACCAGCTACTGATTTAGACCAATTGAAGCAAAAAAATCGTGAAAAAATATCCAGTTTGCAAGGGAAAAAAATTTTAATCGAAATTCATCAGGACTATGCACCGTGTCACAAGAGAATTTTTCCAATGGCCAAACTCCTTGAATTAAAGTTCGAATTGTTGGAGCATCCACCATAATCACCAGAGTTGGTTCCTAGCGACTTCCATCTGTTTCCAGACTAACAAAAATTCATGCTATCCATGTTTTTCATCAAATGATGAGATCACAAGAGCTGTGGAAACGTATTTTGCAGCCCTTCCACTGCCTCGATATTCAATAATTGTTTTTCAAACCATAAAATTGTTTTTTATTTTTTTTATCAAATCGCAAAACTTATTAAACAAACTTCTTTCCCAAACAATAATCTTTCAAAAAAAAAAAAATAATAAAAGTCCAAACAATTAAGAACATCCCTAGCAATGTTAGTAGGGACAAACATACATAGATATGTGCATATGTAGGAGGTACTTTGTGAAACCTGATTGCATTTTCCCACTTTTCTCCAGCCTATGCAGTTGTGTTCGCATGACGTGCATAGTAGCTTCCCTTTGGACACATACCCACCTTTGTTTAATTTTTAGGCTCGCTTGTTCCAGTTAACAATCTAACCATTCCTTTTGCCTATAAATATAAATAAGGATTAACGAAAAGATTGATAGAAGCAAGATAATATCCATCAGTGAGTACGAAGCGGCACACTGGTTTGACTGTGCGTTGTTTTTTTGTCGGGGCAGACTAACAAGTACAGCACTCAGGCAACCAGACCAACCAACAATAAGTCCATTCTACTTCACGCGGGTTCCCTTTTTAATTTTCTTTAAATCTACCCCACCTCCGAAGAAATCTGAGTACATCTTGGTGAGCCAGGGAGCCAAGGTGTTTTTGGCCTTTTTTAAGAGTTTCTCTTAACATAAGTTTTAAGTACAAGGATGGATTTTTGAAACTCTGTGTTTTTCATACAGTCTTTTGTACTTAACCATAACACATTTGTTTAAACAAAAGCGCTTACAGTAAACACAATTTGTCACACATACAAAGTTCTTAAAGTAACTCAACAGAAATTGGGTACTTCAGTATATTTAAATGGGAATTTTAGTGCTTTTTTATATCCAAAACTAGGCAACACTGCAGTTGCGCGAGAGAGATTTGATTGCTCGAAGGAGAAGAAAAAGAACGAGCTTGGAGAAAATGTAAATAAGGCAGGCATACAAATCGAAACAATCGGTTGAAACTCATTTCGCCCCTCACGTGTGGATTTGTTGACGATTTTACTTTCACGTTGTTTGTTGCTGAGTGAATATAGAACGCGGAAATAAATTATTGCCTTTTATTTGTGTGTGCGAAAAGGGCGAAAAAAAGTCTTCAATTTGGGGCTGGACAGGTTTAAAAATGCTAAATCAAGTTACGAAATTGATAATCTGGTCACTCTGAACACCAATTGGGCTAGTGTGACGTCACGAAAATCAGCTGATATTGTTAAATGCTGAATTCGCTGAGAGCAAAGTAACTGGACCACAATTGATGCCTCCTGATTATTCTCGCCATTGTGGATTAACGATAAGGAATTAAAAAATAGAAAGTTATCGAATGGTTTAATATTTAGAAAGCGTCGATTATTCCATGTTGATTTTTTTTTTTTTTTTGTTTGTGTGTAAACGTTCATTGTAGGGGGCAGTCCAGCACTTTCAAATTTTCCTTGTTTTTGTTTTTGCTTTTTTCGGCGCGGTCGAATATAACTGCAAACGACATCAAGATACCAAATTAAAATTGCACAGAGATATTCTTTCATGTATTGGCCTTTGCATATAGCTCAAATTGTTGTATTAATTATCACTATCTACCTCTGGATCTCGTCCCTGCTTGGCGGTAAGGAAATAAATACTGTGTCAGGAGGGCCTATAATTACTAGGTTCGTTCATAGAGGTACACCACAGGGCGGCGTCCTCTCCTGTGGCTAGTACCTATGGATCAAGCTTTAACTCGCTTAAACAGGGAAGGAGTAAAGGTAGTAGCATACGCCGATGATTTGGTGGTCTCAGGACCCTTCCCATCAGTAATGGTGGACATTTTGGAGGGTGCACTGGAGACAACTTCCTGTAGAACATAGTAGCACATATCCCTTTCCTTCTCTTTTCTTCACACTAATCTCTCCATCCGCAAACTGGGTTTTGAGGGTTGTGCTAGGGCTATCTTTCCGAGCAGGCAAGATTGAAAAGAGGGGAGAGTAGGCACGAATAAAGGTATCTCTGTTTTCACTGACGGATCCAAGATGGAATCTGGAGTGGGAGCGGGGGTTTCTCTAAATCATTCAGCATTTCGGTCTCCTTTAAACTGCCGAAAACGAGAAGCGTTTTTCAAGCAGAGGTCTTCTCGATACTGCAGGCTGTTGGGAGGGATACATTAATATTTTTTCCGATAGCCAAGCTGCAATCAAGGCCCTGTCGTCGCCGTATTGCAGCTCTTTTCTGGTGAACTCCTGTAAAGAGGAACTCAAACATCTTGATCGAGCAGGAAACATCTCCCTTATCTGGGTTCCTGAGCACAGGAATATAGAGGGAAATGAAATTGCTGATGAGCTTGCCAGGAAGGGGTCGACAGAACCGGTTTCAGCTGTCCTCTTCTCAGAAACTGCACAATTTCTTTCTAAAAAAGCGCAAGCCAGATGGAGGTCTGTAGGGATCCTGCAGAGAAAGAGACTGTTGAACACTTTCTCTGCAAATGTCCGGCTCTTAAAATTTTCAAATTTCAAAATTTTTGGACTGATTATTGGCTTTCCCTGATATGCTTTATTTTCAAAATGTGTGTGGCATTTTCTTCACGCGCATTTCCTTTACAAAATAGTAAATTTTTTTCCGATCAGTTTTTCTTACGCAAATCACGAAATGTTCTAATTTTGATTTATTACATATTTTTCCTTCGAGTTTTCTGCTTCACTTAAAGCATTCGCGATACTCAAACTGTTATAACTCACAATTTCGCTGTGGAATGCGGGATATCAACAGCGACCCCACTTGGGAGCGACCTCAAGCGAGCTTAACTTTCAAGCGCCAACTGCTGGTGTGCAGCTAAAACTTATTTTTTTAATATAAATTTCAAAGATGAGGATAAAAACTAGATTGGTAAAATGTAGCAGCTCAGTGAAAATTTTCTGAGATATGTACATATTTGCATATATCCTGAATGGCCCACCCAGGCATCTAAGGGTAAGGAAACCAATTTAATTTTTATCTTAAGCCGACTTGAGCTACTGTGGGCTAAGACCACAGAGATTTTATGCATAAAATGTTTCAATTATATGCGAATTTGTACATGTAAATAAGATGAATAATGCATGTGTGTATGTATCGTTTCCTGTGCTCGCTTAAGCGTTCCGCATACATTTTGGGGAATTAAGCTACAATAGAAACAATAAAAATGCCAAATTGAGTAGACAGTTTATTTAGGCACGGGCTATGCTGTGGGAATTAGAAAGTTATCAGGATACGAAACTTGCCAGATGTGCACGCGTACGTGAGATAGCTTTTCATGCCATCGCATAAAGGATGATATATGTATGTATGTATGTACATACATTTGCGATACCAAAATATTTGGAAATAAACAATTTCCATAAAAATTTTGTATGCGATTTTCAATTTAGAAGTAATTTATCTTAACCCACCCAACATTTCAGCTAAATCGGCCGACCTTTTCGAAGGATGTGAATTGTTTTCGGTTTTCCAAAAATAAATTTTCATTCCCCAATTATCAATTTATGAAGACTAAACCTTGGAAAATATTATTCTTATATTGAATAGCAATCAACTCCTATTTCTGCGCACCCAGCTTTTGTGCTATCAATTTCTTGATGATAATTATTCGCAGCGATAATACTTATTAGACGGCATTTAAAACGAATCTGAAATATTTGTATGCACTCGAGTCCAGCTGATGGCCTTGAGCTAGTGCTTTAGGCGGGATTCCCATTCCCCGGCTTAAAAAAATCGTTTTTTTGTTTTTACCGATTCTTGTTTATTATACTTTCAAAGAACTCTGTGCAAAATTTCATGACATTCGTCAAATTGACGAAGTTATGCGTGATTAATGAACTCGGCGCGCTCCATAATACTGAGAAGGCGCGCGAGCAATAGCCGAATGAAGTTGATGCGGCTCGTTTTTGAAACTTTATATCTGTAGCTTCAATAGGCAATTGTGGTTTATTTTTTTTTTATTGTGCCCAGCAGCCATTGCAGGAGGAACACTTCCTTTTCCAAGGTAAACAATGGCATCCAACATATACTTTCTTGCGCTATCACAAGACATGGCAATTTTGATGCCATACTTGTTGGGTTTAGAGGGAATATACATCCTAAATGGACATTTGCCTCTTATCCAACTAGTTGTTCATCAATGGTTATATAGCTTCCAGCCTTATAGTTCACTCTGCAATTGTTTAGAAGTTTGTCCCAGATAGAAGAAACTGGAGCTAGTTTGGTCATTTCTCTTCTAGCAGTTCTTGTTTCTTTGTCGTTGAACCTTAGACAATTTAGGATAAATTTGAACCTTCTCTCAGGCATGATTGCCTTGTACCTTTCCCCACTGTAGGTAGTGTCAAACATCATATGTGTTGCCAAGTGATTATCTTTGAGAGCAGCGGACAAGACTAACAAACCAAGAAATGCTTTAAGTTCGTCCATTTCCAAATTTGACAAAACCGCGTGAGATTTATCTTTATCTTTGTATAAACCAAAATCTCTTCCAATATGTCTGCGGTAAAAAACCGTTTGAAGTAGCTGGCAGGACACAACGAATTTTTTGCATTTGCTGTTCGGCCAGGGCGAATGTGAACAATATTTTTTGAGGGAGTTTTCTGACCTAGCGCAGCAACAGGTTCCTTACTCCAAATAAAATTTCCACCTTTCCGATCAGATTGTTGGTACCAGGTGTAATAATTCTTCTGTTTCACGAATTTCTTGGGCAGCTGATCTTTTATTTCTTCTCCCCTCAATAAGTTTCTGTTTTTTACGTTTGCTGCTTCCAGGTGTTTCCTCCCTTCTTCCTTTTCAGCTTCTTCTGCATTTATGATTCCGTTTATCAAATTTTCTTCGACATCATTTAATTCTTCCGGTTCTGGTTGATATTCCGGATCTGCAACACTGTCCCAAGAATCCTCATCAAAGTTACAAAGCTCCAACTCCAAATTGTCTTCTTCCTCAGATTCTAGTTCAAGTATTGCATCCAACATATTTTGTTCTGATAGCCCGCGACCTGCCATTTGTATGCTCTGTAGTTTTCTTTACGGTAACATAATACAAAACATAAACATAATTGTCATAATTCAGCACAAAATATATTTTTTAGATACGTATTAAGTTACTGATAAATAAATTTGACTCACACAATTTAGTACGTAAAGGGTACCGATGAGTAAATTTTACTAACTAACTTTTTTTAAATTGTCCACAAGCGCGATAAATCAAACAACACCGTTCAATGCTTGCGGCAGCCGACTAATGACAGAGTGGGCCAAGCACTGCTAGTGGCTGGACTTTCAGTGTGGCCAACCTGTAGATTTACGAACAAATCTATTCCTTATGTGAGTAAATTTTACTCACAGTACCCTTCTAGGGTTAATGCAACGAAAGAAGCTCGCTCGAATTTTACGTCGGGGTCAGCAAATAGTACAAAATCAATTTTTTGAAGAGGAAGAGGCAGTACTATTTGGTTCTGGAATAGCTGATTAACACGAAAATGCTGTGAGTCTTAAATATATACCTTTTTTCCACATAAATATTTGAATGCGTTTTTCTCAAAACGGCATTTTTCTATACGGCCGCCATGATATCTCGAGAACTATTCGATCGATAGCTGTCAAATTTGACACGAATCTCGAAATAATATCTGTCTCTATCATAACCTACGGAAAACAAGATACATGCATGACTTTTTTTTTCAATAGCTCATACTGAAACTATATTCATAAGTAGTAAAATGCCATTTGAATTTTTCCTTCCAGACAACCTGGAGCTGAGTTATCGTGGCGGCCAGCGACCAGGAATTTTCATAGAAATTTCACCTCGAGCGTTATCAAAGCCACAATTTTCCTGAAAATCGACCAAAAATTGAAGCTGATTTTATATAATGCATAATAAATATAGCTGTAAATTTTCCAAAAGATTTAACTGATAGTTTTCTCAATAAAAATTCGTAAAAAAACCGTATTTTTTGGCGGTTGAAATGGGAGTCCCCCCTTTATTTGCTTAAAACAAAGCAAAATTCTGATTTTGTATGCATTCGAATGCTGAAAGCATAAAAAACAAGAAAACAAATAATCAAATCCAAATAATAATTAGATCCATATCGCTGGTGCAAAAAAGTGAATCGTGTCGGAACAGAGGTTCCGGAAAAAAAGCTGGGTGGATACTCAGGCCACATTACTACCACACAGCCACCATTAAACTTTAGAAAGTTAGCTCAGTTAGAAATATATTTTTTCTATTTAAAATTTAAACCAAAAAAGGTCTGGCCGGACTCATCTGCGAAACGGAATATACAAATACAATTAAGTTAACCCTACTTGATTTTTACCTAAATAAAGTAAATTGATGAAAATTACATAAAAGCAGAAGTGAGTGGCAGGCGAACTCAGGTTAAAAAGGCGACCTTGACATCTTTTTTTTTGGAAGATAAACACATTTGAAATCGCCCCCATAATATTAAAATTTGGTACAATAAAATACGAGGTAACAAATGCTTTAAAATAATTTCACCTTCTATGCAAATAAATGTGGCACACACACACACACACACACACATACACATACTCGTACATATATATTCACTATTTTCCTTTCAAACACTTTTGCTTCATCTTCTTCCTAATGCATTAAGGCATTAAGGCTTTACGAAATTTACCCACCCAGCCGGAACAGCCTACTTTTATTGTTGTCGCTGTTATTGTTGTTATTTGTAGCGGCGTTAACAGTCATCTTTCTAAGCAAAAAAGGCAAGCAATAATCCCTCGTGGCTGACATTGGCGTGGATGCGGATTTAACAAAGAAAAGTGTGTAGTTTTTTGGTGTCGAGCTCTGAAAACTCTCAACACGCGTTGTTTTGTGGCTACTGCTGGCGAGCTGCTGCGGTGAATTCACTGCTGCAATGGGACTTGTAAAACACTTACAGTTGCGACCATATTTTTTGCCCTGTGCAGCACCTGAAGTATCATTGAAGGATACACTAAATGCTACCTTTGCTCTTACAGTCCAGCCAGACCAGCCGTTCAGCTGAAACCACCGCAAGTGGTAATCTTAATGGAGGTGGCTGCTTAGAATATTAAATATGAGACCCTCGGCTAAAAAAGAAAACAGCTTTTACAAAGAAAAGCTTTTATAAGAAAAAAGAACTGATGGCGCCCTCTGTTCCAGGAGCAGAGCTATTAATTGGTAAAGAAAAGGCGCGTACACCCTTTTTGGGTATATGGCCGAGCTTCTTCTCCTATTTGTGGCGTGCGTCTTGATGTTGTTCCATAAATCGAGGGACCTTTCAAACCGACTCCGAACAGCAAATGGTTTTTTAGGAAGATCTTTTCATGACAGAAATACAATCGGAGGTTGTTTACCATTGCCGGCCGAGGGGTGACTGCTATTAGAAAAAACTTTTTCTTAAGTTTGGTGTTTCACCGAGATTCGAACCTATATTCTCTCTGAATTCCGAATGGTAGCCACGCACCAAACCATTCGACTACGGCGGCCGCGGCCCAAACTGCATTTACTAGTGGTAAAAAAGCATCATAAGTCGACTGAAATCATTAAAGCCGTAGTGACTACCAACCCAAATAAGAAAAGAATACATAAACGAATCTATTGACTAATATAGGAGTCACTTTCGAAACGTCACATGGATCAGTTCTTTTTCCCGATATCCCGATGGAATATCAGCTTCGACGAGATATTCAATATCGAAGTGCATGTAGTGCGGCCGCCGTAGCCGAATGGGTTGGTGCGTGATTACCATTCGGAATTCACAGAGAGGTCGTTGGTTCGAATCTCGGTGAAAGCAAAATTAATAAAAATATTTTTCTAATAGCGGTCGCCCCTCGGCAGGCAATGGCAAACCTCCGAGTGTATTTCTGCCATGAAAAAGCTCCTCATAAAAATATCTGCCGTTCGGAGTCGGCTTGAAACTGTAGGTCCCTCCATTTGTGGAACAACATCAAGACGCACACCACAAATAGGAGGAGGAGCTCGGCCAAACACCTAACAGAAGTGTAAGCGCCAATAATTTATTTTTTTATGTAGAACTTGCAGCTTGAGTGCCATTTTTCACTTGCTTGCCATCGAATTCAACGTTATTTCCATCGCTGCTCAAAGTGCAATCAGGTTAAAGGAGGTTGGCCTCTCAAGGCAATCTCTCAAGGGGCATGGTAGTATATTTTCGGACAGATCTCTCTATCCAAAAAGTGGAGTATGACAGTCGTGCTAGGGCTATCTTTCCCAATAGGCAGGATTGGATTGAGGGAAAATCTACTTGCACCTCTGTCACTGACGGCTACAAGGTGGAATCGGTGGTCGGAGCAGACTTTTTCTCTAAATCAGCCAATTTATCTGTCTCCTTTAATCTGCCGAATACTGCTAGTATTTTTCCGGCAGAAGTCTTTCCGATCTTATAGGCATGCAACATTTTCTCTGACAGCCAAGCTGCGATCAAGGCTCTGACGACGCCATGGCGCAGATCCAAATAAGTTAACTCCTGTGAAGAGGAGACCAAATCTCTAGGGTGTGCAGGTAACTTTTCGCTGATCGGGGATCCAGGACATAGGCACATAGAGGAGAATGAAATCGATGATGAGCTTGCCACGGGACTGAATTCGCTCAGAGACGTCCTACCCGGTCATCGGCATCTCCTTGACTGTTGTTAAAGGGGAATTGCACAAATTATTTCTCAGGAAACCGCAGAAAAGATGGAGACCCATGTGTTTATGAGCTATTTCGAAAACCCGTTGGCTCCATTACAATTTACGAAGGACTCAGAAATTCTTGGGTATTCCAGGCCAATCAATTTCCAAACTCGTAGCTGAATTTACCGGTCATTGGTCACTGATCGGCACACACGCGGAAAAGCTAGGCTTACCATTTAATCGCCATTGCAAAAGCTCTGGGGATCTTCAGAGAAGTAAACTGTTAAGCACTTGCTCTATAAACATCCGGGTTTGGCTGCTAGATGATTAAGGTCACTGGATGTTCCTTTCTTCAACAGTCTGTAGCAGTGCGCCTGCCTAAGTCCCATCAATCTTCCCCGTTTTCTCATACGATAAGGCTTTGGCAAGACCACTAGAGAAACGAAACATGCAGCAGATGGACGGCTATGCTTATAGAAGACGTCGCTAAATGGTCTAGCAAGAAATTGAGTAAAGTCAATTGTTATACAACCCAAATGCTTTCGGGACACAGATATTTCCAGAAATACTTATTCCAAATAGGGAAATGCGAATACCCCACATGCATGTACGGGGATGCCGCCGAAGATGAAGCTGAACACACATTCTTCCCATGCGTGCGTTGGGAACAAGAACGTCGAACGCTGAAGAATGCAATCGGTCACATAACCACTGAAAATGTAATCGAAAAGATGCTAAGTAGCGAGGAAACGTGCGAAATTCATCAGTGGTTTCGTGGAAAAAATTGTCCGCATGAAAAAGTGGGACCTGGACGCAGATACTCATGCATAGACTTTGTGATGAGGAAAATGGAACGCTACTCTGAAGTAATGCAAAAGTGGTTCCAGGGGGGGCGACGTTACGAAACGAGGGGGAGTTTTTTAGTCTACGGACACACCATTGCTGTGTCGGCACCTTTTATGATGAATTAGGCACTTTTAACCTCCTCCGCAAAAAAAAGTGTATATTGTATGTATTAGTAAAAAATATTTAGCCGGTTTTTTCGCATTCGTAAGAAGTTCGATTTTTTTGGAATAGAGGGTGCGTTTTACGCGTTTTATTGCAGTAATTTCATTTGGTTCTTAGGATTTTTTTTTCTTTTATTGCAGTTTTATTGCTGCCTGAAGTGTAGGAACGGTGTAAAGTTCCCTCAGGAAATCAAGGTAATAGACCAGCGTTAGCAAGGCTTTTGAGTTGAGCGACTGATTAGCAATTATTGCTGGTTTCTCTCCAATAAAAGGTCTAATGAAATACGTAGTCGTTTTCTGATACAAAAAAAAAAGGAAAAAAACAAACAGTATTGAAATGAAAAGGAAATAGCGAAAGCATTTAAAACAATTTGTGAATTTTCTTCAATTATGGATTTTACAAATGCGTGAACTTTAGACAAAAGTTCTGATATGCGGTTATATATTTTATTATTTTGTTTTTTTGTAAATAAAGATTTTTTTCTTATTTCACAAAGAAACAATTTTTGGTCACTTCTCTATAAATATCTCAAAATTCTTTTTTTTTTTTTTTTTTTTTTGAAATTTAATATACATAAAATATAATTTTTTTGTTCAGGTTTACTAGAATAGGAAGTTTAATATCCTTCAATTTCATAAATAATTTGATTAAATTAAGTATCAAATTCGTCAGACATTTGCCATTTTATTAATAGATCTGCAATTGATTGCAAAGAGCATTATTTGGCGATATCTTGGAAACAATATCAAAGAAAGACGATGGTGAAAATAGCAGAACTCATCGATAAATTTCATAAAATGAAACTTAATTACTGCTAATTTTTACGTCAAATACTTAGATTTTATTTCGTAAATAACTGAAGAGATGAAGAACTACTTTACTTTCGTCATTATATGACTCACTTAGATATCGTTTAAGGACCCCTGACAGACAAAACAGACCACTAATTTAGATACTTCCATCATGAATATTGCAGAAGTTGTAGAGATGAGGAAGAGGAAGGAACAGTTGAGCACTTCCTTTGCAATTGTGCTGCTGCAGCTAAAATCCTAACATATTTTCTAGGTAAATATCTTTGCAATTCTCTTGTGGAACTATCTGGATCGGAGATAGGACCGCCCATGCGCCTCTTGGGAACCACAAAATGGTTCCATTAGAGAAAGTAAATGGGGTTCCCTGCTCAGTGGTATCGTTGGTACCTGTAAGGTCTAAGTGAGTTGGCCACACAGAACGTATACCACTCTAACCTAACCTAACCTAGGTATTTGAAGGCGTCTTTGACAAAACGGATTATTTCTCTTATTTTAGTAGAAAAATCGATACATCGACTTTCGGGTGGGAGGGTGTATGCTTAGCAGCAGAATAATTAGCTCAACTCTAGGGACTGAAACTGCCGCCTCTGTCAAGGCAACGAAAGGCTGTCCACAAGGAGGTGCTTTGCCACTACTTTTGTGGTCTTTAGTAACTGATGTTCTTCTAATAAAAGTAAAGGTGATTGGCTTTGGTGCTATTGGATATGCTAACGATTTTGCCGATATTGCGCCAGGCACAAATTCCAACATCATTAATAAGCGCTGATCCCCATCACAGATTTCTGTCGGCTGAGGGATTATCTATTAATCCTAGGAAGATAATCATTGTTCCTTTCACAAACAATTTCAAGTTGGACCTGGGTACAATAATTGTAGAAGGAACTACGAAAAGCTATTCCACGAAGACAAATAACTAGGTGTTGTCTCAGATAAACCCGTAACTTGGAACTCTTACTTCGAAACAGGGGCAAGCAAGGCCACCAGGGGCTTATCGGCCTATCAAAATATTAATGGCAGAACTTTCATTCCATTTCTAAGCCCCGAAACTATTAATAAATTAAATAGCTCAAAAATACAATTACCAGAGCTTAGTTTTCTTCAGAAACAAGAGTTGTAACGAATGAATACTGACCCTTTGCCAAACAGCAAACAAATCATAGTAAAATAAAAGAAAATATTAAATGCTATGAATTTATTCCCCAAGCCAATATAAAACTTTTTAAATAGTTTTCTTTGAATATGTCTCAATGATAATTAACCAGTTATTCCCACAGTGAAAGAAAATTTTATTCAACGCCTTATTAACTCATGCAGTAGAGGGTTAAGTACAGTAAGGGTTCATTAAAAGAGAAAGAGTCCTTGTGGAATTAGTCAAAGGAATCGAAAACGGAAGTTCCTCATAACTACAATTTAAATCCAAACAGATTGTCGCCATGCCATCCTGCAAGCTTCTCTCCAAATATGCCAAAGCGATTCATTCGATTAAGGTTGAGTTATACGATATTCACCCAGACTCACCCGCTCACCTGTCGGATGTGCGGCAGCTACAGCACCACGCCTCTTCGTACATGCATTGGTGCACGCAGGTGTCGAAGAAGAAATGGGGGGTGACGCGCAATCATTCGTCTAAAAAACCATTGAAGTCTTGCGCGCCGTGCGCAGTAAAACAGAAAGCCGTGAGTAAAACCTCTAAGTGCGTTTGGTTCGCCTGCTTTGTGCTAGAGAAAACGCATAGTGGACAATTTCGTGTGAAGGCGAGGAGTATTTGTTTGTTGAATACTTTGAAGTTGCAAAAGCTTATCGGTTGTACGACAGACAAACTAGGCGATTAACTGTGCGATGTGGTGGCAGATTTGTAGAAAATGAAAATAGTTTTGTTGTGTGTGACAGTGGCAGTACAACAGATAGAAGCAACAGCAAAACAGAATAACAAAGTTGAAAGTTGTACAAAAGAAAGGAAGAATTTGAAGTGGCAAGCTTTTAAGGTGGTGCTGCTCAAGAAAACACAAATATCCATTTCTATCCGCATTAGCAATAACATTTCTTTTTATTCTTCCAATATCAGTAAATTCGCAATGCTGCTTTTTTTCTGCAGGCAAGAACTAAGCGGTGCTTCTTATTGCTGAAAAACATCAGTATGAAAAATATATTGATTTAGGTTTGATGCTCCTTTCTGCAGGAGCTGCCCGGAGAATGTACTGGTATCATCTCAGAGCCTTTCTTATTGGATTTAGGCCTCTGACTCTCATTCGTTTGCTTTACCTGTGGATATTGCGGGTTTAATTCGAATTTGCTCGCGAGAATTGTGATACCTGAGATTGTATCGAAAATTCTAGAATCTGATTACTCAGCTATCGAAATACTCGGGAAAAGTGCGAGCGGACATGCAAAGGTCCACAATAAACACGTTTCTGAGTTTACATGAGTTATTTAGCCCTCTCATACTACAGTGGGCAAAAAGTAAGGTGAATTTATTTGTCAAACTTCGCGGGATTAAAATTTCGCTCTAGTTCATTTTTTTCATGAGTTGGCAGCACTGTTAATAACATCTGGGCCAACTTTCATGTGAATGTCATTATCAGTAATATATTTACGCTTGCGTTTACCAAACGACCAAGAGTGCATTTTTCGATTTTTACAATGTCTGATTTGATTGAGCAGAGAAGTGCCATCAAATTTTGTTTGCGGAATGAAATTTCGGCTGCGGAAACGTTTAGAATGTTGCAGAAGGCATTTGGTGATTCGACCATGTCACAGAAAAATGTTTATAGGTGGTACAAAGACTTCAAAGAGGGTCGAGAACGTGGTGATGACTTGGAGCGCTCCGGACGACCATCGATGTCAACAGATGACCAACACGTCAATAAAGTGAAGGAGTTAGTGCTCAAAAATCGTCGGTTGACTGTTAAAGACCTTACTGATATGATCGGAATATCAGAAGGATCTGTGAAAACCATTTTGAAAGACCATTTGGGCCTACGAAAAGTCAAATCTCGTTTGGTACCAAAAACTCTCAATTTGTTGGAAAAAAGTCGTCGCGTTGATGTGTGTGAAACAATGCTTTCAGACTATCAGGACAAGCTCAAATGCATCATTACGGGAGATGAGACTTGGATTTATGCTTACGACCCTGAAACAACCGACCAATCAAGCGAATATCGTGCTAAAGGCGAGACTAGACCGAAAAGAGCACGTCAAAGTCGTTCAAATATAAAGGTCATGATGACACTTCTTTTCGATTTTCGTGGTGTGGTGCACTATGAATTCCTTCCACCTGGCCAAACTGTTAATAAGGAATATTATTTGAGCGTTATGCGTCGTTTACGTGAAGGAATTCGTCTAAAAAGACCAGAATTATGGGCCAACAACTCTTGATTTTTGCATCACGATAATGCACCGTCTCACACTGCACTCGTTCTTCGTGACCATTTCGCCAAAAATTCCACGCATATCGTTCCGCAACCACCGTATTCGCCTGATTTGGCTCCGTGTGACTTCTGGCTATTCCCAAAACTCAAGAGACCACTCCGGGGAACGCCTTTCGAGTCGATTGAGGAGATAAAAGCTGAATCGAAGAAGGTGCTAATGGACTAAATGGACTATTTGGCATGTTTCGGAGATTAGGAAATCGTTGGCATAAGTGTATTTCATCGAGAGGGGATTATTTTGAAGGGGATGAAATTGATTTACAAGAATAAATAAAGATTTTTCATTTTACAACCAAATTCACCTTACTTTTTGCCCACAGTAGTATACTTTCATATTTGTATTTAAAAGGCCTGTCAAAAGTGAAAATTGCCGATCTTTAAGACGAACGACGAGCAAAATTCGTGATTTGTTTTGGTAGAAATAATCTCCCGAATGAATCGACAACAAACATTGGTTAACAAACTTTTTCAATCTCTTTGGTAATTTTTCGAAACTTTGACAAGAAAAACTTTCTTTTGGGGTTAAGCTAAAATTAAGATAATTTTTGAAGTCTTCATGGGAAGTGAATCATATTTCAGAAAGCGCATTCTGTACCAGCCCAAGTAAATGAAAGTGAGGCGGCACTAAGTCCGGTGAATGCGCAACGTGCGGTAAGATTTCTGACCCATAGTTTCCAAATATGTACGAGGGCGGCTCAATAAATACCCGTGTTTTATGACAGAGGGCGTTCCTGAGGGAAGTTCGTATTAGCATCTATGCTGCCCTCTATCAAACGACAGCAAAACAAATTTCAAACTTATTGATGGGTTAGTTTGGATTGGGCAGCTATTCAAGTAAGACGTGTTCCGTGATTTTCGCTAAGATGGAAAAAGAGATGTAGCGTTCGGTAATTAGCTTTTTGCTTTTGGATCAGAAAAAATGCGAGCAGATAAAAGCATAGTTGGATGCTGTCTATGGGGACGCTACGCCATCTATGACCACAGTTAGATATTAGTTCAATGAATTTAAAGGTGGGCAAACATCCGTTTTTGATGAGAAGCGACCAGGGCGCCCAGCCCGAGGAAATCATTCAAAAAGTACGCAACATAATTCTCGACGAACGAAAGTGCGCGCAGTAACAGAGGCCATAGGTGTGTCGACCGGAACAGCAGTTACCACTACATTCAGATGATTTTGCTCCTGAAGTTCTAGAGGTATCTCGGATTGAGACTTCCACTGGTTGGACTTTACCCTCCTTGTGTTGTCTGTGTGTCTTTCAAGCGCCTGTAGATTGCCGCTTTTTTTATTCTCGTGAAAGTTATTTTTGTGTTTGGCTTCGGACTTTGTCGCATTCGATGCAGCCATCAGCAACTCTTCTGGAATGGAAGACGAAAAGCAGGACTTTCCTTAAATGCTGGTTTTCGATACATTGGCATATGTATATCTGATATCCCGACTAGAAATTTTGGTACGGCGGTGATTAGGTGCAAATAAGGCAGACCATATTCCAAGCTTGCGCCTCATAAGGCAGCCAAACTAGGCCCAAGTCCCGAAAGTAACGCCACACATCTGCCTCATTAGGCACAGGTTCGAAAAACCGAGCTTCGGTAATACTCCGGATGCCCTTCTACAAACCAGTTAGGGATTCCAATTTATGCCTAAGTGAGACACTGCCACAGATTTTCGTGACCACAACCAAATTTGGTATTGTTCTGGCATGCCAGTCTTTGTCTTGCTTAACGTGAGCCTGGTAAGTGAGGCGTGTCTCAGTAAGGCCTGCCTAATTCGGGCCTAACTGATTCATCGGCATGCCTTATTGTAATTCTAGTCGGGATATTGTCATATATCCTTAACAGCTATCCGCCTTGCCCAGCGCTGATGCATAGGCGGCACCAACGCCTGGGTTCGAAAACGGTCATAAATAAATGTTTCATACACCGAAGTTAAGAAGTATTTGCGACAAAGTGGAACTTATCGTTGCGTGAAGCTGAAACAGTTTTCAGGAAAGGTGGGATTAATGTATCCAAAGGCGCGTTTCAAGGACGTTTACCAACAAAAGACGTCAAATTCCGGAGTACATAGAAAAAACCATTGCTCTCATTATAATACATAGAGAAAATACTTGCATGGGCTAAGACAAATTCAGCACGGAATTGGGCAAGCGTAATAATCATGCCAGAATCTTTCTTTAAGAAGTTTAAGGCTTCCATAATTTAGTGTAAAAATGTCAAGCAAACCAGAGGAAAACTGAGGGAGTTATAGAACTATGACTAGATTTAGATTACTGCTGATAATCGCCAATCTCAACGAACTGTTATACATTCAGTCAAGGTTTATGTTTGGGGCTGCTCCTCCAAAAAAGAATTTGGCCGTTTATTTGTGTTTACCATCAATTTGAAAGCAGTTTTTATGAATAAGATTTACAAAAAAGCGTCGTTGCCACCAGCTGCAAAGATATTCGTAAGAACCAGGCAACCGTGGATTTTATAAGAAGACGACGATCCCAAGTGCCGAACCCGAAGTTGTGTCGAGTCGAAACAGCAAAATGGGATTGAAATGTTGGATTGACCTTCACAGTCGGGCAATAGTTGAGTCATAGTTAACTGTTAGCAAAGCAAACTAAGCTGATTTGAAGCCCATTGCGTACAAAGTACAGCGCACGCTCGATAACGTGAACGCTCTAAAACGTGAACAAACACAAAAAGCTCTATAACAAGAACAATAAACGTTACAATTATTGGAATGTAGTTTACATTGATCTCAAGTAATTCTGAAATTGCGGAATCCCCTAATTATAAAATAGGCATTTTATTCGTAATTGCATGTAAGGAGTAAAATATTTCAGTCGTGGTTTTGGTTTTGCAAAGAGTATTTCGTCTTATGTTTTCTGGAGAAAATGATTTCTAAAAATCCGTGTGCTTGCCATTAAAACAAAAGGATGAAATTCTCGGCTTTTTAAAAAAAGGCTCATCTGTGACGATTTTAGCAAAGAACTCTTTATCGTTGGTTTATCTGAATGCAAGAAAGAAAAGACAAAAACACTGCATGCACAATATAAAGAAAATGAAGCAAACTTCTTCGCTAGTGATGTATGGCTCCAAGGATTCAAGAAGAGGTACGGCATTCGTCTTCTTAAAATTTTAGGCGAAAAACTGTCTTTGCAACCTCAGCTAGTGGATCTGGTTAAAGAAAAACTTAAAGCTAAAATGGCCGAATTGGAGTTGTGCAACGATCAGTTATAATATAATGCTGATGATTCGGGGTTATTCTGGAGACTTTTGCCAGAGGAAACATACGCGTCAATTTTGGAGAAGAGAACCCCAGGCGAAGAATCCACGCTGCTTTAAAAACTTTCAGTGTCCTACCGATTATAAGCGCTCGAAATCCGCCTGGATGACGTCGGCTATTTTCAAGCAATGGTTTCATGAGTCATTTGTTCCACAGGTGAATATTCCTTTTAAGTTTTGTCCGATTGTTAAGATTAGGGTTGGGTACGTAATGCTGTATGATACAATATTCTGTTTACAAAATGCTGTATACGAAATTCTGTATTTCAGAATTCTGTAAAAAGTATTCTGTATTGCCGAAATGCTGTATTGACGAAATTCTGTATTGACGAAATTTTGTATTGACAAAATTCTGTATTGACGAAATGCTGTAGTAAATGATAGGAAATTCAATAAATTTTATAAAAAAAGTGCGCACTTCCAAACAAAATTCCAATGCAGTGAAGCCCCGAAAGTAGTATGTACTTATTTGTAAATCAAAGTTAATGAAATATCAAGAGTAGAAAATGGAGAAGTCTTCCCGAGAAAGTTAAGATCAATTAGATCTAACAAAAAAATTAAAAGTATAATAAAAAAAAGATTAATTATTGGAAAAGTTTCTTTTTTGAAAAGAATAGCAAAAAATATTTGTTTCTAATCTAATCATGTACCTGTGTTTTGTACTTGAAATACTTATTACTTCTTCTTTGCATACATACTTATCGTTTGAATTAATATTGAAGTCTTTTGTTTTTTGTATTGTTATTTTGCACTTGAAATTCTCATTTATTTTTCTATGTATAATTATCGCTTAAGTTAATATTGCAGCTTAGAAATCTTTTGCTTTCCTTATATATTAATTGTTTTTATTAATAAAATCAAGTAAAAAACTGACTTTTGTCAACACAACATTTTTTCAATACAGAATTTTGTTAATGCAGAATTTCGTCAGTACAGAATTTCGTCAGTACAGAATTTCGTCAATACATAATTTTGTCAATACAGAATTTTTTTAAGACAGTACAGAATTTTGTTTTTACAGAATTTTGTAAATACAGAATTCTGTAAATACAGAATTTTGTCACTGCAGAATTTTGTTACGTTAATTTACAGTATTTCGTATGAAAAGAATTTTGATATACAGCATTTTGTAGGGATCCCTTAAGATTACAACGTTTTTAAAGGAGAAAGCCTTACCAATTAAAGCTCTCCTCCTAATCGACAACACTCCTTCTCACCCAAATGAAGCTGAACTGACAACGGAGAATGGGCAAATTTCGGCAATGTTTATGCCACCAAACGTTACTCCCCTCATTCAACCAATGGATCAGAATGCAATAAAAATCAATAAGTTTCATTACAGAAACAGCCTTCTTGCTTCAATAGAAAAATGGGAAGCTGAACTTCGCACCTTGATGAGCAACACCGTCGATCTCCTTAGTAGTTTCAATCCTGAGGTTCGTTCGGGTTCGCAGATATGCTCAAAGTTATGTCTGTGGGTTATTGAAAAAATTTATTTTATTAAAAATTCACGTTACCAGCCATTCATGAGTGCAACGAAGATATCGAGGAGGGCAATGCAGATGACGATCATTAACAAGAGGACGAATCCGATGATGACAGCGTATCAGAGGAACTGGGTAAAATTAAGCCGACTGAAGCATTTAAAATTTTCAACAAGGCGTTAATATGGGCTGGTCATGAAGACGTCGATCGAAATGATATGAGTGTGCTAAGACGGTTAAGGGAGAAAGCTGTGCTTCAAGGTTTAGAAAAACAGAAGATACAAAAAAATATGATCACCACATATAGGAGGAGGAGCTCGGCCAAACACCCAAAAAGGGTGTATGCGCCAATTATATATATATATTTATGTATGACTTAATTTTCAATTAATATGTAACGAACACAAGAATACAATGTGAATTTAAATTTGAAAAAATATACTTACTAAGTCTTTTTGGGCATTTCAAAACGTGAACACTTTTGTTAAGGCGAACTGCCTTGGTTTGAATTAGTTCACGTTATCGAGCGTGCGCTGTATGACTCGAAAATGTGAAGCTATAGATTTTATTGAATAAATTGCGTATAAAAAATACTATACCCCATACAAACAGTTTCCTAGAATAGAATTGGTCAAATTGTTTCCATCTTATTGCGGTCATGATTCTATTAGACAGACTGTACATATGTAAGTACAAATATTTGCTCAACGAAATCGATGTGGTTGGCAATAACAATAAAACAAACGTTTCAATTTAGTTTAGCTTTTGCGTCATTCCCGTTTCAGTTGCTTCATTTATTACTTCTACCAAAGCGATTATGTGCGCTAAGCCAGTGGCTAATATTTCACGTTACATCAACAATTGCAGAAATAAATAAAAAGAAACGTAATATTACACAATTTCTGCACTTAAGAGGGAGGCTCTTTGAAGAGGCCATATATTTTTTCGAATGATCTCTTGAATTTAGATACACACATGCGAACAGGCCTTGCCTTTGGATAATGAAATAATAAAATCAGTAAATTGGTTGCATTCAAAATTAGCCAGAAAAAAGGAAGTCGTTCTTGATGCCCTCATACAGCGACCGTATCTGTCACTTAGCTGCACTGAATTTTGATGCAATCATTTTTGCGCATTTAAGCGAAAGGTGCAATTATCCGGATTTTTATATGCACAAATAAGTTAATTATCCGAAAGTTTCTTTTTTTTAACCAACCTAAATGAATGTGAACCACACCTAAACGTCAACGACACCGTTGGACTTCTTCCTTTAGGGTCATTTGAAAGAAAATCTGTACGTCGATAAGCCAGCAACAATTCAAGAGCTAAAGGATGAGATAATTCGGCACATTAACGGCATAGAACCTCAATTATGCCTCAGCGCCATATTTATATGAGTGATGTGCGATTGTAAAGATCGATAATATAAGCTTAGTGATTGCGCGCGAAAAGAAACGATTTCTCAAAGTGCTGGTAAAAGAAATTTGTTATATAGGAAATATAATTATGAAACACAATTCTTGAGGCAGCTAAGCGAAATGTGCAGCTAAAAAAATGCATGAAAATGGGGAAAATATGAGTTTTAGCGCACTTATCCGGAACGTTCAGCTAAGCGAAGAGGCAGCTTAACGAATTCTACTGTGCATAAATGTTGCACTAATACGAGTTAACTTAATTTAATTAATTTTGATACAATTAATACGTAATAAAATAACCTCCGAGCCGTGCTTATGCCCGTATAAACGCGATGCCATGGAAATATTTGATGCTGATTTTTGATTAAATAATAATAAAAAGAAACGTCTATGTACTCTATTCCAAGGCGAGTCTATTAAAGGTGGTGTTGGTAAATCAGCTGAGCTATTTTTTTTTTCTCTTTCACCGTGTCCATGTGGCTGTCAGCTCAGAAGGAAACAAGACGAAGCCATTATTTGTTGTTTTCTAGTTTCTCAATACTTTGTTTTGACAATTAAACGTACATAACAGTGTTGTTGGTCTAGTGCCACCACCTTTAATGAATGCTCCTTGTTCTATTCCACATTTTTTCGTGTGGTGCTGCTTTCAAAATGAACAGTTGAGATGTAAAACGCTTTGGAAGTTGTTCATCTGACACACTTATCTCGGTAGGCATTGCCATTTAAGTGGATATATGCACAGTACTGTTCAAAACATGTGCAACGGGGGTATCTAGTGAATAACAGTTCGTGTCTTAGTTCGCAGTTGAAGTTGTGCTTTTAATGCATCATCTCGTCTTAAGAATCAATAAACTAAAGTTTCTTGAAGTAAATTCTGTATTCTCAGTCTTACTTATCATTGGCGAAAAATGAACGAAACGTTCATAGTTTAGGTTAGGTTAAATGGCTGCCCTAACTAAGGCCTCACTTGGACAAATATTAAAAATTCGTCCGTCGTGGTGCCATACATGGGAGAGGAGAAAGGAGAAGGGAAGGAAGAAGGAGCCTTGGGATTAGAGACGATGATGACCATACATTTTACGACGGCGCCGACGGTGGCTAATTTTCGTTCGTAGTTAACCGCAACAAGCTACTGATGAACTTCACCAAATTTATGATATTTAGGCCCGCTATATCCGCAAGCGTAGCGAAAAAATCAGAGCCCAGATGTTTAACTCTTTGCCAGACGAGAGCAGGGCAGCTGAGAAGAAGGTGTTGAGATGATTTCACCTCGTCCTCCAAAAAGCTTCTGCAGAACGGACTTGAGGCAATCCCAAGTCTCACGGCATGAACACCCAACGGACAATGTCCGGTAAGAATGCCCACCAAATTTCGTTAGCCTTAGGAGTTCCCTTGAGCGTCCCCGATCTACCCGTGGCCAGAAGGATCTCGCGACCTTGCACGTTTGCGCACTAGCCCAGCGCTCGCAGAGTTGACTCGAGGCCCATCTTTCCAGGAGCAGACCACAGGCCAAGGCCCTAAGTGCCGATTGGTTATCGGAGTAAATATTTACTTCCTTAACGGTAATTACCGAAGTAAGCAACCAGTCCACCGCTTACTTAATTGCGGATACTTCCGCTTGGAAAACACTACAGTGGTCCGGGAGCCTAAATTTAAGTTTGTTGGGAGGCTCCTTGCAGAATACTCCTCCACCAACCCTTCCGTCTAATTTCGAGCCATCCGTGAACATGTTTGCCATGCCTTGCCTCCAAATGTTGCACCCCGCCCACTCATCCCTTGAGGGAGTGTGAGTAGAAAAAGGTCCGCTCGGACCTAGCGTGGGTGTACAGTGATCCAGCACCATGAGGATGAACTCAAAGTTTTTAAGAATGCTAGAGTGTCCGTTACTTAAGTCTAGCCTATGGCCCGAACACCTTAGTCTGATTGCGGCGCGTGCAGCGGTAGTTTTTCCTACAATGTGCACGGGTGCCACATTCAGCATAGCGTTAAGCGCTAGAGTAGGAGTGGCACGGAGCGCCCCACTGATTCCAATGCGGGCAGACCTTTGTACCCTCTCCAGCTTCTTAACTGATACCATCCTTCCTAGCGAGTTTCACCAGACAAGGACTCCGTATAGCAAGATTGGTTTTATAATCGTCTTGTAAAACCAAAAAGTGACTTTAGGCGAGAGGCCCCGAAACGTTCATACTAAGTTGACAACCATTCAAGCATTTCGAGAAGGTATTTTCCAGAAAGATCAGAAAAGATGGCATGAAACTACCCATAGTGGCTTAAATTATTTCAAAGTATCAAAGCAATTTACTAATTAAAACTATAAATTCTAAAATTATTTAAAGTAAAACAATCCAACTGCGTTGAACTGCAAGCGCTGCGTTCACGCGACGAACGAAAAAAAATCGACCAATGACTTGATATTTTTGCCACTTTTAATGAGCTTCTGTCCCATTATGTAATGGGAGATGAGTGGTGATTAGCCAAGTTGACCTAACCTTACTTTGAACTCAGTTATAAGAAGGAATGTGCATTCGTATGGGAACTTAATGCCTCTAATTATTCATTTTTGTCATTTCATAATTATTCAAAGTCTTTATAGTTGGTCTGTTGAGAATTTCTTAATTTGTCCGCACAAATTAATGTATACATAGCTGTGCCTACATATACAAGGTGGATCAAAATTAATCATCCAATTTTGTTTTTGCACAACTTTTTACAAAATAAAAAAAATAATTTTGAGTTATGGAAATCTTTATTTTGGACTTTGCGCACCCCACTGTTTGCCTTGTGTGCCTGCAGCTGTTCACTTCGTAAGTGTCAAATATGATTGACGTACGACATCATTTGCAAAAAATTATAAATCTTCCGTAAAGATGATTAATTTTGCGCCACCTTGTATTTGCTTATACATAAACATGCACAAGCGATAGACGAAAAATGCTGACCAGCATCAACACTTCAACAACGAAAACAAAAAGGGGCCCAAGGAAAGTTGACCAAATTAATGGCATAATAATAAATTCCAGTCTTATGCACTTCAGCTCTGATTTCAATATGAGCCAAATAACCCCATTTCATGAAAACGTATGTAAATAAATTAATTATATGCTTGGTGGGATGGGAGCTTGGGTCAGCGGAAAAACTTTAAAATATGGGCCAGTCTGCATGAAAATGAGTTATGGCTTATTTAGCGCAAAATGAAAAGAGTAGGTATGTATGTGTGTGGGTGTATGTGCGTATGTATGTAAGTTGGCTGTAGGCATCGCCTGTGCCTGTCCATGGCACAGAGCCTGTTAATTTTGAAGTAGTTTTTGTTGTAAAAATAATAAAGAGCACTTGTCTTCTGGTGCGAAAAATCACATCATAAACCGGAGGAATACCTCTGGTTGATTCTTAACGAAATTGGTTTATATAGTATGTAAGTAAGGTTTGTGCTTTGCGAACAATAAAAGGCGAATTTTTTGGCAATTTCCAGTTTAAAATAATTGACTAGCAGAAATTCAAGAATCTTTATTATTTTGAATAATCGGTTACCCTTCTCCCACCCAACCAACAGGAGCAGTCCCTTCTGTATGAGCTGTAAAAGGTATGAGATAAAAATTAGTATACTAAATATATGTTCGCGTCTCTATACCATCTAAAATCGCTTATTAAGATAACATTTTATCTATTTCTTAATGTGGAAAAGTGTGTTCGATACGCCAAAGGTGCTGGAATGAGAGTTAAAATCCTTGCATAAGTATCGGAAGGGCAAAACTTTGATAAAATGTTAAATCCCAACGATATCCTATGTATTAGAATGAAATAAACGCACCTTGAACGCCATAAGGGTTCAGCAAAGCAAGCGATGCGAGGGGTAAAATCTAAGTCAAGTAATCTTAGCTATGGAAAATTTTTACTATCAAATAAAACTAAAATTACTCCAGATGCAAAATTTAAGTTAACTTATGCTAGAAGTTAAGTTAAGAATGTCGGTCGCCGTAGCCGAATGGGTTGGTGCGTGACTACCATTCGGAATTCACAGAGAGAACGTAGGTGAAACACCAAACTTAAGAACAACGTGTTCCTAACAGCAGTCGCCCCTCGGCAGGCAGTGGCAAGCCACCGAGTGTATTTCTGCCATTAAAAAGCTACTCATAAAAAATATCTGCCGTTCGGAGTCGGCTTGAAACTGTAGGTCCCTCCATTTGTGGCCCCTCGAGCTCGCCCAAACACCCAAAAAGGGTGTACGCGCCAATTCTATATATATACTGCTAGAAGTTAGTGAGAATCGACTTCTTGAGTGTTGAAGATATGTGAGTATATGCGAGGTGGCGCAAAATTAATCATCCAATTTTTTTTTGAATAGGTTAGGTTAAATGGCTGCCATTGCTGGGCCCCTAGCCTTGGCCCTTCGACAAAAAATTTGTAATTTGTTCGTTGTGATGCCATACATGGGGAGGGGAAAGGGGAAAGGAGAGGGGAAGAACCCAGACAGGTGAAAGAAAAAGGAGGAAGTGACTTGGACTTGAGAATGACAACCACCAGTGGCGATTTACGATTATATTTACCAGATGATGAATTTCACCAGATAATTAAACCCGCAATGTCCGCTAGTGCAGCCAAAAAGTTAGAGCCCAGAAGTCTAAACCTTTGCTCGACGAGAGCAGGGCATCTGAGATGAGATGGTGTTGAGATGATTTCACCTCGTTCTCCAAAAAGCTTCTGCAGAAAGCTTTTGAAGCAATCCCAGACGTCACCGCATGGACACCTAATGGACAATGTCCGGTGCACATTCGATAGCTGCGGGTCCCCTCTCTAGCCAACTCCCCTCTAGCCAGCTCATCAGACCACCAACTTCCCTCAATGTCGATGTGACCGGAAACCCAAATGAGCCTAATATCAAAGTATTCCGATGCAATCGAGAAAGAAGTCAGATATTTCCGGACCAATTTCGAATGCACAAACAACGAGCCCAAGGCCCTAATTTTCGTTTGGCTGTCATAGTTGCTGTTTACCACATTTATAGCAATTACGGAAGCGATCAACCAATACATGACTTCCTTAGGTGCGACTACTTCCGCTTGGAAAACACTACAGTGGTCCGGAAGCCTAAATTGAGCATGATGGGGAGCTCCTTACACCATACTCTGCCTTCAAATGTTACACCCCGACCAGTCTTCACTTGAAAGAATATGAATGGGAAAGGTTCTGCTCAGACGTTGCGTGGGTCTAAGATGATTCAGCACCATGGGAATGAACTCAAAGTTTACAAGAATGCAAGAATGTCAGTAGGAGTAGGAGCGGTACGAAGCGCCCAACTGATTCCAATGAGGGCAGACCTCTGGGCCCTCTCCAGCTTCTTAACTGATGTTGCCTTTTCCAACGAGTTCCTCCAGACAAGGACCCGTACAGAAAATTTGGATTTAGAATTGTGTTATAAAGCCGAAACGCAACTTTAGGTGAGAGACCCCATATTTGCAGATAGCGCCCCTACAACCATTCAAGGCGACTGTTGCCTTTCTAATTCTCTCCTCAATGTTGGGCTTCCACTTAGCTTTCTATCCAGGACAAGTCTCAGATTCTTCACCCTGTCAGAGAGCACCCCCTGCTATTGAGGGGAGGGAAACTACAGGTATTCTATACTTCCTCGTAAATAAAATGAGCTGCGTCTTCTTATTGAGAGACCGCAATTTGCAGTCCATTTCATAATTATATTCAGATTACACTGCATCAGTTCCATTAGAGTATCTAAAAACTTTCTTATGGCAATAAGTGCCGCGTCAGATACGATGATTAATTTTGCGCCGCCTTGCGCTTCGAAAGGTTATTATTTATGCATTTACTTGAAATATTAGCATAAAAATATTATGAAATGAGTGTTCATCCGATTACGCCAGAGGTTCGCTATGAATCGATCCCACATGGCAAAGCTATTCAAATGGAAGTCTATCTACTATAGGAGATGCATCGTTATGTAAAAATTTTAATTTTATTTCATTGTTCACGGCAGGTAGGTATTACAGTGGGCGATATCGGTCAATAGCCATGCCCCCTTTCCTTTTACGAAAACTAAAGAAGCAATAGAACAAAACGTAATATCTCTATTGCAAATAAAGTAGAGATAGTCACATTTGGTAAAAGTGATACAGTCAAAAAAAGGATATACGATGAGGAAAATATTTTAGAAATGAGTTTTCTTGATTGCAAGAGTTATCAGCCAATCCCAATTTCGTGTCGGAAGAGAGGTGCCGAAAGAAAGCTAGGTGGATACTCAGGCCACATTACTATCTACCACGCAGCCTACATTAAACTCCAGAAAGTTAGCTCAGTTAGAAATATATTGGTAGCCTTTTTTAAATGGTTCAAAATCGTTTGATGATGAATGTTTAGTGTCTTGGCGATGTCATGGCAGCTTATGTGACGGTTCTGGTCAATCTTTTCCATAACTTCATAGACTTTTTCAACGATAGGTCGACCGGAGCGAGGTGCATCTTTCACACCGAAATTTCCAGAACGGAAGCGAGCGAACCATTGTTGTGCTACACGAACTGAAGCTTAAAATGCCACCATATGATATGACAGAATGTGATTGGTAGCACTGTAGATAGATGACTCCAACGAGACATCTATTGACAAAATACGAAAAGACTTTTTCGACTACCAATATTTTTTCTATTAAAAATTTAAACCTAAAACGGTCTGCCCGGACTCATCTGTGAAACGGAATATAAAAAAAAAAAATAAATAATTGGCGCGTACACTTCTGTTAGGTGTTTGGCCGAGCTCCTATTTGTGGTGTGCGTCTTGATGTTGTTCCACAAATGGAGGGACCTACAGTTTCAAGCAGACTCCGAACGGCAGATATTTTTATGAGGACCTTTTTTATGGCAGAAATACACTCGGAGGTTTGCCATTGCCTGCCGAGGTTCGACCGCTATTAGAAAAATGTTTTTATTAATTTTGCTTTCACCGAGATTCGAACCAACGACCTCTCTGTGAATTCCGAATGGTAATCACGCACCAACCCATTCGGCTACGGCGGCCGCAGCGAAACGGAATATACAAATACAATTAAGTTAACACTGCTTGATTTTTATTTAAATAAAGTTTGAATTGATGAAAATTACATAAAAGCAGAAGTGAGTGGCAGGTGACATATTTTTTTGGGCAAAATAAACACATTTAAAATCGCCCCCATAATATTAAAATTTGTTACAATAAAATACGAGGTAACAAATGCTTTAAAATAATTTCACCTTCTATGCAAATAAATGTGGGGCCCACACATACACACACACATGCACACACACATACTCGTACATATATATTCACTATTTTCCTTTCAAACACTTTTGCTTCATCTTCTTCCTAATGCATTAAGGCATTGAGGCTTTACGAAATTTACCCACCCAGCCTACTTTTATTGTTGTCGCTGTTATTGTTGTTATTTGTAGCGGCGTTAACAGTCATCTTTCTAAGCAAAAAAGGCAAGCAATAATCCCTCGTGGCTGACATTGGCGTGGATGCGGATTTAACAAAGAAAAGTGTGTAGTTTTTTGGCGCCGAGCTCTGAAAACTCTCAACACGCGTTGGTTTGTGGCTACTGCTGGCGAGCTGCTGCGGTGAATTCACTGCTGCAATGGGACTTGTAAAACACTTACAGTTGCGACCATATTTTTTGCCCTGTGCAGCACCTGAAGTATCATTGAAGGATACACTGAATACTACCTTTGCTCTTAAAGTCCAGCCAGACCAGCCGTTCAGCTGAAACCACCGCAAGTGGTAATCTTAATGGAGATATACAAAATTGTGGCTGCTTAGAATATAAAATATGAGAGTGTAAATCTATTGAAAATGTAAGGTAGAAAGTATACTTATAATTCGCTTTGAGTAATTTACGCTTTTCGTATCCTATTCCTAACTATGAAGCGCTATGCTTATTGATTAACTTAAAATCAATAATCTTATCTTTGTATTTCATTTTTGATTTGATTCGTGGTGCAGTTGACTGTCCGGTGATCCTTTAAAGGATTTACTTTAATATTCCGGCCAAAGCTTTTCGTAGCTCGGAGTTCTTTTAAGTTGGTCTTTCAAAATATCTTTGTGCTCGAAGTGCTTCTATTGGGTAGTCGAAAAAGTCTTCTCGTATTTTGTCAATAGATGTCGTTGGAGTCATCTATCTCCAGTGCTACCAATCACATTGTGTCATATCATATAGTGTTAGAAAGGTGACATTTTAAGCTTCATTTAACCAAAAAAAAATTTAATTCGGAGAAGTAGAAAAAAAGTTATAGCTGTTCAAAAATGAGTGAAAATAATGAAGAAATTCGCTATATTTTCAAATTTTCGTATAGAAAAGGGAAGAATGCCACGCAAGCCACCAATGAAATTTGTGAAGTTTACGGAGACGATGCTGTATCAGTTCGTGTAGCACAACAATGGTTCGCTCGCTTCCGTTCAGGAAATTTCGATGTGAAAGATGCACCTCGCTCCGGTCGACCTATCGTTGAAAAAGTCGATGAAATCATGGAAAAGACTGACCAGGACCGTCACATAAGCTGCCATGAAATCGCCAAGGCACTAAACATTCATCATCAAACGGCTTTGAACCATTTAAAAAAGGCTGGTTACAAAAAGAAGCTCGATGTTTGGGTACCACATGAATTGTCTGTGAAAAATTTAATGGACCGAATTAACATCTGCATTTCTTTGCTGAAACGAAATGAAATCGAAGCATTTCTGAAGCGAATGGTAACAGGAGACGAAAAGTGGATCAAATACGTCAATAATGTGCGAAAAAGATCATGGTGCAAGGGTGGTGAAGCTCAACAAATGTCGCAAAGCCAGGATTGACGCCTCGAAAGGTTATGCTGTGTGTTTGGTGGGATTGGAAAGGAATCATCCACTATGAGCTGCTCCAACCTGCTCGAGCGATTGATTCTACGCCTTACTGTCAACAACTGATGAAATTGAAACAAACAATCGAAAAAAAAAAAAAACGGCCAGAACTGATCAGCAGAATGGGCGTAGTCTTCCATCAGGACAACGCAAGGCCACACACATCTTTGATGACTCGGCAAAAACTGAGAGAGCTTGGCTGGGAAGTTTCGATGCATCCACCATATAGCCCTGACCTTGCACCATCGGACTGCCATTTGTTTCGGTCAATGCAGAACTCGCTTAATGGAGCAAAGTTGGCTTCAAGAGAAGCCTGTAAAAATTACTTGTCGCAGTTTTTCACCGAGAAACCACAAAAGTTTTACACTAGAAGAAACATGGCAAAAGGTAGTCGACCAAAATGGTACATATTTTGTTTAATAAAGTTCATTATAAATATAAAAAAAATGAGTTGAAGTTTGATTTGAAATACGAAAAGACTTTTTAGACTACCCAATATTATTAAAGCCTTAATTGAGTTCAATAAAATCAAGATAGCTTTTTTATGTGCACAAGAAAAATTTAAAATTCAAATAACAAAAAGAAAAGTAGTCGACATTATTCAAAATATTGATATGCCACCATTTTTCCGAGGAGTGCATCCTTTAATTTTTTCCTCATTATCGTGTCCTTATTATTCTCTAAACTTTTTAATTTAAATAAACTCTGCACACAAATCACTAATAAGCCAGTTTCGCCCACCGACTCTTTTACTGATACTAGAATAAACAGCTCGTCCTTCTCTCATACGAAGAAGCGCACACTACCACATCATTTTAGCCGAAACCGATTGCGATATTTTAGAAGAGCTGTTTTCAATTATTTCACATCACTGCTTTAAAATCTAATTACAAATTAGGCGACTGAAGGTACGAATCTTCAACGGACGCGCTGGTCGCAAGTTACGCAAATTTCATATTAATTATTTTCGTACAAGTTCAGCATTTCTCTAGAGTAATACTGGTGCAGGCCTAGAAGGCATACGCTTTAGCAAAGTAATAATTATGATTGAGTATGAATGGCTATGTGCGCATTCGGTTCTGAGAACAACAAAAAGCTTCAGCCCGGCGACCACTTCATTAGAAATGCCTTCAAGAAATATTTAGATTATTAGAAGTAACGATGAAATATATCCAATATTGCTCAAACACCTGTCTCCTGAATGTCTCCCTCCACGAATGTCTCACGTGAAGAAATTGTAAACTAATGCATTTTGCTATGCAGTAGACAAGTAGATTAAGTAAAGCTACGGCGACACGCCCATGCATTTGCTGTCCAGTAGCTGATATGTGTACGAGTCGGGTGCATGACGCTTGCCCGCGAAAAAATTTTTGATTTTCATCATGCAAAAGCCGACAAGTATTTGTGGCACGAAATAAGTACGTGTGTCACTTCACACTACCACCCTAAAAGTACTCGGAGCATTAGAGCCTTTCCTACTTCTCCCATATATGCCATCTTAGCGGAAGCTGGTCTACCTACCCTTGTGGAAAGAGTATCAAATAACTCGCTGATGTGTATCCCTAGAGTTTTATATTGCAGAAACAAGCTTTTGTTTGAATGCGTTTCTTCATGTCAACACAAGACAAGTAAAAATGTTCGAAAATCAAGGATTTCAGAAATTTTAAATCAAGCCAAAGAGCTGGACATACTTATATCACCAATTCTCGTAGAAAAACCGTCCCATCCAGAATGGATCGTACCAAGCTATTTAGCCATGAATAATTTACTGCATCATCAAAAAAATATTACTGGCCCCGATGAATTCAAACAATTATGTCTTCAAACTGTTTCTCCTTTGAAATTAGACTGGCACCTGTTATTTACTGACGGATCTAAAACCGATACCTGTACTACATTTGCCGTAACAAACGAAAATAAGTACCACTATTACCGTTCGAGTTTTACCAAGTTACTGCTCAGTTTTCACAGCCGAAGCTGCCACGTTACTTGAAGCGGTACACTTCGCTTCCCAAAAAAACCATCAATATATAATATGCAGTGACAGCAAATCAACAATCGAGGCTATTCTGAACCCAGCTAATAACTCCCCAGTAATCACAAAAATGCGCAACATGCTCACACAACAAAAAGGTTCAATCAAAGTTAACAAACAGACCGATAGTAGAGCTAAGGAGGCAACCAAAGAGCCATTGTACATGTTCGAGTACACTCTTCCAGAAGATATAAAAAAACAAAACTGGTAAGGCATACCAATTATGAAAGTTCCCTGAACAAATGGAATCAGTACCAGCATCACTACAAATCCTCCAATCTCTCGAGATCGAAAAACCAATACCCGTCAAATTCATCATGGCGGAATGTCTGAGAATTGGCCATACAATTTCAACCCACTCGTATTTGCTAAATGGTTTGCCGAAACCCCCGTGCCCCTTTGTGCATGCAGCGAGTTCACCGTATCTCACTTCATGGATATATGTTCAGGAATCCAGAATATTAGATCATCGGTGTTTAAAAATATCAAACCATCTGAACTTCTGAAGCAGACAACGGACTATAATATTAGCATCATAAATCAATTCGTTTCTTGCTGTAAATTTAAAATTTAACTTCATAGGCTTCTAAGTGATCTGGTATACATAGTAGTGGTTACTTCCACATTCCCTCGATTGTTCTATGTATTTTCATCTTTTATCCAGTATAGCTATAATATATTATAATCTTGCAGCTAGGATCTAGTAAACTTATTTTAATATAATTATTTCCTTTTTTCTTCTTTATCTATATTATTAACAATTTAAAACTATAGCCGAAGGCCTTAGCAGCCAGTAAGAAGGCAAAATGGGAAGAACTTCGAAAGGATCTAAATAGCAACCCTTGGGGGCTGGGCTATAAAATTGTAACGGGGAACCTAAACGCCAACTCCACAGCCGTACATTTAGAGAGTGATGCTATCAGCAAAATAGTGGACAGACTGTTCCCCACGCACCCTATTCTGTGCGGGGACCGAGACCCCCAAGGTGACGAGATGCTCCCACCCTTCACCAAGGAAGAGCTTAAAACCGCTGCAAAAAGCCTCAAAAAAAACAAAGCTCCAGGCCCAGATGGCATCCCAGCTGAAGCACTCAAACTTGTGGCTGAAAGCCGACCAGATGTAGTGCTCGACGTTTACAATGCATGCATTGCTCAAAGCATCTTCCCTAAGCCGTGGAAAATACAGAAACTGATGTTGATCAGTAAGGGTAAGGGTGACCCAGCGCAACCGTCAGCTTGGCGTCCGCTTTGCATGCTCGACAGCGCCGGGAAATTGTTTGAAAAACTCATACAGCGTAGACTTGCAGAGTTTGTTGAGAGAGGATTGTCAGCAACGCAATACGGTTTCCGACGCGGAAAATCAACCCTTGGCGCAACAGAGGAGGTGGTAAGCAGCGCTCAACGCCCGTCTTGGCTACGCTTGATGTACAAAATGCCTTTAACAGCCTACGATGGACAGACATAATAAAGGCACTACGAGAAAGTTTTCGAATACCTGCATGCCTGATAAAGATTCTCCAGTGCTACTTGAGCGAGTGCG
The DNA here is from genome assembly GCA_037575425.1 of Anastrepha fraterculus. Classification (NCBI taxonomy): domain Eukaryota; kingdom Metazoa; phylum Arthropoda; class Insecta; order Diptera; family Tephritidae; genus Anastrepha; species Anastrepha fraterculus. The sequence goes on from JAYXIM010029873.1 coordinate 311,005, forward strand.
AACTGCTGTACGACACACCAGATGGTCAGTAATGTCAGCTCAAGCATCTATACTCGGCCCCATTCTCTGGAATCTGAGCTACGATGAGATATTGAGCATAGAAATACCAGAAGATACATACCTAGTGGGATACGCGGACGATATAGCGGCGGTCATACCAGCTCGGGACACTGAGGACGTTAGAAGGAAGCTGAACCAAGTCATGATAAGGACGGAAATATGGCTTGAGGACCACGGCCTGGAACTCGCCAAACATAAAACCGAAGTCATACTTATGACAAGAGGTCATATGCCACTCGAGGTCAGAATGCAAATAGGCGTGACGTCCTTATTGATCCAAAAAGTAGTAAAATACTTAGGTATTCAACTTGACTGCAGGCTTACTTTCTGGGTCCAGATACGGCATACGGCTACCAAAGCAGCAAAGGTCACGGGTATGATAAGTAGATTAATGGCAAAAATCGGTAGGCCAACACAGAGCAAAAGAAAGCGAATTATGACGGCCACAAGCTCAATTCCCCTGTACAGCAGCGAAGTATGAGGAATTGTGCTAACCTGCAAAGCCAAGCGCAAATTACTGGAGGCTGTGTAGCGAATAGCGGCACTCAGAGTTGCCTCAGCCTACCGCACTGTTTCGCGCTGCAATTTTCATGATCAGCGGTCAGATACCCATCGACCTCATGGTCCGAGAACGAATGAATGCGTGGGACTCCAAGAAGAAACACGTAATCACTAGCTTCCCAGAACGGAGACGCCAAACCATGCTGCGGTGGTAAAGCCGATAGGACACTGAACCGAAAGGCAGATGGACGGCGAAACTTATTCCATCAATTGACAAATGGGTCCAAAGGAGCTTCGGAGAAGTGAACTACTTCTGAACCCAGCTCCTCTCGGGTCACGGATACTTCCGGAGTTACCTATACCGTATATACCGATTCCGAGTGCATATACTGCGAAGCACCGAGCGATCACGCTGAACGCACATTCTTTAGTTGTAATAGATGGCCCGTGGAAAGAAATGCTCTGAGGGAGCAGATCGGCGACATCGCATCGAGCAACATAATCAGCGAAATGCTCGAACGCGAGGACAACTGGAACGCGGTAAAGAAATACAACGAGAATATACTACGGAAAAAAAAGATCGACCTCGACACAGTGCAGCAAAGTGAAGCCGCACAGATAGAGACACAAGTAGACGAGCCTATAGCATGAAAGCTGGCTACAAATATGGTGGACCCAGACGTGGGTGAATAGAATTGGTCCTCTATGGATGCGGTTCTGGGCTCTCCCGAAGTAATATAGAAAGCAGTTCCGGGAAGGGTGTCTCCCCAGAAGGAGAGGAGGGATCGTTTTAGTGGCCACACCACACGACGATGTAGCCGACGGTCGCTCTAAGTGCGAAGGCATTTTGAACCCTACCTCACCCACCAAAAAAAAAAAAAAAGGCCTTAACAGCCAGTGCTTTTTCCTTTGTTTTCTTACTTTTTAAGTGGAATAATTATTTATAATTATTACTCTTTTCAATAAATAAATAAATAAACATACACACGAACATTTATAACTTAAACAAAACGTGCCCACACAGTTCAAATAAATAGACAGTTGAACGAGCTTCCAAGCTGAGTCAACAGTAAAACAAAAATGTTGATATTTAATTTGAAATCATTCACACTTTCGAATAGTAAACATTTCTAAGCGAAATATCAAAATATCTGCATACATATTTCGATAAAATAAGAAAATGAGAAAAATAAACTAAATTACTAAGCCTGTAAATAACCACAGCATATTTTCAGGCCAATAAAATATGCGCAGATTGCACATTTTTCAGAAGGAGCAGTGCAGGACAATTTAGTGGCATGGAAAATTGGCATGAGCTGTTTGGCCCAGCAATAACGGTCCTTCATAAATAATTGCTTTCATTGTTATTATCATTTGCTTTGTTAAGCACATCGCCTTTGTTGAGCAAATATGTGCATGCATGTGTATGTATGTGTGCATGTATGTTAGAGAGAGGAATTAGTTGCATGCTTTTTATTGCTGCTTAGCACCAAATGGTCGCATAACACGATAAAATATGTTTGCTGTTTTGTGCATGTGTGTGCGTATGTGTTTTCCTAAAAATATGACCCAAAAATTAATCGAATTATGAGCTGGACTACTAAATGGTGTACTTGTAAAAACATGTAAGTAGAAAGATTCACGCCATGCGAAAATTAAAAAAAAAATATTAAAAAGTGGCTGCTAAATGCGGCACGGACCGAACTTTATGCACTCGCGTGGATTGCATATTTTTAATGGAACTCCACATGCCAACATTACTAACAAAGCATCAATTTAGAGACCGTTAAAGTTTCTTATTTAAGGGCAACAATATTATGGGCCCGAGATAGTTGCACAACATTTTATTTCCGAAAAAGCTACGCAGGTGGACGGGTTCTGATTATTTTAAATAGTAACCACAGATTACAATAATCGAGGTGATACTCTAAGCTGAAATAAAGAATGTTTTTGCTCTATAAATAAAATGAGTTCTAACTCCTGTTTATAGTAAAAAATCTGACAATATTATTCAAACCTAAGCTCAGCAATACTTCTCGAAATTGTTAAATAATGACAGCTGCGCATGTCATAGAGAATATGAAGATCCCGAAGCCCGACAACGGAATTGTCGTTCCCTACCCGACCATGACGAGGTGAGAATAGTGATAACGTGGCTAAAGAACAACAAAGTCGCGGGCGTCGACGGACTGCCGGCTGAGCTGTTCAAACATGGTGGCGAGGAGCTGGTAAGGTGCATGCATCAGCTCCTATGCAAAATATGGTAGGATGAAAGCATGTCTGGGAAATTAAGTGTGCTCTGCCCAATCCATAAGAAGGGCGACCCTGCAATCTCTGCCAATTACCGCGAGACTAGTCTTCTAAATATCGCCTATAAGGTCTTAGCGAGCGTATTGTGTAAAAGCCTGAAGTCCACTGTCAACCAACTGATTGGACTTTATCAGTGTGGCTTTAGACTTGGAAAGTCTACCATCGACCAGATATTCACAATACGCCAAGTCTTGGAAAAGAAAGACCAATGAAAGGAGATTGCACACACACCATCAAGACAACTTCTACAAAAGTCATGTGCTTGCACACCCATCCTTTGGGCGTGTCTCCCTATTAGGCAGTGCCCCGTTATGACTGAGATCAATGTGCTAAGACTGTGTTTATTTTGGCTTAGCAAAGATTCTGTGCGTTTACCACTAAGAGTCGGCCACAGTTGATGGGCAATTTTGCAGGTGGCTTCATTACGATATCTTTCGTTTGCTTTCCTTACGATTTCTTCAAGGATAAGTAGCTTACATGTTTGTAAGGGTATCCCTATGTCATTGTCTATGTACTCATCGGTCAACTTGGAGCCGAGTCTCCCTAGTTCATCGGCTCTACAGTTACCCTCAATGTCGCGCTGGCCAGGAACCCATATTATGCTTTCGTGGCTTTCGTTATTGCCACCAGTTCGGCCTGAAAGACACTACAGTAGTCGGGGAGCCGAAAACTGAAGGAGATCTCCAGATGCTCGGAGTATACACCTCCGCCCACCTTGCCCTCGAGCTTTGAGCCATCTGTGTATACATGGATAGACTCGCCCTGTCTTACATCGTCCCGTTCCCACTCTTCCCTTGAGGGTAGGAGGGTCGTGAACGATGCGGGAATGCATAGTCCACCAATACAGGAATCTCCGAAGTGCCAGCCAGGATTTTGCCGTAACCGTAGCTCTTATTTGACCACTTACTTAGAGTGTTCAGCCTTATTGCCGTGCACGCGCGATATATTTTGCCTGAGAACTGATGTCGTTATCTTTTAAACTACGATTATTTGGAAAACCATTTTTTTAGTATTCTTTCGGGCTTTTAAAGTATAAAAAAGGGTCAAAAAACGATTTTTCATCTGCGAAAGTCCGCTGGTTTGTCAAAGTTTATTTTATTTTCAAAGGTCGGAGTCTGAAAGCCTCTATATAGCGAAGCAATTTTTCGAACATCTCTATACAACGAAAATAAAATAAGGCAAAATCCAATTTGTGACAAGCCGTTAAAGTTCCGTTATCCCAAACCTCAGCATAACAAAGTGAGAACAAAGCAAAATAAGCAAACGTCCCGTAATTATGTTACGTGTACACAATGTGTGAAATTGTAATCACTCGTGCCTTGACTTTTGCCAAAATGAGTTCATTTAGGGTAGATTCACACTATGGTGCCGATCACGGTTCGTTCTCGGTCTAGTCTCGGTTCGGTAAAATCTTTCGACATCTACATTTGTGTTCTTACATCGGTCCAGTCGCGATTCATCGTTCATTGTAAAAACTTCGATCTGCACTCCTTTGCTATTGTCGAAAGACTGAACCGAGAACGCAACGTTATTCACACTATCAGTACAAGTCGCGGCAAGTTCGATCACGCTCCAGCAAAATATTCTTCGAACTTGATCGATGCTGGAGTGTGACTGTACCGAAACTTGAACAGCACGGATAGTGTGAATACAGTCATTGTTTTTCGTTTGTGAATATTTTACCGGACCGAGACTGGACCGAGAGCGGACCGTGATCGGCATCATAGTGTGAATCCGGCCTAAAAGGTAATTCAATTTCTATTCGCGAGAAAAAATTAATCATTGATGCCGTTGATCAGCTGATAAATCGAAGCAAGAAATTGCTAAGCAATTTAATATTCCGCCTAGTACTCATTCAACAATTTTAAAAAATAGGGAGATTATTTGCAACACCAAGGCATTCAAGATGAAAAGAATGCGCGCTGCTGAATATGGAGAAATTGAGCACTGTTTGTTTAAATGGTTTTCACAATGTCGGACTCAAAACATTCCTTTCGGAGGTTCGTTAATTAAAGCCAAAGCTGAAGAATTCGCTGTACGCATGGGGCACAAGGAATTTAAGGATAGCAGCGGATGGCTTGCAAATTTTAAAAAGCGCTATGATATCGGATTTCGGAAAGTGCCAGTGTAAGTGCCGAAGTTTTTTCTGACTGGAAAGCGTTTATAGAACGTCTGTCTTTTGCGGAATATCAGCCCCACAATATTTTTAATGCAGGCGAAACTGGGCTATTTTTTAAATGCGCACCAGATCGAACAAGGGCACTTAAATCTGAGAAATGTCACGGCGGAAAACATAGCAAGAAAAGACTCCCAATTTTATTTACGGTAAATAGTTCTGGCACTGAGAATAGAAAATTGCTGGTAATCGGAAAATCGGCTAATCCAAGATGCTTTAAAAATATTAAAAGCTTACCAGTGGACTATTTTGCGAACAAAAAAGCTTGGATGACTATTGAAATATGGTTGGATTACTTAGAAACATTTGACAACGAAATGACTAATGGCAAAGTGGCTAATGGCAAAGTGTTATTGCTCGTTGATAAGTGCATGGCGCATAAAAACCCTACATCACTGAAATCTATTAAATTACAATTTCCGCCGCCAAACGCAACATCGAAACTACAACCTCTAGATTCAAGCAATTCTATCGCAAAGAAGTGGTCAAAATTGTTATCAATGATATGGAAGAGGGGCGCAAGAGTAATATCAACGATCTACAAGGCATCAGAATGGCCCATAAAGCATGGGAAAACGTAAAACAACCAACGATTGTCAACTGTTTTGCGACATGTGGCTTTGTCGACAGTCCAAATATTTTGACCACAAATGATTGTGTGCAAGACAGCGAAGAATGGCTTGTCGTTAAAAACCATTTCAATTTGGATGAACGATTTGATGATTTTGTTACTTTCGATGATAACGTCAGTACTACGGGTCTTACGAGTATTACTGATAATGACATTGTTGATAGTGTTTTGAACAGAAATACAGTCGACATTGTTGAGGAGGATGAAGACATTTTTTCATGGTTCATACTTACATGATTGCTTATATGTGCACGCGTTTTTGTATGCTTCGGTGTTGCCTGGAAATCTGAAATGTAAAAAATAATATTTCTTTTGTGAGTTTAAAAAATAACTCGACTAATTTCTAAAACATCTTATATTTTAATTGAAAAGTCTAATGGATTGTAAAGATTCACTAAAATCGAAAAATTATTATATTGTATTATATTGAAAGACATCGGTTATAGAGTTTTCAACAAAGGACTTAACTCTAACTCTTCTAAGTATCCAGATACTAAATTTCTCATATGGCAAAATTAAATGTATAAAATATAATAAAACTATTAAAAGGCGTTTAAGCCCCCGCCTCACCTTCCAACCCCATTTAAGTGTACTTTCTAATAGAAATGAAAATTTGGCGATGATGGTCAGCTTTTGCTATACTCACAGGCGATAAATATGAGTTTAAGATCATCTATGCTAGAACAATTCAGAGAGTTATTTAAGATATGTAGTTTAAATGACTACAAAAAAATTGTACGATCCAAAAGCATAAGTCGCAGGAATTTGGTGTAGCCGCTCTTCTTAAACCGTTCAATGGTGGCCATACATACGCTTTTAAACATTTTATTTGTACCACAGCGGTCGCCCCTCGGCAGGCAATGACAAACCTCAGAGTGCATTTCTGCCATGAAAAAACACTTCATAAAAACTATCTGCCGTTCAGAGTTGGCTTAAAATAGCAGGTTCCTCCATTTGTGGAACAACATCCAGACGTACGCCACAAATAGGAGGAGGAGCTCGGCCAAACACCCAAAAAGGGTGTAGCGCCAATTATTTATGTATTTAATTTTTTTTTCTAGGGCTTTTAAAAATAAAGCACCTCAACATTTCGACCAGTTTTCGCTATTTTTTTCTTTGAAAGTTGTTTAATTTTCACCGTACGCCAGCCATCGTGAGCTCCTTAACAAATTCGCGATGTCCTTTTAGAAAAGCTATCTTTTATTTCAGAGCGAATTCTAACGAAAAGTGCTCAAAAGCATAGAAATTGAAACTCTTGCTTGGAAGTTAGCAGGCAACACTCTTTTTGCCTTGCCTGGTGGGCAAAAGGGGGCGTTAAGTTTGTTAATGTCCCAAAAGTCAAAATGAAAAAACAGAGTTTGGGAAAAATCGTGCGGCACTTCATTGAAACCAAGCGAAAAGGTTTGTATTTATTACTTTTCGGCAACGCATTATATCGAAATGCGGGCCAGGTTATCTGGTGATACTCTTCAGATGCCTATCGAAATAGGAAAATTATTTAAACTTAGTACAAATGGAATACTCCCAAAATGTCCTGTAGGATATCGTAGCATCTTGAAGCAGATCTCCTCTTCCTTCTCTGTTCTTCGCACTGATCTCTCCATCCGCAAACTGGGATTTGAGGGTTGTGCTAGGTTGTATCTTTCCGAGCAGGCAAGACTGGAAGGAGGCGAGAGTCGGCACGGATATAGGTACCTTTTTTTCACTGACGGATCCAAGATGGAATCTGGAGGGGGAGCGAGGGTTTTCTCTAAATCAGCCAGCATTTCAGTCTCCTTTAAACTGCCGAAAACGAGCAGCGTTTTTCAAGCAGAGGTCTTCACAATCCTGCAGATAGTTGGGAGGGGTACATTAATATTTTTTCCGATAGCCAAGCTGCGATCGTCGCATTATTGCAGCTCTCTTCTGATGAGCTTCTGTATGGAGGAACTCAAACATCTCGATCGAGGAACTCAAACATCTCCCTTATCTGGATTCCTGGGCACAGGAGTATAGAGGGAAATGCAATTGCCGTCGAGCTTGCCAGGAAGTGGTCGACAGAACCGGTGTCTACTGTCCCCTTTCAGACATCGGTGTCCCTTTGCCCGTTGTTAAAGGGAAACAACACAATCTCTTTCTGAAGAAAGCGCAAGACAGATGGAGGTCAGTCTCATCGTGCGCTATTTCGAAAACACTATGGCCCCAATACGATAGAAACAGAACGCTTAAGGTGATGGAAATCCCCCGCCATTCAATTTCCGAACTCATTGCGGTGTTCACTGGTCACTTGGTGATCGGTACTCATGCGGAGAAGCTTGGAATTTTGTACAACCACTATTGCAGAAGCTGTGAGGATCCTGCAGAGAAAGAGACTGTTAGCACTTTCTCTGCAAATGTGCGGCTTTGGCGGCTAGGCGTTTGAGATTCCTTAGCGTGCCCTTTGAGAATGACTTGAAGAAATTCTCCAGCCTAGATCCCTTTTCGCTCCTCCCCTACATCAACAGCACTGGATGGCTGTAGAAGGTTTTCTCTTCCCAAAAATTTTTCTTTGCACAGGTAGTGGTCCACATTATGGTATCAAAACGGCACGTAACTGCTACTTGAAGTGTGCCTGTGGCACTCGTCCCGTTCTACCTACCTACCTACCTGCGCAGGTACATAAAGTTCGGTCCGCACCGTATTTATCACTTCCTTACTTATTATTGCATACAATATATTTCTCCTACTTCTCTTTTAATTTGCTTTTTGCCAAGAGATAATTGACCACTTACGTGCACTTCCCTTAATGCTCCAATGCATTTAATTTCCTAGTTGCATCAATTGAACAAGCGAATTGTCGAATATAAATCGCGTAACTTAATGAAATGGAATGTCAGAAAAACTGAAAAAAGATGTATTGCCTTTTTCATTATCCTCGCAAATCATTTAACGAAATATAAAATACTTTCGAGGGCATTGTGCAATTGCGTAATTTCCTGCTGCCAGGATAATTAACAGACAGTTATTCCGGTATTTAATTACAGCGAATAAGGCAGCGATAATGACAACTGAAACAATTACAGATTAATCTATACATGTTCGTGTATGTGTGTGTGTGTAGCACGGAGAGAGAAATCATTTTCAAACGTGGAGATATGTGAAATGATTTAATGGACAATTTACAATATATCGCTGTGTGGTTAATTGCATTTCTCCGATTACAGTAAAGCCAATTTCTAATGACTATAAGGAGCGATGCATTGAATCTACGTCCTTTAACTTGCGAAAATAAAGAGCAGTGCCATTTAAACTGATTTTTATAAGTTTACTCCAACCCAATTTCGTATACAAAAAAATATGAGAATGCATTAGTTGCATACCTACGTGCGAAATTTTCGAGTGGGCAATTACTGCAGCACTCACTGATCTTGGGGTAGAACCGGGCTTGGTAGGCTTCATTGGTAAAAATAAATAGCAAAATCATTGAAGCGGAACTAGGAGAATCGGTCTGTAATTTTGTTTACTACTCTGTGAATCTGTTGCAAAATTGGATGTTGTTTTCGGAAACCGAACTGGTGTGAGGGGATAGCGTATTTTTGTTTTAGAATCGGGTCAATTCTGTCAAGTAGTATTTTCTCAAACAATTAAGAGAGGATGGGCAGCAAGCTAATTGGTCTGTACGAGCTAGCAACAGTGGCGTTCTTGTTTGGCTTGGGGATTGATATAACTTGTGCAACTTTCCATGCTTTTGGGAAGTATTGTAACCTAATTATTCCGTTGAAGAGGTCTCGTATGTATTTTATTATAGTATCGGGTAGCTCCTTTAGTATTTTTCCATTTATTTGGTCATATCCCGGTGTCTTTTTGTCTTTAAGTTTCTTTATAGAATATTTGATTTCTTCTTTTGTCGTGTTTTGTATTGTGTGGTCTGCATTCTCACTTGTGTTCGGCAGCTCAATGTCTTTATTATCCATGCTATTTGTAAATATTATTTTAAAGTGGCCAGCTAATGTTTCAGCCTTTTCTTTGCTTGTTCTAGCCCTTGTACTGGAATTTGTTTTTATTGGAGGCTTGAGTTTCTCTTGAGGCCTCTGAGTTTTTAGTTGCTTTCCATAGGGAATAGTTGGTAGCTGTAGTTGTTTCGAGGTTGCTAAGGTACTTCCTCAGTTGATTGTCATTATGTTCTTGGAGAATTTTTTTGAGTTCATTTGATGATTTGTTTAGTTTAGTTTTATCGGCTGGGTGTTTGGAGCGTTGCCAGTCTTTCCTGAGTTTGCGTTTTTGTTTGATTTTGTCTAAAATAAAAACAGACGTTTTCTTTGTTATTAAGGTGTCTAATATTGGTGTCGATTGTGTTACTGCTTTCGTGGTCTAAGTGACATCGTTGTCTCTACGTGTGGTGCGGCTGCTAAACCTAACCTAAACTTGTCCGCATCATGCGATCCAAGTTGTTCAGCTCAGTTGTTGACCATTTTACTATGCCAAAACTATACGAAATTACAGGTATTGCAAAATGAGTTGATAACTCTGACCTGGTTATAACCATTCAGGTTTGTCTTGCAAAGTAAGTGGGAACGCCTCTTGTACTTGGCAATAAGATTTTTGTTGTATCAACATTGTTTTTTTTGTAGCGCTCCAAGGTACTTATAAACTTCACCTTTTTCCATTTCCTTAATGTTCGCAGTGGTGTTGTCATCTGCACCCGGTTCAACATTTATGACTTTGCCCATTGCAATTTTTATTTTTCGGCATTTATCAAATCCTAGGGGCATACGGATATCTTTAGAGAAGTTAATTATGCATTCTATCAATTTTTCTAAGTGTTTTTCTTTGTCAGCATATAACTTTAGGTCATATAGGTCAACATATTTTAATCCATATCCATATTTTTTTTTTTATTTTAGTAAATTATTGTACATTTAGACTACTTTTGCCTACCTCAATTGTTTGTCTGCAACCCTTTTGTTCCGCTTACTGCTGCCAACCGGTTCGAAAATTCCCCCCAACAGCCACATATTGACCAATAAAACTTTTGCTACAAACCGCAATGAATCTGTACATCAAGCAAATAAGTTTTGATGTTTTCGTTGTTTACTTTTTAATACAGTTTTTTTTACGTTTTCCACTTCTATTTTTGCCACAACTCATGAACATTTTTTTATTGCGGGTTTCATTTGCAGTTAATTGGTTTTTTGGCCTTAGAAATTTTCTAAATTTCACTAGACTAGCATTTTTTACCGTTCGCATGTGTATGTGTATGTCTATTGTGCACAGAGTAAAGTTGTTCAAGACACACTAGTGCGCGAGGCAGTGGAAACCCTTTTGCGCTCAGCATAGTTTGTAAAATAAAATTCGAAATGTATTGGTAAAATTCCCTGCAGGAAAATTACCACCACCGTACGGGTGAGTTTCTAATGAATGCAGAATCACTACTAGTCAGCTTTATTTTTACAAGAGCTACGCAACATTGCTTCAGAAAGTTTCTATCGGCAGTGGTTGCCGGCTTCGATTCTCGTTATAGGGGGGTATATTGACATGAAAAGCATATTTCATAACACATTTGTGAGGTGCAACGATTTGTTCGGCAAAGGAAGTGATATGCAAAAAGCAACTAGTTGCATACGCACAGGATACATGTCTCATGCTCACCCTACTTTGTGTAAAATGGCCTGGAAGGATGCACGAGAAAGATTCTGAGTGAGATTTATTTCACAGAATGCAATGATGCGGTGTGAAAGCTTTGCAAATGAAGTTTCATTGCCTTTGATGTCTAGGTCATTTCATGCAAGTGGATACAAGCGTTTCAGTCAGCAAAGCAATGAATTCATATGTAGTGAGTAGTGGTAGTAGTAGCTTGAACTAGCTGGAGAAAGAGGAAATGGCGAGAGTGTCTTGATGAACGAACTCAAAATCACCCAGACGATCCATCAAGCCAATGAAGAAGAAGCGAATTTTATTATATAAATAAATGTGCGGGAAAATGTGCAGAATCGCTCAGATTGGCCAAAGCTCATTTCTCATTCTTGCTTAATTGCGCGCTTTTAGCGAATACCACAACAGAACTAAACTAAACTTAGAATAGCACCTGCTTCTCTTCTCGCGGTTTGTAGCTGCTGCTCGCTACATGTGTGAGTGTATGCGTGTTGGTGCTAATACGTTGGTGTCTGGTTGATGTTAATGCCACGCCAGCTGTTTTGCATTAACTCTCAAAAGTCACGTAGTCTGTTGGGTATCCGTCTGCGAATGTTACCGATACCTGAACAGCGCCTACGAAGGCGTGTGAACGATTAAGTCGAATCATCGGTACCACAACCAAGGTGTTGGACCTACAGTTTTAAGCTGACGCCGAACAGCAAATGGTTTCTTATGAGGGGATTTTTCATGGCTCAAAGGCACTCGGAAGTATGCCGTTGCCTGCCGCGGGGTGAAAAAACTTTTTCTATCATTTCCTGTTTCTGTTGCATGCATGGAGATTCGAACTAACGCACTCCGAATGGTCGTCATGCAGCAACGCATTCGGCTAATAAAAACAAAAATGATTTTGAAGTATGGAAATTTCTGACCTTTGCGCGCTTCATTGCTTGTCTGTTTTGTAGTTCACAAGTGTCAAATAACGAGATTTGCATTTTTTGCATTTTCTAAATCCTCAGACAAAGCGATTACATTTTTATTTTTGGATATAAAAAAAAATAAATTAAGGGGCTAGAGGCGGTTAGAATTTTAAAACTTTGGATTTTTTTTTTTTGCATTTTCTTAAAGTATAATATTACGTGCGCAACTAAGTTCCCGCTGTTTGTCAATAGGTGCCGCCAGCAGTGTGTGCTAGTCCATTCTAACATAACCTAAACGTCATAAACCAAGCTTAGATATATGGTAAGCAAACTGCTTCGACATATTAGTGATTTTGTTTGGGTATCATATACTCTTGGTTTTGTGAAAATGTCTGATTTTGTGCCGAATAATCGTCATTTGCGGGAAGTGTTGATTCTCCTCCTTCATTCGAAAAAAAGGCGGCTAAAGCACAGAGATACAAAAAGTTTATGGAGATGCTGCTTTAAGTGAAACAACGTGCCGAGATTAGTTCTGTCGCTTCAAAGACGGTGATTTTAATGTTGACGACCGTCCGTGTGAAGGAAGGCCAAAAACTTTCGAAGACACTGAATTGGAGGCATTGTTCAATGAGGATCCCCGTGAACCGCAAGATGAGATTGCTTCAGTAGTAAAAGTTACCCGCCAATCTATTCCCAAGCGATTGCATGCTTTGGGAATGATTCACAAACAGAGGACTTGAGTTCCTTATGAGTCAAAACCAAGGGATGTTGAACGTCGTTGTCGTTTTTTCGCCTGTGAACAACTGCTCCAGCAGCAAAACAGGAAGGGGTTTCTTCATCGCATCGCGACGGGTGATGAAAAATTGATTCATTACAGCAATCCAAAGAAAAGAAGGTCATGGGGACTGCCCGGTCATGTTTCTACGTAGTCGCCTCGGCCGAATATTCACGCTGCGAAGGTTATGCTATGTATTTGGTGGGGCTAAGTTCGTGTTATTTATTATGAGCTGTTAAAACCAAGGGAAACCATCACTGGGGATCGGTAACGACTTCAATTGATGCGATTGAGCCGAGCACTGTGCGAGAAGCGGCCGCAATACGCGGAGAGGCATGGAAAAGTGGTTCTACAGCATGACAACGTTCGGCACCCTCACGTTGTTAAACCCGTTAAAACCTACCTAGAAAAACTGAAATGGGAAATCCTACCCCACCCGCCATATTCTCCAGATATTGCCCTGTCCGATTATTACCTGTTCCGATCGGTGGAGCACGGTCTAGCCGACCAGCAGTTCCTTTCAAATGAAGACATAAAAAAATGGATTGGATAGCCTGAAAAGATGAACAGTTTTACCGCGACGGTATACGAGATCTACCAGAAAGATGGGGAAAAATAGTAGCCAGCGATGGGCAATACTTTGAATGATTGACTTCTAACCATTTTTTCAGAATGAAGTTGTATTTTCATCAAAAGAACAGCGATAACTTAGTTGCGCACCTAATATCTTGAAAATGTTGTGCGAAAATTTAAAGTGAATTCGACAAATACTTCTTGAGTTATTCAACAATTAACAAAGGGCGCTCGGGCGATCCGGACTCTACATAAATCGATAGCAAACCTTTAAATGCATTTTTCTCAAAACTATGTTTTTTGAACTGGTAATTACTGTAACTTAAAAACCGCTTGTTAGATTTCAATAAAATTTGTACTCCTTTTGAAAAACATAAAAAACTCGTGCCTGATCGAAGAATTTTTTTTTCAAAAATTTCGATTTTTTTTAACAATTAATCGAAACAATAATCGAAAAACTGTACAATTTTTCTTTGAGGCAGCCATATTGATAATTTAAAAAAAGAAGCTTCGATCAGGCACAAGATTATCTATTAATAAAACTAATTTCTCTTCTCCGCTTGATTTTAGATGAATTTCCAAGGACTTGTGATGATCACCGCAAGGGACTTCTGGAGAAACGGGCTCCACACAAACAGCGATAGCTTTTACAATTATTAATTTTTTTCTTTTTTGAAATTTTGTTTAAGTCTGCTATGTTTTTATTAAGTAAAATAAGGCAACTGACTAGCAAAAAAAATTATTGAAAGTTAAAATTTTTTCGGACCTCTGACTACCTCTAACCCCATAAAGATATCAGCAGAAAGCGACGTGATTGGCGCGTATGTACCTTTGCTTTGCTTTTTTATTAATAAAAACTCTCGATTTTTTAAATGTCATTGCTTGTTTATTGCAAAAAAGTTCGGTTCGATTCGGTCATAAAATTCGATGTTTCTCTTCGGTCTCTTTTAGTGACTTCTAATTTCATGAAATGAAAGCACGTTAACAATCCTGGCTTGTGACTCTTTACTCTTCATTCGATTCGAAGAAACACAAATCGAATGTAATTTCCAATGGTAAATCATAGAACAGCATTTTCGGAAATAATCAATCTAAGTGTACCACTGGCGTTAATCTGGCGCCCATGACAGTCACGACAGCCGTGACATGTGCACAATCAGCCAAGGGAAGGACGAATGCATATGAATGTAGTTATTTGTATGAAACCATAGTAGCTTCTCAAAATTTCTATGAAAATAACTACCTCAGGTTCTTTAAGTATATAAGCATACGTTTCTTCTGCGCTCCACGCAAACTGTTGCTACGTGAGAAAACAATTTTCTCTCAAAAGAAACAATTATATGTGGAAGTAGTAGGAGCTACACAGTCCAGTTCTTACTAGAAGATATTAAGGATATGTACAAAATGTAGCACTAATATGTACGTGTGTATGTATGTCTGTGTAATCATTCACCTGACTACGTAAATTGGAATTTGCCAGACAAGTCACGTTCGTAATACTACAAGAATATCACGTGCTTAGCTGAAATTGAACACACACAACTCGAAGAAGCCATTTGCCTTCACATTTTACTCCAGGCACGACAAATATGAGAAAATTGAAAATACAATAACACTGACTTCAAGGCAAATGTACCTATGTATGTGTATATGTGTGTGGATAAATGTAAACAAATACTGAATTAACTGAATATTTGTAGTCCGTGTCAGCTGTCAGCACTGCTGCGTTGCACACTTTTCGCTTAGCTCCAGAATCAGCTGCAACATGTGACATATCGTGAGCATAATTGGCCATCCATACCCACTATGGGTACACCTCAAAGTTACATCGGAAGAGATACAATTGATGTGTATCGCTTAAGATAATCGATAGGGTCTCTTAGGCCATTTTTTCAAGCTATAGTGAAGGTGGTGAATAGGTGAAGCAACTGGTATAAATAAACAAACAGCCTTAACGCTGTAAATTTAATGTTGTTGACACTGAAACATCGATATATACCATCTACTAGTAGTAAGAGCTATAACATTCCATGGTGCACACTAAAATTAAAAAAGCTTAAGAATTTGATGAACAAGTTTTTTAAAAATGTAAACTGTCTAAAGCCAAAGTTCATAGAGTTAAATATTTGCGCTTTGCTGAAACATTTAAGTACTTAAGTAAAGTTTTAGTAGAGCTATGGTTTATTGATGAGTCCAAATTGGAAAATGGTAGAACAGGGGCAGGTATCAATGGGCCTAAATTCAAAAAATCAATTCCGATGGGACTCTACCCAACAATATTCCAGGCAGAAATACATGCCATTGAAATATGTGTGAGAGAATGCCTTAGCAGGAAAATGAGAGGTACTCACATCTACATACTTTCAGATAGCCAAGCGGCTCTAAAAACCCTTCTATCAACAACTATCACCTCTAAATTGGTAAATGATTGCCTAAACCTCCTAAACACGTTAGGAAACCTCAACATAGTAACACTAGGCTGGATTCCGGGACATGACGGATATGAGGGAAATGAAATGGCTGATGACCTAGCAAAACAAGGAGCAAATATGCAACTTACTGGTCCTGAGCCTTTCTGTGGACTCACAAAAAGCCACATTAATGAATTCCTTAGGAAATGGGAAGAAAGGAAATTTGCTGCACACTGGCTAAACTGTGCCGGTCAGCGTCAAGCCAAACTATTTCGAAGTCCCAACAAAAGAATATTTGACAAGCTACTCTCACTAAGCAGAGTAGATCTGCGTCTTTTAACAGGATATCTTACAGGTCACTGCAGCCGGAGGTGTCATTTAAATAATATTGGTCTATCTGAGACCAATGTCTGCCACTTTTGCGAAATGGACATAGAAAGCTCAAAACACGTGCTTTATGAATGACCTGCGTTGGGCAGACAGAGACTTCATCACCTTGGTGATATCGTAGTATCTCCATGCAATCTTTGGAACAACTAACCCAAAATTGTGGTAAAATTTTTAAAAAGCCTAAAACTCTAGCGTTACAAAAATAGGCCTTTCACAATAGATCAGCTCTGGTCGCAGTGCGTAATGGCTGCTCAAGCATTCCCTTGGATGTCTTCTTCAATGGAAACTACGCTTCCCCTACCAATAAGGCTGTTGCCTTTTGTGCGCACTTTTTTAGTTCCAATTTTGTACAACAACCTATTAAAAAAGTTAAATTAAAGTAGTAAGTTCAGTCAAAAATGGTTTAAGAAAGCATAATTTGGAAAATATTTTCGAAGAGAGCTACCACCTGTTTAAAAAATAAGATTAAAGTAAAAGTTATAACGTAAATGAAATATATGTCCAACGCAAAAAGCTTAAATTTCGAGTATATTTTTGAAAAAGGTTGCCACCTGTTTAAAAATTTAGTTCAATAAGTTAAAGAATTAATAATAAATAATTAAAATTCTACAAATTGTATGCCGAACAAGTGAAATTTCAGAAATCAAATTTTAGAACATATTTTAGAGGTAGTTGCCACCTTTTTTAAAGGGTTCATTAAATGTATTACAGAATTTAAGTGAAGTGCTAGTACATGTAGGTCAAACGAGAAAAATTTAAGAAACCATAGTTCAGAAAATATTTTGGAGATGGTTGCCACCTGCTTGAAAGGATTAGTTTAATTTACTAAATAAGCTAATTGAAATACAAGTACGTGGGGATCAAGCGAAAGAAATTTGAGAAATCATATTTTAGAAAATATTTTTGGAGATGGTTGCCACTTATTTCAAGAGGCAAATTCATAAGCGTGGTCGTGGTGGTCATTTTCTCCTTATAATGAAATAAACATTCGATCATTTATATTAAAAAATAGCATTTTTCTTTGAATATCAAAATAACACCTCTTATTAAGAAACCCTTTATTACACCCAAATTCAAAGCTGGGAATAAAAATGACATCGCGAACTGCAGACCTATTTCCAAACTTTCAACGGTTTCAAAGCTCTTTGAGTATGGCTTAAAATAAAAATTATACTTCGCTGTAAAACGTAAGTAATCAGCATGGTATAATGGCTGGTAGATTAACTGTCACTAATCTTGCTGTTTTCTCAGATTTTTATACGTCGGCTTTCAATAGCAGCGTTCAAGTTGATGCAGTTTATACGGATTTTTTGAAGGCCTTCGATAAAGTCTGCCATTCAGCCTCAATCTCTAAATTAATAAGTTTTGGGTTTCACTCGACTTTCCACAAATGGATAAAGTCGTACCTTTTCAATCGTGAATGTGTAGTTGTTGTCGGTAATGTATCTTCTTATGGTTTTATTGCCTCTTCCGGTGTTCCTCAGGGCAGCATTTTGGGCGCTTTGTTCTTTGTAATTTTTATTAATGACATATCTGAAGGTTTTTTTGAGCTTCTTTTATGTGCAGATGACTTAAAAATTCTTAAAGCTCTACGAAAACCTGTCTCATTCATACGATCTTCAATCAGACCACAACAACGTCGTGGCTTGGTGTGATAGGAATCTACTTGCAATTAAATATTAACAAATGCTCTCATGTGCCATTTTTTAAGTCAAATTATTTAAGGACTACCTCTTATTTTATAAAGAATTCGCGTCTAAATACTTTTAATCAAATTACTGATTTGGGTGTAATCTTCGACTACACCTTTCAGTTTCTTAGTCATTTAAATTTTGGCATCGCTAAATCGTATCCTCCACTTGCCTTCATTCGGCGGCTTACCTCCGATTTAACGGATCCTTACACTTTGAAGTCACTATTTATTCCACACGTACGATCCAAGCTGCCGTCTTTGTTTGCAGGCTTTATCATCAATGCCACATCAATAGACTTGAACGTATTCAAAAGAAATTTCTTCGCTTTGCCCTCAGCACTTTGAATTTTACTGATCCGATTCCTTCACATAATGCAAGGTGTGCATTACTAAACTTAAAATCGTTACAAAATAGAAGCAGTATACTGTCACTCTGCTTTGTGTTCGATATTAAAAATGTTCTAAAAAGCAGGGAAGCCATAAAGAGATTAGCCGCAGACAGAAGGTTGCATATCTATTGGGTACCCGGACATAAGAGCATTGCAGGAAACGAAATTGTAGATGAGATTGCCAAAATCATGTGTACACAGAGTGCAGATAAATACCTTCGAATTGTACTAGCTCTGTCTAGAAAGGAAAGCAGAACTATCGTATGTATGCTGACAGACCACAATTTGCTAGCGGCGCACGCATGCAAGATAAGAATTACAAACAACGATGGCTGCAGATCTTGCAATGAACTATATAGAAGAGAGGGAAACGCTAGAACACCTTCTATGTTCCTGCCCTGCATTAGCTAGAACCAGATTAAAATGCTTAGGAGCTTTACAATATGAGAAGTTAGAAAACCTCTCGGGGATAGAGCTCCAAAGTTTACTTAGATTCGCAAAAGACGCAGACGTATTACAAGATATCTTCTACAAAGACGCGTAAGGGTCCAGCTCCATCTGGTAACACGAAGAATCAATAGGTATATGTGATGGCTTTCAGCTAGCCAGGTCAACCTTACCTAACCTAACTGGGACAGTTGACTCGCCTGTACTCTTGGAGCGCATTCATTTTCACATACCTCGAAAAAACCTTCGGAGTAATGATTTATTGTTCCTAGAGCGTGTTAGTTCTTTTTGTGCCTCGAAAGCACCTATGATTAGAACATTGAATGAATTCAACCATAGTTCAAGTTCTTTGGCTTTTGATTTATCGCTATCTAAAAAGTTTAAATTATTACTTAATGATTTCTTTAAATAGTACCGAAACATGTGTGTACATATACATATGAAATTCTTACAAATACTCTTAGTTCTTTGTAGTCTGTAAGAAACCTTGTATTTCTTGACTTACTAAATGAATAAATGAAATGTTGGGTAGTCTGAAAATATTCATTAGTGGCACTCCCGTAGGATATTCATACGCAAATGTGGAACTTTTTCAGCTACTTATAGGTATTTATGTTGCTACTTCTTGGTTTAACTATTCAGTCTGCAGCCCGGTTAAACTCACTTGAGCCGAATATGTCTGTTGTCTTAATCGATATTGGCTTGTTGGCATCCACGGCTCCATGGCACGCTGCTATAATTCACTACAGAACCCTTGGAGTGAAAAATGAGCAAGCGACAATAGAACAAACTCTTCTCAAACATTCTGCTTAGTGGAGTAAGTAGTTTTTGCTCGCATTGCGTGCACCCACGTACATATTGGCATATGCGTGTAAATAGCCGCAGCGCAAAATGGCTTCGAATAATCGCCAAAATTGTAATTTCCTGGACGTAGTAAGAAACGCGATTTGAGTTGACAACAAATGGGAGGAAGAAATAATGCGTAAAGGGGAAAAATTACGTAGTTAAACCCCGGCTAATTTCCTATGTGGCTTATATACTTACACATACATACATACATATGCATGTGTACTCGTAGCAGTGTATGTTTCAAGGCTCATCAGAGCGAATAAATTGCAAATTGCAACATAAATCACAAATGTCGCTTGTAAGAAAATGTTTGTATGCATGCTGAGGATATGAGTTGCTTTAAGCTTTAAACTTTTCTGTACATTTACAAGTGGAGGTATAATTTTCTGATTAGTTTCCATGCAAAAGTTTTTTTTTGTGTTTTTTTTTTAATGAAGCGACACACTTAGTGGAAAATCGTAAATTCAAAACTTTAATAAGCAGGCATTTGGAACTATCAAGGCTGGGTTCAAATTTTATTGATGATTTTTATTAATTGGTACACCCTTTAACTAGGCGTGTGGCAACTAGTTAGTACCTCGCATTTTAAACACTGGAAATACGCTTCTGCCTCATCGGATAGTTCCAACTTTTTCGTTTTCGATGACGCAATAGGAAATCGTAGAAGCCAGAGCGTTCAACACTAGAGCAAGAGGAAGGCCGAGAACAAGATGGACCGACGAACTAGAGGACGAGATCAAGAAACTTAACATAAGGAACTGGAAAACAGTCGCATGCATTCGAAACGTATGGAGGTCCCACGTGCAGCAGGCCAAAGCTCAAAAAGAGCTGTAGAGCCAAAAGATGATGAATAGAAAAATGGGAAAACAAAAATCAAATACTTCCTGCGAAGCAATGGGGGTATGCGCGTGAAATCTTAAGTAGCCAGGCTAGTAACCTACTACATTAGAAATTTCGTGCTGAAAGTACTACACAAAGCCTCGGATACAATAACGTCCTGGCAAAGTCTAAGACTAAGAGATTAAAACATAAAACTATATACCTATGAAATGAGACTTTCAGCTATTAGTCCATAGATGCCGCTAGGAGTATTTTTAAACATTCCCAAATGTCTTGTTTTTTACGTCTGTCATCTGTCAACAATATTCAGTTCATTGTTTGTTACGTTTCATACAACAATGCATTTTTGTCGCTCTTAAAAATGTCGAATTTCGTGCCTTCAAACTATGATTTGCGGACATAATTGGTTTTATGTTATCAATTGAAGAAAAACGCTTCTCAAGCTCATCAAATGCTTATAGAAGCTTATGGTGGACATGCTCTGAGTAGAGCACAGTGCTTCAGGTAGTTTGAAAAATTCCGAAGTTGTGATTTTAGCGTGGAGAACGAGGACTGTGGCCGGCCACCGAAAAAGTTTGAGGACGTCGAATTGCTAGCATTGTTGGATGACGATGATGGTCAAACCCAAGAAATGATGGCAGAGCAGTTGAGAGTGACTCAAAAAACCATTTCCAAATGTTTGAAAGCCATGGGCATGATTTTAAGGGTCGGAAGATGGGTGCCGCATGAACTGACTGAAAGGCAGCAAGAGAACTGAAAAACCACATGTGTAATGCTGCTCTCCCGGTTCAAAAGGAAGTCTTTTTCGCATCGAATCGTTACGGGTGATGAAAAATGGGTGTATTTCTCCAATCCCAAGCGTAAACGATCGTATGGTCCGCCCGGCCACAAGCCAAAAACAACGGCTAAACCTAATCGCCTCGGCCGCAAGGCAATGCTGTGTGTTTTCTGGGATCAGTGTGGTATGATTTGATACGAGCTATTTAAACTAGGTGAAACAGTTGAGTTGAACATCGCTATGCACCGAAAATGCCAAAAATATGCCGATCGGCGTCACAAAGTAATTTTTCTTGATGACAATGCACCGCCACATCGAACAAGAGCGACCCGGCAATTGGTGGAGACGTACGATTGAGAACCGCTGGTGCATGCGGGTTACTCACCAGACTTGGCGCCTTCCGATTATCATTTGTTTGCATCGATGGGTCACGCACTTTCCGAGCAGCGCTTCAATTCTCACGAAGAAGCCAAAAAATGGCTCGATGATTGGCTTGCGACCAAAGACGACCAATTTCTTTGGCGCGGCATCCACAAATTGCCTGAGAGATGGGAAAAATGTGTCCCTAGCGATGGCTATTATCTTGAAGATTAAATATGTAACTATTTTTTGTTAATAAACGTTCGAAATTGAAAAAAAAAAGTTTCATTTCATAGGTATATATTAACGTTATTAAAACACAAACTCACTTCTCGGTGTCTGCGAAATAACTCAACTCCTTTATTCAAATTTATTTACAGTAAACCTTATTTATCTAAAGCTTACATCTAACGAAATCTCTTAAAGTTCTACTCTTACTCTAATTTCTCTTATTGCTAAATTTAAGATTAATATTTAAATATGTAAGTTAATATGTTTGTGTAAGTAAGTATGTACGTATGTAGATATGTATTCAGGTATTTATGTGTTATACATGTATGTAGGTATGTATCTTATGTTACAATATACGTTGGTTTGCATTTAGAATTATTTCCTGAATGGCATTGTAAATGATTTTATAATTTTTTTTTGTTTTTCACAAAAAGATTATTTGTAAAATATAGTAGAACAAATAAACTTTCTTTTTTGAATGTCAATAACATTAATTTGTTTTAGTTACCTTTAATAGCCACGGTCGGCATTTGACTACCACTGACATTATTAAGTAGGCTAGGCTAGGGTATGGTGGTAGTAGGTCCATATGACCAACTCACTTAGACCTCACAGGTCCGTTGTGATATCACTGTGCGACACGGGAACCTTATTTATTTACTTTCATGAAACCATTTTGAGGCTCTTATGAAGCGCAGGATTGGTCTAATCCCCGCGCCAGATAGTTTTGTAAGAGAATTGAAAAAGTGTGTACCTTCACAAGCTGCTCTGACTTTAGCTAAGGCTGGACAATTGCAAAGGAAGTGCTCTACTGTTTCTTCCTCCTCCTCATCTCTACAGCTTCTACAATATTTATGGGAGAATACTCCTAGTTTCAAGGAATGCCTTACAAATAGCCAGTGACCGGTTAAACAAGCCACGAACTTCGAGATATCTTCCCGGAACCCTAATAAGGCTGACCTTAAATACGACGCTAATATCTGTTAGGGCTGCTCGGCATTCCTGTGGAACCTTTGAAATAAAGTTATTTCGGCAAAAAAATTTGAAAAAAAAAATCTGCTCCTTAATGGGTTAATTAAGATTCCACGTGACTGAATTCCAGTGGGAAGACGACATACTCAATTCAATATCCAATTTTGCTTTTGACTAACTTTTTTGACTAAATAAAAAAAATTATTGTGAGCTATGGAAATCTTTATTTTGAACTTTTACTTCTATATCACGAATGCCGGTATGTAGACAGTAGTTACTAGTCACTCTCTATCAACTCTATCAAAACCAGTAGCAGTTGTTTAGGTCTCAGTGTAAATATTCCTATATATTTAGTAGAAAAATATTTGCGTACATTTTTCTGAACATCTTCGGCTTAAAAGAGTTCTTCTGCATCTATTTGTAATGGATAAAAAGGGCGAAAATATACAAATTACCTTGAGAGACCTTATTTATTTTGCTTATAACAAAAACAGAAATAATTGAGCAGGTCCTTGCAAAAATATTGCTGGATTAAGGATATCTTCTCCGAGAATAATGCAATAATTATGATATTTCAGTAATAACTTTCGTTATCAGTAATACGAACGTAAGTCTGGTGCATTTACTACTTAGTGCCATGTGAATGTGTATAAATGTATGAGCCCATGCTTGCAGATAAAACCATATAACCAGCCTTCTTTCTCTCCCTACACTCGTACGCCTTTTAATGCTTAGTATTGAATTTATTCATTAACCTGGAATGTCAGTTCATTTACGATTTTTTTTTATAGTTTCGACTTCATTAAAAGCAGATTATGCTGCTGGAAGCGCCAAGAGGATAACAGTTCATTATGGTCATATATTATGAACAAATAAAAAGTAATACCAACACACATACGTCAATGTATATGTGCGAATTTTATTATCTTATTATCAGTCTTTTTTGTCATCTGTGTATATAGGCTTTGCCACGTCAATATAATTATAATTACACTCGAGCTGCATAGGTATGTGTGTGTGTGTGCTTCTTAGTCATGCAAGTGGTTTTAATAATTTACTGCTGTCAGCTGAAGATATCCTGATTATCGTCTGTTATATGGCACAAGTAAGTACGAAATAATGTAAGTGCAAGTGGCGGCCGCTGGAGCGGAAGAAGTTTGTGCGGTGGAGGTGCCGTTCGGTTTGAAAAACCAAATGATAGAAAGGGATTTTTTTCTAATGACGGTCGCCATTCGGCATTTTTTGTCATGATAAAGCTCCTCAGAAAAAACCAGCTGCCGATCGGAGGCGGCATAAAACTTCATTTGTGGAACAACATCAACGCGCACACCACAAATGAGAGTAGAAGCATGCGTCAATTGTATGTAAGAAAAATTATGATATTATCCACAGCTTTCCGAGGCCTTTATGACGGTTTCTGGCTCTATCTAGCGAATAGCTTGCTCGATATTTATCTTAAAGGGTTACATGGCTTTCGTGGATTCAAAAAATCGATCTTTTTTGGCTTATTAATTTTTACAACATCGCAAGAATATTATCCTAAACTTTCAAGTCAATCCGAATAAGAGTTTCGGAGATACAGCCTTTGGAAGGTGTGCGCTCCAAGTCAGGCATAGAAGGGTCAGCGCGCCTCAGGTATAGTGAGCAGCTGCTCGTCTATTGTTTGTCTGTCATTGCTGTATATTACTTTCACTTCTTAAGGAAAACTAGTTTGAAATATTTTATTTGGTGATTTTGGTGATTACTTCTTGAAGGACCAGGATCATTTGAGGTTATCCCAAGTTTCTATCATATAATTTATTAAAAACGTGGTATTATTTGTGGCTACCTAGTGTCATTGTTAATATTGCGGCATTGGTCGCTGATCCGGTTTAATGGGACGCCGATGCTACAATGCCCGCCTATCGAGAAGCCCCGCTGCGACCTTCCTGGAAGAATTGAGTGTACATCCGCCCTTTTAAATGATTAAAATAATAAAAAAAAATTTTATATTATTTTAATGTATAAGTAAACTGTGTGCCAATTTTCAAAAAAATATATTGACTTCTTCATTTTAAATAATTTTAATGAAAATCAGTGAAAATATGGCCGTTAACAGGTATCTGTCCCTTTAAAGGCCTGAACTGTTAATGGAAAACGACAAAACAAACTACCGCCGTCAAATTGATGATCCGACGTGGCCAACGGATATCGCCGAAACAGCTGATAACACGATTACCGAACTTTGCGCGCAAAATATGGTCTGGCCTACGTGACATGACGCGCAATCCAGCTGAAACCAAAGATCGTCCAAGTCCATCTATTCAATTTTTGGAATTATGGCTTATCGGCATGATGATATTGATATTGGCATCTGTAGCGGTCACAGCTCAAAAATCCGCACCCAATTGGTGCTATTTGAGAATGCATTTGTTTTCTTGTTCCTTGTTCCCTTCTCACGGGGGCATAGGGCCTCGACAACACTGTTCTATCGTACACAGTTCTGCGCTGTTGTTTTTGCACCGTCCCATGAGATGTCGGCATTTGCTAGTTCGCGCAACGTAGACCTTCTCCAAGTGTTTTTTGGTCGACTGCTACCTCTGCTTTCTTCCGGGTTCCAGTCCAGTGCCATCACCACTTTCTGCGTTTGATTTTCCTAAGGATGGCTTCCTCGTTCGTTAATCTCCACAGTGCGTCGTTACTGATGGTGTTTGACCAGAATATTCCCCCGATGATGCGGAGGCATTTGTTGATGAAGAATTGTAGCCGTTGTGAGATGGTGTTAGAGACCAGCCATGTTTCGCTTCCGTACAACAATACACGCTTAACGCATTCACCCAAATGCCGCTCTTGCTTTGTTTAAGCTGCATTTGACATCTTCATCTGCTCCACCACTGCCGTGATGATGCAGCCGAGGTATCAGAAGCTTTTGACAAATTCCACCGGGCATCCGTCAACCAATATCTGCTTTGACTTATTGTGATTAATTCTCATAGGCTTGATCTTGGCGATGTTGACCTCCAGTCCGACGGTGCGTGCAAGCGCGACTAGTCTGCCCATCTTCGCTTGCATGTCGGAGAGTTCGTGAGGGAGGAAGCAGATATCATTGGCGAAGTCCGGGACCTTAAGATGTCTGGTGAAACTTCATACGAGAGAAGAGAAGGGGTGACAGGGGACAACCTTGCCATACGCCAGCGTTGGTAGTAAATGGATCGCTGATATCGCCTTTGTGAAGCACTGCCAGTTCAGAGTTCTCGTAGAGGGCTTTGATGAGGCGGGTTATCTTGGCGGGAACTCCCTTTCTACTCAGTGCCGACCATATTACGTCTCGTTTGATAGTTCTTGAAGTTTACGAACAGCATGTAGAGCGGGGAGCGGCACTCAACTGATTGCTCGATATCCTTGAGCCTGCTTTGTATGATCGCGATTACAATTTTGAAATTGGTGTTAAGTAGGGTTATTCCTCGCCAGTTGACACAGTCACGCAGACGGAGACAGCTTTTCATTGCGCCAGGCGGCTGTGTTGTGGGGATGAAGAATTTCCGCTGATATTTGCGGGTCGGCAATCATTGAGAATGCATTGGCTCTCGATAAACAGGACCCAATCCTCAGAAGCAGTTGCTTGTTAACAAAATCGGTGATATGAAGAGGAAGAGAAAATATGATTTTTCGAGGAAAACCGTTCATTATTTCGAGCTGCTCTAAGGCCCAAACTGAGAAGCGATAACAACGCGGTTGGTCCGCCTCCTTCGATTGCTGCGTCAATTGGGCCTTGTAAGCGAAGAGTGCGTGGTCTCTGTGCAAAATTCGCATTGGGTTAGAACGTCAAATATCCAGTTGTTGAGATTGATGGCGAGTCAATATTCCGAGAAGTAGTTGAACACTCCCAGCGACTGCTACAGCACCCACATTCTCCTCAGTGCGCACCATACGAGGGCAGAGACCTTGGGTAGCAGTCTCACCAATTTATTGGGTGCGGAGAGCAAGTTCCGAACTAAAAGATTCACTAGTCTCGAGGCGCTGAAAAAAGCCATTGTCCGCGAGTGAGTCAAAATACCGGCAAGTCACATTCGGGAAACTTGCAATTCGTTGCTGGACCGTTTTAAGGTCATAGTCAAGGCAAAAGGTGGTCATATCGAGCAAAAGTAAATTGATTCTTAATTTTGTATTATTTTCACACATTTTTTACTTTGAGTTGAATAAAAGTAATTTTTCAAACTAAATTTATGGCCTTTTTAATTGGTTACACTTCGAGTGCCGGACTCTGCAGTAAAAAAAACACTATACGGATCACCCTGTACATGCCCACAGTTTGCAAATTTGAAAATAGCTATCAACGCCTTATTTAATTTAATTTGATTCACTTTCAAATCCTATTTGCCTTTATTTTACTTCCACAAAATCTATTTCAAAATTTTACTAAATAAATTCTTTTTTCTTTCTTTGTAAACTTTACAAAGTAAATATTCGTTCGGATACTAGGAAACTGAATTCTCATAAGTATTTGGAAAAGTTCATAGAGGCGTTCGAAAGCACAAAAACATACCCAGGTGTGTCACATTGGCACGAAAAGGTTAAATTAGTAACTTCAAACGAGAACATTGGCTTTCATGGAAATATTTATGGAGATGTGTTTGGTGTTGTACGTATAAATTCTTATGCACTGCAGTGACTGGCATAAATGCAAATATATAAAAGCCCGCCTGCAAAAAATATTAAATTCAAAGAACCAACTAAGCAAAATAAGAGTCCAGTTCAACGCTATTTTCGTCTACAACAATAAATGCATGAATACATACAAACAATACATACTTGCAAAATATACTTAAACTGCATACATACATATATTTACACTAATTTAAGTTTGCACTTTCACCGATAAAGGGGTTTTGTCGTTAAAATATGAACGCTTATTAATCATGAAATTTATTAAGAAGAAAAATGTGACCGAAACACGCAAATGACCTGGTCAACAAGTACGCAAAGGGGCAGGGAGGAAGGAAGTAGTTTTGGCCTAAGTGTTTGGCGTGTTTGCACCGACTGGCCGGAAAGGAGAGTGTTAGCAATCAGCTAATGTTTAACCAACATGCGAACCCCGCTGAGTTCATTGAATTATTCACATATTTTGTATGTTTACATAGTCATTAATTACATTTATTATTAATATTTTTTAGAGGCATGCGCTGAATTGCGTTGGTAAAATTATCGCACATTCATAAAACATTCTGTACAAATCTTGGATAAATAAAATAAATAAAACTAAAAATTTAAAATCTTTTCGACTGAGTTTACAGAAAAATTTTAAGTATGCAGTTTTACAACGCATTGAAACTTCATGTAACAAAGTGAAAGTTTAAAGAGGCTCAAAAATTATTTGATTTTTGACAATTTTTTTTTGCTGACGGTTTTGTGTATTTTCTCAATAACCCTTTCAAATAGGTGGCAACTATCTCTAAAAATATTAAAAAAAAATTTATTTCTTAAATTTCTTTCGTTTGACCCCCATTTACTACTATTTCAATTAACTTATTTATAAAATTTAACTAACCCTTTCAAATAGGTGGCAACTATCTCTAAAAATATTTTCTAAATTATAATTTCTTAAATTTCTCAGGGTTGACCTCCATGTACTAGTATTTCAATTCACTTCTTTATTAAGTTAAACAAACCCTTTCAAACAGGTGGCAACTATCTCCGCAAATATTTCCCAAGCTTTGATTTTTTAAATTTCTCTAGTTTGTACCTCATTTACTAGCACATCAATTAACTTATTTAACAAATTGAATTTGCTCTTTGAAATAGGTGGCAACTATCTCCGCAAATATTTCCTAAGCTTTGATTTCTTAAATTTCTCTCGGTTGACCTCCAAGTACTAGTATTTCAATTAACTTATTGAAGTGAAAACTTCTTTAGAATCGTTGGGAGTGATTTGAGGAAAAGTGAAACGAAAAAGCGACCCTCTTGGCTACGAAGCGTTTATTATATGTTGATATAAACGTAGCGACGAACTAAATAAAAATAAATTTTATTTTTTCTTGTGATTCGAACAAAGGATTTTGGATCGGAAGCTCACATTGCTAGTCGCTCGGCTACCGCGCCATGCTGTCATCGCTGGCCTAAAAGTTATTTAGTTACGAAGCGTTATATTATATGTTGATATAAATAATTTTTGTGAGCGTGTAATTCTCAAAAGGTTTATTAGAATATCTATTGAAGTAGGTAGTGTGGTATCTGTTCCTATCAGCTTAACATCTGATAGATCCTCCATCGGAGGACAACAAATGTTAAACTGATTTTTGGAAATGGGCGGAGTGTTTTAGAGGCTTGCTTCATCTCTGCCACGGGTTGATCCGGTATTGCAGTACCGCCGGGATTTCGGCCTTGAATAAATACAAGAAGAAATATACTAATACATTTAGCTTGGGTGGAAGAACCATAAATTTTTATATGAATACATGTAGACGAAAATGGATTTTTTTTTGTTGAAATTTCCATTGTAGGACATTTCTGATTATTTATTGAAAACAGTTTTTTGGTTTAGATACTGAAAGTCAGTTTAAGTGAATCGGTATAAATATTTCGTACATTAATTTTTGTGAGCGTGTAATTCTCAAAAGGTTTATTAGAAAATCTATTGAAGTAGGTAGTGTGGTATCTGTTCCTATCAGCTTAACATCTGATAGCTCCTCCCTCGCAGGACAACAAATGTTAAACTGATTTTTGGAAATGGGCGGAGTGTTTTAGAGGCTTGCTTCACCTCTGCCACGGGTTGGCCCGGTATTGCAGTACCGCCGGGATTTCGGCCTTGAATAAATACAAGAAGTAATATACAAATACATTTAGCTTTGGTGGGAAGAGACATAAATTTTTATATGAATACAAGTAGACGAAAATGGAAAAAATTTGTAAGTCTGTTTCTTCGGTCCGTTTGGGTATTTTTTTTGACAACATCGAAACCAAAGCATTTGTATCATATTTTATCTATCATAAGCCACTCGTATCATTTGTTGAAATTGAAAACATTGAGGATAATAATAAAATGAAGAAAATAAAATATGAACTTTATAGCAATATTATAATGAACCTATAATTATCCCGCTCCTAATGCTGCTTTCGTCTTATTCTCTCTCAGTTTGTTTTACGGAAGGTTTCACTTCTATCGAGTCTAACCGTTAGACTGGTATTTTTTTTTATTATTTCGACGTAATTTATCTACTGCTAAAGGGTTTTCCAATAACAGGTGCTATTTAAATATATAAAAGGCTATCGAGAGATGATTAACGATTTTTTATGGCCGGAATTGGATGGTATTGATCTGGACAAGGTTTATTTTCAACAACACAGCCCTACGTGCCACACAAGCAACGAAACCATTCAACTTTTACGGGAAAAGTTTTCGGATTGTGTGTTATCAAAGAGGTGATCGCAATTGGCCAGGCCAACAGAACAGGGTTGATTCAAGACCTTAAATATGGCATTCGTGAGGCTATCGAGGTCATAGGGCAGCCACTTTGCAATTCGGTTATGGAAAATTTCATGAAAAAGAATATTGTCCTGTAAGCGTGGTCGTGGTGGTCATTTGCCTGATATTATTTTCCACTATTAACGGCATACCTTCGTCCTTTTAATGAAATAAACATCCGATCATTTATATTAAAAAATAGCAGTTTTCTTTGAATATCAAAATAACACCTCTTATTGGAAATCCCGTATTATCAATGTGAAAGTTTGTATGTTTGTGGTCTTGTAGGCTTGGACGCTTATGGCTCAATCACGCGAAAATAACTGAACGAATTTGAATACCATTTTGCACACAGTTAGTTAATGATCCTGATTGAAAAACTAGCTACTTTTTTAAGGAGTTGCCACCTATTAAAAAAGTTACGTTAAATTAAAGTAGTAGGTTCAGTCAAATATTACAATAAAGTTGGCAAATAAAAATGGTTTAAGAAAGCATAATTTGGAAACTATTTTTGAAGAGAGTTGCCACCTGTTTAAAAAATAAGATTCAAGTAAAAGTAATAAAGTAAATGAAAGATGTATCTAACTCAAAAGGGTTTAATTTCGAGTATATTTTTGAAACAGGTTGCCACCTGTTTAAAAATTTAGTTCCATAAGTCAAATTATTAAAATTCTACATAATGTATGCCAAGCAAGAGAAATTTTAGAAATAAAATTTTAGATAATATTTTGAGAGGTAGTTGCCACCTTTTTTAAAGGGTTCAGTAATTTAATTAAAGAAGTTCAATGAAATACTAGTAGATGGGGATCGAACGAGAAAAATTGAAGAAATCATATTTCAGAAAATATTTTGGAGAAGGTTGCCATCTATTCGAAAGGGTAAATTTAATTTAGTAAATAATTTAATTGAATTACTAGTAAATGAGGGTCAAACGAGAGAAATTTAAGAAATCAAAGCTTAGGAAATATTTTCGAAGATAGTTGCCACCTGTTTTAAAGGGTTAATTCAATTTAATAAAGAAGTTAATTGAAATACTAGTACTTGGAGGTCAACCGAGAGAAATTTAAGAAATCATAGTTTAGAAAATATTTTTAGAGATACATAGTTGCCACCTGTTTGAAAGGGTTAGTTAAATTTAATAAAAAAAATACCAGTCTAACGGTTAGACTCGATAGAAGTGAAACCTTCCGTAAAACAAACTGAGAGAGAATAAGACGAAAGCAGCATTAGGAGCGGGATAATTATAGGTTCATTATAATATTGCTATAAAGTTCATATTTTATTTTCTTCATTTTATTATTATCCTCAATGTTTTCAATTTCAACAAATGATACGAGTGGCTTATGATAGATAAAATATGATACAAATGCTTTGGTTTCGATGTTGTCAAAAAAAATACCCAAACGGACCGAAGAAACAGACTTACAAATTTTTTCCATTTTCGTCTACTTGTATTCATATAAAAATTTATGTCTCTTCCCACCAAAGCTAAATGTATTTGTATATTACTTCTTGTATTTATTCAAGGCCGAAATCCCGGCGGTACTGCAATACCGGGCCAACCCGTGGCAGAGGTGAAGCAAGCCTCTAAAACACTCCGCCCATTTCCAAAAATCAGTTTAACATTTGTTGTCCTGCGAGGGAGGAGCTATCAGATGTTAAGCTGATAGGAACAGATACCACACTACCTACTTCAATAGATTTTCTAATAAACCTTTTGAGAATTACACGCTCACAAAAATTAATGTACGAAATATTTATACCGATTCACTTAAACTGACTTTCAGTATCTAAACCAAAAAACTGTTTTCAATAAATAATCAGAAATGTCCTACAATGGAAATTTCAACAAAAAAAAATCCATTTTCGTCTACATGTATTCATATAAAAATTTATGGTTCTTCCACCCAAGCTAAATGTATTAGTATATTTCTTCTTGTATTTATTCAAGGCCGAAATCCCGGCGGTACTGCAATACCGGATCAACCCGTGGCAGAGATGAAGCAAGCCTCTAAAACACTCCGCCCATTTCCAAAAATCAGTTTAACATTTGTTGTCCTCCGATGGAGGATCTATCAGATGTTAAGCTGATAGGAACAGATACCACACTACCTACTTCAATAGATATTCTAATAAACCTTTTGAGAATTACACGCTCACAAAAATTATTTATATCAACATATAATATAACGCTTCGTAACTAAATAACTTTTAGGCCAGCGATGACAGCATGGCGCGGTAGCCGAGCGACTAGCAATGTGAGCTTCCGATCCAAAATCCTTTGTTCGAATCACAAGAAAAAATAAAATTTATTTTTATTTAGTTCGTCGCTACGTTTATATCAACATATAATAAACGCTTCGTAGCCAAGAGGGTCGCTTTTTCGTTTCACTTTTCCTCAAATCACTCCCAACGATTCTAAAGAAGTTTTCACTTCAAAAACTTGTATTACTTCACCTAAAATAATCAAATGTACAATGACCACTAACGCGCGTACTTATAACTGTGTTGTGGCTGTGTATTGATGTGTGTGCACGAACTGTTGCAGTTCTCTAAAATCTGACCAACCGATTTCAATTGAAATTTCAAAATATTATTTATTTAAATTTGGTTAATCTATAGATTGTAATTAATTCCTCTAACTGCTGAATAAATTGAACAAATGGCATTAGATTTTATCGCGTCTAATCACACAACACTTTTGCACGTGACCGCATTTTGCATTAGAGCGATTGACATTATTCGGATATTTTTCAAAACCATTTTGGTTATACAAACGAAAAATAAATAAATAAATCAAGAGCGATTATTCTCTAAAATTAATTTGATTATGAAAATAATTAAATAAGTCAGCTCGGTGTCCATATTTAAAAGTATTCTAAATATGACTTCAACAATGATTATTTTCCAATTAAAGCTCAATGGCGGAGCCGCAGCTTTTCTTCGTTGCATATGCGACTGGCAAGAAATGGAATAGTTTGCGTAGTTTTAACTTAATTTATCTACCCGCCTTTTGTGCTAAACTACAAGCCCGAAATTCTTATAAAGGCACCAGATGTTGGCAAGTTTTAATTTTTAATTTTAATTCCAATTTTTTTTTTTTTTTTTTGTTTAAAAATATAGTTTATTCTATAAAAAAGGTAAATTTTGACAAATTTTCATCAAAATTCAAAAATTATTAACCAGAATTAAAAACAAGCCAATTAAATTTTAGTCCAACAAAGTGCAAATTTGAAATCACTCAACATTTTCGTTGATTTTTGATACATTTTTTCTTAACGTCGTTTCGCACTTTCTCCGCGTAAAAGAAAATTGTCTTCCATTCATTATATCAAACCAGTAACAGAATCGATACTCCCTGTGGGTATGTATGTGTGCATTTAAATTTGCTGGAGATTCAACTGATTAAAGTGTATCCTAATTTCTTAAGATGTGTCTGTGTGTGTGTTATGTGTAATTTGCGGCATTCATTCGCTGAGCATTCTGAACGTTTTCAGCGTTTTCACCACCTCTTTTACTTTCTTGCGTCGCCCATTGATTGAATTTCATTGTCACTTTTATTATTGTTTAATTTTTACTTCGATTTTTAGCTACTGTTGTTTATTTTTAATTTATTTTTTTGTTTTGTTTTATTTAGGACTTAGGTTTTCTTTGAGTGGTTTTATCGGTTGTCTGCGAGATTCGTGCTTTTTTCTTGTTTTCAGCCACTTGGAATACAAAGAGATCTTTTTTTTTCATTTGCTTACTTTCGCTTTTTTCGCCAATTTGTTTGCTGCTATTCAACTTTGCCTTCCAAATATGCCACATAGTGATGGAACAAGCGTAAATACCCAACCTATAAAGTGGGTACCTAAAGGTAGGTAACCAGGTACCAAGTAATTGGGTATTTTCTCAAGGTAGATACCCATGAAATGAGACTTTCAGCTATTAGTTCATAGCTGTCGCTAGGAGTATTTTTAAACCTTCCCAAATGTCTTGTTTTTTTCGTCTGTCATCTGTCAACAATATTCAGTTCATTCTTTGTTACGTTTCATACAACAATGCATTTTCGTCGCTCTTAAAAATGTCGAATTTAGTGCCTTCAAACTACGATTTGCGGACATTGTTGATTTTCTGTTATCAATTGAAAAAAACGCTTCTCAAGCTCATCAAATGCTTATAGAAGCTTATGGTGCGCATGCTCTAAGTAGAGCACAGTGCTTCAGGTGTAAACGATCGTATGGTCCGCCCGGCCACAAGCCAAAAACAACGGCCAAACCAAATCGCTTCGGCCGCAAGGCAATGCTGTGTGTTTTCTGGGATCAGCGTGGTATGATTTGGTACGAGCTATTAAAACCAGGTGACACAGGTGACGGTGCACGCTACCAACGACAACTGGCCTATTTGAACAGCGCTATACACTGAAAACGCTCAGAATATGCCGGTCGGCGTCAAAAAGTAATTTTCTGGATGACAATGTTCCCCACATCGAACAAGAGCGACCCGGGAATTGGTGGAGACGAACGATTGGGAGCCGCTGGTGCATGCGGCTTACTCACCAGACTTGGTGCCTTCCGATTATCATTTGTTTGCATCCTTGGGCCACGCACTTTCCGAGCAGCGCTTCAATTCTCACGAAGAAGCCAAAAAATGGCTCGATGATTGGTTTGCGGCCAAAGACGGGCAATTTTTTTGGCGCAGCATCCACAATTTGAAAAATGTGTCGGTAGCGCTGGCTATTATTTTGAAGATTAAATTTATAACCATTTTCATTAAACGAGTAAATCGTTTTTTTAGTTTTATTGGAAAAGTCAATGAACTAAAAGTTCTTTCAAACTAACACAATAGTGTAGACTTAAATATTTCGAAAAATATATCAAAATAATATTGAGTTTATTTATTTAGAAAACACATTTTAGGGCGAAAAAAAATCCAGCGTAGACGAATTCCAAATCACATTTAGATCTCGCGCTACTGGAACATTTTTTGCATAATTCGTATTGAATTTCTTGAGAAATTTCTTGGATTGAGAAACTGAATTGCGCAAGAGACAGCGAGTGGATAGACATTCTGACTTCAATGGCCTTTATGTTAATTAAAAGTAGAGGGATTTCTAGGATTTATGAAGTGTGAAGGGATCAGAAAATTTAAGCAAACCAAGAGCATATTTTTTCTGTCTCTATAAAATCATAACTCTCGTCCTGCAAATGGGCAATCGTAGGAGATTATGCTACTGCTTGTCTTTTCATTGGCTTTTCTGGCCCTTCCAAGGCAAGCATTTTAGATCCCCTTCTGTGTATTACCTTTATCATTTAAACACTCTAAATTTCTTTTATATGCTGATGACCTGAAAGGTTTAACGACTGTCGCAAGTAATTTAGGTTCTGGTAATAGCGCAAAGTTAAGGTCTGGTGTTACATTACATTTAATAAAATTACATTTAAATAAATAAAAAAAAAATCGTTTCTTTATTTTCAAGCCTGTAAGTCTCGCTCCCTTTTTTCTGTTTCATGCGGTGGGAGAAATTCCCGATCTCGGTGTAATATTTTGACATCAGTTGCTATTCTAAAGTTCCTTAAACTGCAGTATGACAAAGTCGTATTTTGTGCTTATTTTATTCAGCTCAAATTTTGGTGCTCCTTACACCTTCAAACTATTATTCATTTCACTGGTATGCTCTGAATTAGATGCGCGGTCTTCAACTGGAGACTATCGTTCGACTATCATATGTTCCTATAACTCTATATATCTACACATTACTCGTTTATTTCGTTTGCTCTATGTTCTGTATATTTCATTGAATCGATTTCTCTTTAAAAAATTAACTTCTTCTTCTTAATTAGCTCAATAACCGCTTAAGCGATTTTGGCCGTGTTTAACAAATAGCTCCTTAATTTTTTGCGCTAACCGGCGTCTGTTAGACACACCATATGAAGCCAAGTCCTTCTCCACTGATCTTTCCAACGTAGAGAAGTGTATTAATGAGAAAACATGGAGACACCGTCTACCACCTTTCGTAGTTGCTCAGCGTGCATGGCTGTGTTTAGGAATACCTGAACCGTTTTAAGCTGGCAGACAGCCCTTTCTGTCCGAACTGCCCGAATAGTGCCGAAAACGCAGAACAAGTCATGTTTCATTGCGACCATTTTAAAGAGGAACGAGCTATCCTGGAGCAAGCTCTGGGTAATCAACCGTCCGCCAGCACCCTCATACGAGATATGTGCGCAACCAACGGTAAGTGGAAGGCAGCACAAACGTTCGCAGGTAAGATCATGACGCGAGTTCGACATATTGATTGGGAACGCAAAGCATTTCAGCAACAGAGAAGGTGGAGAGTTTCTGACGAACCGACAAGACGGTAGTGAGTTAAGATAACACTACTGCAACTTTTCCGATGTCTCCTTTACTTTGGAACCACCTATAAGCACAGTGAAAGTAATTGGGACTATCGACCGTGCATAGCCTTCATATGAATACAGAAAGGAATCTGGACGCAGGTACCTGTTGTGTCTTCGGACATAAACGCGGCTCCACCCAGAAGTTATACTTTTGTGGTCCCAGAGTAGAATTAGCCGAGGTTGCGGGTTGTTATAATATTAGAGGGAGCGTGCCCCACATACCATTGGTGTGACGGCATCTTTGAGATGTTTCTGACATTTTGATTTCAACCTCTTCTGTTACCACCAGCTGGTGCGCATCGAATACTTTTAGAGCCGCATCGGTTGTATCCATTCAGGCAACATGACCCAACCAACGTAGCTGCCGTTCGGAGTCAGCTTGAAACTGTAGGTCCCTCCATTGGTGAAACAACATCAAGACGCACAGCACAAATAGGAGGAGGAACTCGGCCAAACACCTAACAGAACAGCCAATTATACATGTATTTATACATCCACGCCTACGATACTTGCCGTCACCAACATGCAAAGGTTCAAAAATCTGTCGTTGTAAAGCTCATTGTTCCATCACATGCGATACTTGCCGTCGCCAACGTGCAATCCACAGAATCTTCCTCTCAAACCCTCCAAGTGACGTCTCATCGGAGATTGTCATCGTTCAAGCTTCTGAGACACATGTTGGGGCGGTCGTAATGAGAGCCTTTTAGAGTGTTAGTTTTGTTTGTCGAAAGACGACTTTACTATTCAATTGGATACTTAGTCCAAAGTAGTAGTTGTTGGTAAGAGAGATTATACGTTGAATTTCAAGGCTGACGTTGTTATCGGTGTTAATGCTGATTCCTAAATAAACGAAGCCTCTTACAACCACGAAATTGTAACTGTCAACAGTGACATGGGTGCCTATGCGCGAGTGCGTCGACTCCTTGTTTGATATACTTGATATACTCTGTTTTGTCCTCGTTCACCATCGAACCCATCATTCGCTTTGCTTCTCTATTCAGTTTGGAAAAGGCAGAACTAACAGCGCGGTTATTAAGGTCGCTCTCGCTATGAGTATCCGATAAAAAAAAGTCATATGGCGTGAAAATTCCGGTTAAAGTTGAAGAGCTACACCCTTTAGTATATTCTTATAAAGCACGCGAGACATTTTCAACGTGAGTGGATTGCGTTTTTTCTACTGAAGATAGTGAGATGACGATTCTATAACGAATAAAATAACTTCAATTGCATGTTAGCTACTCGTATATTCGCGAAGGTTATTTCGGTTGCTCTTCGTGCTGTTAATCGTTTTTTTTGTTTTGAGTGAAGGAAACTGGGGGTGCTACATGAAGCGGAAGTGAAGTAGCTGCTGAGGTTGAGTAGCGCTTGAAGTACATGTAGCTTTTGGGATTCTCTAATTTGCTTCATGTGCTGAGTTCGATGGAAAATGCATTTGAAAATCAGATGGAGGCGAAAAATCTGTTGAAGTCTGTCTTTACCGTGGATTGGTTGCAAGCATATCTGGCACTCATTGTTTAGCTTATTTTATTAAAAATGACTTATTGTCGTACGATATTAAATACTTTGAAAATTTGTACCACTTTTCGCTGCGCATGCATGCAACTTTTTTGCTTTGAAAAGATTCCGAATAGTTAAATTTTTTTGGTTTTTTGTCAAGAATTCGGATTGCAGCAATCGAAAACTGCACCTTCGATTCACTAATTATTAATCACTAATTCAATTGTTATTGGCGGTGGAACCACCACATCAGAGCAGAAAGTTGAAACGAATTTATGAACAAAACATTCGTGGACGACAATAAAGTATTGCCAACATTAAATGCGAAAATGCCCACATTTCGGTTACGCTACGCAGCAACGAGTATTCTATACCCGGGTAAAGATGTCTGTATTTATGTGTAGGGCTGGGTAAATACCCAGTTGCCAAGCCATCACTAGCCCCACGGCAGTTGATGCCACTCTAGTCGACGCCTCACTTTATGGGAATTTGTTTTGCTTTCCTTTTTGTTTTCACTTTTTCCCCATAGCTTTGTTCGAGTCATTTAATTGAAGTCAATGACAAGGCCATCGAAAGTTTAGCAAAAGTTTAATAGGCTTGGCGTGAGTGTTGAATTGATTTTTATTCTTTATGGTCTTACGCGTGATTGCTTCTCTTAAAGTGAAAATAGCATAAACGTGCTGAGGCACGTACGAATTGGCAGTGATTTTTGTTTGTATTAAATTTGGTCATACCAGTTGTATGTTTGTCTCAAAATATTTAAATTTGTATACTATGAAGCGGCACAATTAATCTTTCTTTTTATTTGAAAGAACTTCAAAACTTTAGTAAACCAAAATAAGCCGTGTAACTTTGCAATAACTTTGTGTAATTTTACTTTGTTGACATAAAAAGATGGTTAACAAAGAGCTGAGATATTTAAACTAAACCTTAGTGACCAGCTGATCTGCAAATTGAGTTCTTCTGTTTATATTCCTTCTTCGAACATAAGGAGCGAATTGTCCCTGTGCCTTCCTGCATATCAAAAGAACTTTCGACAATCAATGGGCCTTTGAATTTGACGAAATCTACGCTGATGCAAAGAGAATAATCGATCGGATTCGCGTCTGGTGAATTTCAGAGCCATTGTGTGGACGTTATGAAGTTTGGAACATTGCGTTTATCCATTCTAGGCTCACTCGAGCTTTGTGAGACAGTGACGAGTCCTGTTCAAACGTCCTTGGTCCGCCACTGAAATGTTTGCCTGCCCACTACTTCCAAGCAACTTCTGGAATTCTTTCCCGAGAATATTTCGCATTTAACTTGACGCCAGGCTCGATGAAAACGATTGGAGAGCGCCCATCTGCGGTTACAGCGGCCCAATTCATTACCTGTGGCTGTGACTGTGGTGCTGCCTCCTGGTGGCCAATCCATGACTCAAAGTCTCGTATGAACGATCGGTCAAATAAACCCTATCGCTTTGGGAGCTTACGAATTGCTCAATTTGAAAAAATTTCTCGCCAGAAAACACAATGCTTGGAAATTGACCGCATTCGGCCAAGCCAAGCAACTCCTTCGTTCTCTCAAGTCTGACTTGTTGCTGCTTTGTTGTGAGACCATTCGCCTTTTGGCCCTTATAAGGCTTGACTTTGAGAGCATTGTTCAGTATGCGGTGGATGCTACGGTCAGATATTTTTAGTTCTTTCGCCATTTGATTGGCACTTCGTCGGAGATTACGCTCAAGTCGCGTCTTTAGTTTTTGAACCATTTCACGTAACGTTGCAGTCCTTTGATGACCACCTCCATGACGTTTCGCGACGTTACCAGTATCATTATAACGAATAATGAAGCGATAAACAAAAACTTTATTAACTTCAAGGTGCTCGAACTCACGAGCAATCGCTGGTTGTGATTTTCCAGCCAAATATAACGCAATCACTCTATTACGTTCGAAATCCATTACTGATTTTCTTTTTTCGCGTTTACTCTCGGCAAAATGCTTCCGCGCGTTTGTAAACAATACTCTGGACTGCCATTTAGCCAACTAACAGACAGCTGATGGCCGTGTGTGAGTTGCACGCGCGGTCTGAAGTTGCTCACATTTCGACTGTCGGACCCTGTATATGGATCGCGCTTTATGTACATATGTCTATATCACACATAACACCTATAATATTAGACAAATTTATATGCCAACTAAGCCATTACAACAAGTAAACTCCAACTCCTGGTTTATATATACAAGCAATAACATACAAATGCACAAATGAATAAATAAATAAGTTATGTACGGATATTCCGCAGTGAAAACGGTGTCCTGGCTGCCACAGACATTCTCCGAACACCGTAATGCTTGCAACAAAATATACCTTAGCTAGGAAATTTAGCACTAAGCAATTTATGTTGTCATTACCAGGGCGCATCTGTGTCCAAGCCATTAAGCAAATTGTTACCGTTATAAGTACAGTACAACTGCATGTGCATCGTCGTGCATCAAAGACAGCGCTAGAGTTACGAAATGTAATTAAAAATTCCAACATTTGCACTTTAAGCAGATTTCCAAAGTGGATGGTTCTCTCTTTAAAATATATTGAAAATGTAGTAAATGAAAGAACATAAAATATAAAAAATAAAGAAGAAAAAAAAATAGGAAAAATAAAGAAAGAGATATCGAAAAATTTGAATGATAAAACTTACACAAATTTTTGTAAAATAAAAAATAGCACAGCCAATACTGAAACAACAATCATTTGTGGGCCACAATCAAACCCGTGAAGCTCTCAGCAACATCCTCTATACGCGCATTGTATTCAAGTAAGTTGTAAATTTTTCATCGCAAGTTTAAGAACTTCCGTATAAATTGTAATTACCAAACGATATTCCTATAACAACATTCTCTACGGCAGCAACGCTCTGCTTATCAGCTAGTTTTTTTTTATTATATGATAATTCTTCTTACTCCTACCGTGGCTTGCCAATGCGAAAAGTGTTGTTGATGTGCCTGTTTATTCCCACTGAACGCAGTTCGATACATTTGGCACGGAGCGAACATACACACAAACAGTTTCTTGTGAGAAAAAGTGTCACTTTTGTTTAAAAATTTGTGAATGTATTAGAAAATAATTAACTAAAATCGATTGATGCGGAAAAAAAGTCAACATTTCAAGGTTTCAAACATCACAAAGAAGAATTATAGCTAGGGCGGCCGACGTAGCCGAATAGGTTGGTGCGTTAGTGCCATTCGTAGGGCCGAAACTCCGCGCCAAAACTCAACACCAAAATAAAGAACAAGTTTTTTCCAGCAGCGGTCGAACCTCGGCAGGCCATGAAAAAGCTCGGCATTAAAAACCATTCGGCGTTCGGAGTCGGTTTAAAACTGTAGGTCCCTCCATTTGTACAAGAACAGCAAATGGGAGGAGGAGCTCGGCCAAGACCTAACAGAAGTGTACGCGCCCATTATTTATTTGTATTTATTTATTTATTTTGTAGTAAAATCCACAATAGATGATTTTTCCCACATTTTAGCCTATTAACACGCCTCTTTTATAGACTCCAGCAAATTATGTTAAAAATAACTTTCACGAATAGCTAGGCTTTAAAATGCAAAAACCTCTTTCCGTACGAAGTGAATACCATCATCATCATGCATAGCCGTATACGAACAGTTTACGCAAACGAACGATTGGGTTAACTTTGTCAAAAGCTTTAGAAAATTCTTTATACGAAGTGTGTTCAAAAAGTAAGTTGAATGTTTATTTTCCTCAAAAAATATTTATTTATTCAACAATTTCTATTTTATCTCATTCAAAGTAGTCTCCCTCAGATATTATATAATGCACTTGTGCCAGCGTTTTTCCATCAACCTGGTATTTCGATTCGATGGCCTCAACAAATTATTAGAATTTACTACGACTTGGGTTAAATTGCGCACAAGTAACTTTCCATAGGCCTAAAATGATGAACGTGGCAGCTTAAATTTTTTTGTAGCCACTTTTGTAATAAATATAAAACAATTATGGACACGTGAAAAAATATTTTCAGTCCAAAAAAAAAAAAACAAAAATCAGGGTCGAAAATTTAATTGCCTAAAAATGCGTTGTTCTCAATACGGTAGCCGGCAAATGCGCGTTGCATTGGATTTTTGGGTCGTAAGTGTTCGTAATGAATAGAATTACCCCGAAAGGGGTTAGTTGCGCACTAGTGGCCACATTACCCGATTTACGGGCGCGTACATACAGTTAGTAACAGAAATAAATATACACCGGACACGTTTTCAATTTTCTCCCAATCGATTCCTTCAAACAACCTAAGTTATAACAAAATTGTGTTTTATTTACATTAATGATGTGCAAAAATCATATTTAATCCAAATAATGACAAAATTTTAAAAAGGAACAAAATTATAGCTTTTTATATTAAACTTTATAAAAATTCATGTCTCAAAAGTAAGTATACAGTTCATCATATTATTAATCTGTGAAATAAAAAACATAATTAAAATCAAATCCTAGTATTTGGTAGGATTAGCATTAGACCTTGAATTTGAATTTGAAAAGGTCGAGCCAAGGAGCACCAGGAGATTTGGTGGCTCCTAAAACACTCAGGCTAAAGAGCCCATTGTATTTAAAGCTCTGGAAAGGGGGTGGATAGTCAAGGAGGGAAGGAGAAAAGTGTTACAGAAAGAGACAGGAAAGAATAGAGACAGAGATAGAGATAGTTAGTCCTGTGAGGATTTTCCAGATTCTTTGGCAAATCTGTAAATATCCTCCAGTTTTAGAGAACGAATATTACTCATTCTCATGACATCGGAACCCAAAACTCGTAGCCGTGCTCTAGCAAAGGCAGGACACTCACAGAGAAAGTGCTTAGTGCACAGACATTACAATCGCTTTAAGTCGGGATGGCATTGTGTTCATCAAGTTTTCAGTTACAGCTGGTGGTATTTTATTCCATTCCTC
Source organism: Anastrepha fraterculus (assembly GCA_037575425.1). Taxonomy (NCBI): domain Eukaryota; kingdom Metazoa; phylum Arthropoda; class Insecta; order Diptera; family Tephritidae; genus Anastrepha; species Anastrepha fraterculus. The sequence goes on from JAYXIM010029873.1 coordinate 354,152, forward strand.
TTGAAGGACGTTTTTCCCAATTTCTAATCGAATGTTTACGTATTTGCCGCTTTAAATGTTCCCATAGATGTTCGATTGGGTTGGTGTCCGGGGACTGTGGCGGTGTTTTCAGCTATTTTCGCACATTGTATAACAGCCACTCTCGTACAATGTTGGATGTATGCTTGGGGTGATTATCCTGCTGGAAGATAAACGTTCCTCCAAGGCGCAATTTCGTAGCGCTTTCTTTTAAAATATTTCAGTAACCATATCGGTCCATAATATTTTTGATAAATACCAAGTTTCCAACCCCGTTCGCAGCCATACATCCCCAAAACATCACAGAGTCCCCTCCATGCTTCATATTGTCGGTCATATTGTTTGGATCCAATTCCGCGTTAACTTTTCTCCAAACTTTTTCACGGCCATCAGATCCACAGATACTGAACTTACACTCATCAGAAAATATGACTTGGTTCCAAAACGTTTGGTCATATTTTTCATGAACTTTTGCGAATGAAATCCGTTTACTCCGATTGCCACTACTCAAGAAGGGCGTTTTCCTAACATTGCGCCCATGATAACCAGCACTATGCAAAGCCCGGCCAATAGTTTGGGTGCTAAATTGTTTTCCAGGTGCATTTTCAACTTCAGATTTTAATTTTGGGGCACTTATTTTGGGGTTTGTCCTGATTTTCCGTACGACTAAGCTTTTTCTCTGGGACTTACGAGCGGCGGACGCCCACAACTCTTTTTATTAGTGGTGCTTCCCGCACTTTTATATTTATTCACAAGCTTTTGAACTGTAGAAAAACTCCTATCTAGCAAACAACAGGTTTCTCGCAATGATTTATGTTCCTTGTGATATTTTATAATCAGTTTTTTTAAATCATCGGAAAGCTCTTTTCCTTTTGGTGCCATTACTAAAAACGTCGCAAAAATTAATCAAAACGTACTTGCCTAAATTTTTATACTCCTTTGATTATTTCCTTGTAATAGTTTTAACTTTTTTAATCAATGCGTGAAAATATATGTTATGCTTACTGAACAATCGTTTGCTGTATACTAACTTTTGTGACATAAATTTCGCTGGCAATTTACAGCTAAATTAAGGCGCATAGGAAAGCTTATCCCAGTACATAATTCCCATGTGTAAACTATTTTGATTACATATTAAGGAAAGCGTTAGCGTCAAACGATTCCATAAATCAGGTTCCTGTATACTTATTTATGTTACTAACTGTACATACTAATATTTTTTCGCTACCGATGGCCGTGGCAGCAAGTGCTCAAATTTAATTATCATTCAAATTTAAATTGTCACAATTGAAAATAAATTTATAATAATTTACATCAACACATTTTCATCAACAAATTAACACCAGCAAATTGCGCATATTTACTCACACTTTAGCAAAAGCAGTTAGTTTTCACAAAGTTGCTCGAATATGCACTAATGATGTCATGGAATTAATAACTTGTCCATCAATGCCTTGTTTGCATAAACCGTTATTTAATAAAATGTATGCATGCGGGCCAATACAGAATGTTATCAATGCACGCACATACATCTGCAATCCCGAGTACCGTTGTAGCGTATTCCGCAAATTTCATATTCGATTTTTATATTTTAATTTTTACAACGCAAACATGTTTGTATTCGCTATTTTAATGATTATCCCGGCAGGACAATCATTGTAAAATCGACAGAGAAAAATTGTAAAGATAAAAAGTAGGAAAATATTTGGAGTGCGTACAGTGCCGGATTTACACAAAATGCCGCCCTGTGCACCATGCAGAATGCCGCTCTAATTTTTTAAAATTGTGTGTGCGCTACTACTTTTATCAGCCCACGATAGTCATTAATTACATCAGTACTGTTGATTTCAACTTTCTGTAATCTTTTACTAACAGTGTGGAATCGTGATAGTAAAAAATGCCAAAGAATGTGCATGAATGTTATCTCAAGTCTATCTAGTTGGATCCTCAGTCTTCTAGCTTCTTGTTAAGTGATTTCGTTGTCAAATTGGATCATTAAATCATTATCTATTCTTTTTTTGATGCTCGGTCTTTCCTTGAGGATCGTCATATTTTTTATGTGATTTTTCGAATTCCCATGCTCTGCTACGCGTACTCCTCCATGCCTCCAATCGTTGAAACCTGCCTTTCCATTAAACGAACAGTCTACATGAAACAGAAGACAGGGAACGCAATAAACAGACTTTTTCACCATTGAACATTTTTCTCTCGAATAATGCTTCCGTCAACTTGCGAGCCTTTCCATCGCTATAAACTCTTTCTGTGATAGAAAAATCGAGGTTTTTGTTCTGACTGCATCCATTTTCCGCTACGTAATCTCTGATAAAGTCACTAATTATCCAGTTTCCTGGATCATCATTCATGATTTTCTCATTCGACTTGATATCTGTTGTTTCGTCGCTTGTAGCTAAATTTTTAAATTCTTCTTTCCCTTTTGTAGAAGCTAGAAAACAAGAAGTCGTACTGAGAACATCGACATCATTATTCGTTGTCGGAAGTGAGCCCATACCATCAGGTTGCAATAGTGATATGTTACTTAAAAATTTAACAGTCACATCGTTGTCATCGGTAAACGAAGAATTAAAGCAATCATTCAACAGCTGTACGCGAGTTGTGAAAATACATATTTTACTCTGGATATGCAATTAATATTAATCCTTATGAGACGTACCTTTGTTCTCTAAGACTAAACAATCTTTTTCCGGACCAGCTTTCTCTTCTGTACCATGTTCTTTCGTGAAATAATTATGTAATTTTGGAGTCTTGTTCAAAACTTCCTTCTCCTTATTATTTTTCTCGAGAGCACGCTTTTTATATGCGTGCCCACTCAGCCTTTGGCGCCCGTCACTCATATTTTCCGTACATATAGAATTATTATCTCCGGAAGAATCAAAAACAATCCAGATTAATTGGAAAAACGTTAAATATATCAAGATGGTATGCTGACTTAATACCGTATAAACAGCACAGCTGATCACAGCTGACAATAGCTTGCTATAGAATGAGAGGGCGTTGCAAACTGCGTTTGAATTGAATTGAAACTTTAGCGCCGGACCTAATTTAAAACTGAGCGTAACTATGTATGTTTAAAAATGAATCAGTTTATTTTAGCTAACATAAGTTAGATGCGGTTCATTATTAAACCTCGTTCACATTTTACAACATCTCGTTCAGAGGAGATAATTTTATCATATGTTGTGATATGAACAGTTCGAAACTAATCCGAGATCAGCTTCTTATTTCTCCATAAACGTTTTCCCTGAGGTGGCCCCTAATACCCGCCGCTCCTCGAGTACAATTTTTTTTTTTTTTAATTTTCTTCTCCAAATTTTGCCGCCCTTGTAGAATCTGCCGCCCTGTGCGCAGGCACCGTTGGCACTTAGTGTAAATCCGCCACTGAGTGCGTACATGAACTTTGCATGTGCTAGGCAAAAAAGACCTGAGTTTAATAAAGCAAATATTATTTTTGCATTAAAAACTAAATGAAAGGAAATCCATGTTATGAAAGTTTGTAATTTACTGTTTTTATACGTCTTTTTTTGGCCTACGCATATGATTTTCGCAATGACAGCAGCAGAGTTATCTAATAAGAGGTGTTATTTTGATATTCAAAGAAAAATGCTATTTTTTAATATAAATGATCGGATCTTTGTTTCATTATAAAGGGGAAGGTATGCCGTTAATAGTGGAAAATAACATCAGGCAAATGAGCACCTCGACCACGCTTACAGGACAATATCCTTTTCATAAAATTTTCCATAACCGAATTGCAAAGTGGCTGCCCTATGACCTCGATAGCCTCACGAATGCCATATTTAAGGTCTTGAATCAACCCTGTTCTGTTGGCCTGGCCAATTGCGATCACCTCTTTGATAACACACAATCCGAAAACTTTTCCCGTAAAAGTTGAATGGTTTCGTTGCTTGTGTGGCACGTAGCGCCGTCTTGTTGAAAATAAACGTTGTCCATATAAGTACCATCCAATTCCGGCCATAAAAAATCGTTAATCATCTCTCGATAGCGCAATCCATTCATTCATAATACCTGTTATTGGAAAACGCTTTATTTGAAATTTGACACTGTCATCGTAAAGTTGAACAATTGAGTAAGTAATAATTATAATTATAATTATATACATTCACTACAGTTACTCAAAGCTTGAAATGAGATCTTCATCTCTTTAATTGCTACAAACTACTCTTCTATTTATGCTTAATACTTAACAAAACTCAATTCATTACGCATAGCTTTTAGTGTACAAATCGTATGTATGAGCGTATATTTGTTGCTGGACTAGTGAGACATTATTCTCTAACGCCACTTTGCAGGTCGCTCTACTATACATATGTATGTATGTACATACGTTTGTCGCTAGTTGTTTACTGAGAAACAATTTTCTTCTTCATTGTTGTTGCCCTAGTGGAATATAATTCTGCAAATAATTATCACGCCACTCCGCTCTTTACGCAATTGTTGTAACATATTTTGCTTACATCCCGTTGATATACATGTAGACGCAGGCCTCGTTTTCGAGAGAGATTATTGTATCGAATCGCACAACCTAACCTGTCATACAGCTTACAGCCATTTGGAAAAATCATAGTGGTTCTTGCGCCTAGGCTTGTGACCTCTTACTATTATTTTATTATCGGGATGCTTGTGGAGAATTTTATTAGTAGAGTGTTCTATGGTCTCTTCAAGGTTGAAGCTTGTCTTGACTTCATAGTGAGCTTGAAGTTTGGCAAAAAAATCTACTGAAAGAAGGTTTCATAAATATTCTAAAGGCTTCTTAGGAGTAGAAGGTAAAGTCTGCGCGTCAAGCGTGAAAGCCGATTATTGAACTATTCCCACTTTTTGTTGTTTTGAATAGTTTTGTTAAATGTGGGTCAGAATACTGTGATGCCATAAAGAATGGGCCTTACCACAAATTTGGTTTGCTTACTCATTTCCCACCTCAGTCCACCTTGTGGGGCTATGAGGTGATGCTCTAGCTTCCTGTACTTCCTTCCTAAGTTTTTTAAATTTTTTTGTTTTTTTGGGTAGCGCTAATTTGCAACACAAAGCAAATATGTACATTTTTTGAAGAACTTTCGGTCTAATATATTTCTTCAAACATTGAAATGTATATTTTTCAGTAACTTCCTACCCTACCAAAATTCCTACCAAACTTTAATAATTTTAGCCTTCTAAGTCTTAAAAGTGTAGGTGCTGCTCTAACGACGTCTTTTCCTTACAAATATCAAATGAAGTCATTATTTTATTTACTTCTAATTAAATAAGCAATTGAAATTCAGTCCAAGCACCTAATTTCGTAAGTAAAAGCTAAAAACGAATTTTCAAAAATCCTCATCGAAAATCACTGAAGATATTTAATTTATTGCATATGCAATCACCTATGAAATGCAAGCGATGACGGTCGCCCAAGTCTTTCAAATAAATTGACAAAACGAAAACAACTTCACTCAGCAACAGCAACAACTAGAACAGCACTTAAGTGCTGCAAGCAAAACTGAACACAACCAAACAGTAATTCGAGCGCTTTATTACACCTGCACCAGTGTGTCTGCACCTGCAGGTAAACTTCCAAGGTTGCCATTACTTAGTTAAGGCAAGACTTCAATGCGCCGCTAAGGGACGCGCAAGAAAGCTTCAATGACTTGGGAACTTTGCTACCACCCAGCATTGCGTAAGTAAACCAGTTCGCTCTCACAAACACATACATATACAGTAGTTTATACACACACAGCCATAGAAATTGTTTACAGCAGTAAAATCATACGAATATGTAAGCTTACATACATACTTAGTTCCATATGTTATTATTGTTGGATGTTCGAAGGGGATATTTTAAATTTACCGGTAATTGGCGCATGCGGCGCCCGCCGTAGCCGAATGGGTTGGTGCGTGATTACCATTCGGAATTCACAGAGAGAACGTTGGTTCGAATCTCGGTGAAACACCAAAATTAAGAAAAAGATTTTTCTAATAGCGGTCGTCCCTCGGCAGACAATGGCAAACCTCCGATTGTATTTCTGTGTATGAAAAAGCTCCTCATACAAAAAATATCTACCGTTCGGAGTCGGCTTGAAACTGTAGGTCCCTCCATTTGTGAAACAACATCAAGACGCACACCACAAAAAAGAGGAGGAGCTCGGCCAAACACCCAAAACGGGTGTTTATATATATATATATATAATTGGCGCATGCATATTTCAAAATTGTGCTACATAATGAACACAAAAAGTGGCACAAGGCAAGTTTTACAAAATAGCAAGAAATATGCGCCATGCGCTGCTCTGTCGTTCAAGCAAAGTGTTTTATTCTAACACCTTGCGATTTAATATGTTTTTGTTTTTTGTTTTTCCATAAGACATGCACGCAAATGAATACATTTTTCAGATTCATTGACCAAGTGTAAAACAGGGATTTTTTTTTTCCTTCAAGGGAGCGTTTAGCGACTTCTATATTTTCCATTCATTAATGACAGAAGTGAGCGTTTTTTCTCATGCCGACTTTTTACTGTATGCGAATGATCCGAAATTATTTCCAATAATCAAAGATCAGTCCGATGTTAATAAGCTTCAATGTGACATTCATGTTTTTCCTTTAGGGTGCTTCATATACAGGGAATGCTGCTGAAGTTACAGTCCTTGGCCGGATAAATCCGGGACGTTCCGGTTACGACGAGCCGACTGTCATGGAAACGGTTGTTGTTGTAGCAGCACAAACATTCCCCATTCATATAGGGGGAATGCTGCTAAGGTGTCAGTCCTTGGCTGGACATAAATCCGAACATAAAGAAATACTTCAAAATGTCTTTCGCGAGAACCAAAAATATTCGCATTACTTCGTATTGTAAAGTGTGGTTTAATTTCAAGGGCCGATGTTGAATGTGAACCACACCTAAACGTCAAGTTTTTTCTGCATTTTATTTGACATTTTTCAATCTCAGACTAATTCAATTTGCATTTTATATTATTTTAATGTATAAATAAACAGTATGCCAATTTTGAAAAAAATATACTGACTTCTTCATTTTAAATAATTTTAATGAAAATCAGTGAAAATATGGCCGTTTACAGGTATCTGTCCACGTAAATGACCTGCTAAAAGAGGAACTTTTTATCAGTACACCTAGAGACGTATGTTAAATGTGAAGTATTTGATTTTATTGCTGCTTATACCAAATATGATTTTTTTTTTTAAATTTTTTCACACAATGATTTGTTACTCATCGTTTTAACTAGAACACTCTCGTCTTCTTCTTTGTATTTAATATTTTTACATTTACGTCAACGACACTTAATACCATCAACAACCCCGAGCTAACTTTCAACTTTCTGCTTTATTCTTTGTTACTCATTTTCTTATTGCCATAGCTGGCCATGCACGCATACAAATGTGTGTGTGTGTGTTTGTACTCCGCTTATAGCTGTACTGTTACTGTCGCTCTGCTCACTGCAAATATCTATTTAAAACCGTTGAAGTGAAGCAGCGTAATTGCTTGTCAAGTGTTGGGACGCCAAAGCGTTTTCATGCATACAAATGGATATTCGAGCACTTCAGTTGTTGTCAGTTGTTTCCGCTGCTTTGCACTTCTCATTTATTTGGATTGGCTGCTGCGACTTAGCGATTAACCAATAAAATCTGTTGCATAGCTGTTACAATAGTAACAACAAATACAACAGGAACAAAGTGACTTGAAGTGGATTATTAGTTTTTCCGCTTATAAAAACATGAGTACTGCCAGTAGTGTTTTTCTCCTTCAAAGACATCTTATTTATAGTACTTTTTTAAGAGTCCTTACACTCATTCTGTCGGGTTGGTGCGTGACTACCATTCGGAGTACGTAGGTTCTAATCTCCGTGAATCACCAGTATGAAGAAAAAGTTTTTTCTAATAGCGGCCAGCCTTCTGCAGGCAACGGCAAATCTCCGAGTGTATTTCTGCCATGAAAAAGCGCTCCATAAAAAATATCTGCCATTCGGAGTCGGCATAGAACTATAGGTGCCTCCATTTGTGGAACAACATCAAGACGCACGCCACGAATAGGAGGAGGAGCGCGGCCAAACACAAATACAGGGTGTAAGCGCCAATTACATTTTTTCTCTTTCTTTGCTCTGAAGTGGAAATGCATCCTTTACATGGAGACTTTATCTTGCCTGTCACATAACCCGAATTGACTTACTTACTTAGCGTGGAACTGAAACCGATGGTCGATTTTGGCCGCTACCAAAATGTTGTGACAATCACCTATGCATTGCGCGCCTTGATGCCAGTTAGAAACACCAGAGGCGATCAGATCATCGACGACTTGGTCTTTCAAACGCAGATGATGACGTTCTTTTTTGTAAGCTCCACCAGTGCATTTCAAAGCGAGCATCTTCTTTGCTGGAGCTTTATTGTCCATTCGCTCAACGTGACGTAGTCAACGCAGCCGCTGAATTTTATTGCGCTTTACTACGTCGATGTCGGCGTACAGCTCGCACAGCTCATGGTTCCATCTCATTCGATATGCGTTCTTCACGGACCTTCATCGGACTCGAAAGCTCCTAATAGTCGTCCATCAGTGTTCGGCCGAGACCAGGACTTAACTCCATATAAACATAATAGTAAGACCGGGAGGATGAGTGGTTGATAGAGTATTTTTTTTTTTCGTCCATCGAGAGAGGGCTCTGCTTTTCAATTGCCCACCCTGTCCGAAGTAGCAACTGTTGGCAAGAGTTATTATTCGCTGGATCTCTTGGCTGGTGTTGTTGTTTTTGTTAATGTTGGATCCTAGGTAGACAAAGTCTTTAACTGCGATGAACTCATAATTGTCAATCGCAACCTACTATCCAATACGCGTAGATTTTTTAATTGTTGACTTTGTCTTGCCCACGTTTACCACAAGACGCACTGGTCGGGACTGTTTTTCAAGACTGGAGAAAGTAGAACTGAATGCCCGCTGACTAAAGCCGACAATGTTGATATCATCAGCGTAAACAAGCAGTATGGCAGTTTTATAGAAAATAGTGCCGAAGATTTCGTTGTTGGCGGCGCGCGTAACTTTCCCCACCATCAAATTGAAAAAAATCGCATGATAAGGGATCGCCTGCTTTGAAACTCCGTTTCGTTTCAAATGACTTTGAAAGAACTTTGTCGATTCTCACTGTGCTATTGGTGTTTGTTTGAGGGTCATGCTACAAAGCCGTATGAGCTTTACGGAAATGCCAAATTCAGAAATGGCGACATACAAGCGATCCATGATTGTACTGTTGAATGCAGCTTTGTAAACGACGAAAAGGTGGTGGGTGAATTAAATGTATCCAGAAGTTTACACAAGCTTTGCTCTACGTTCCCTCCGTTTCTGTGAGCCCTTACCCTTCTACTATTCTAGATGCCTGCTTATCAATTTGTAAACTCTACAGTTTCAGCAATCTATTTTGTCTTTATCTTTCGCTTTTAATGCTACTGAAGGTGTTGTGGATTGCTCCTCCTTTCTGGAGCGCATCTATCTCAATATCCCATCTAGAGCGTTTCATAACTTAGAGTTTTTCCACGTTGGCTTTCTAAGGACTTTGTATGCAAAAGTTGCATTCATTATGAGAACTCTGATCGAATTCAGTACTGCTTACAAATGTATTGGGGTTGACTTTGTAAACACTCTTACAGTGTGCACCCTATTAAGCATACATCTAAGGGACTAAAAAGTTTCTCCGCTTATGAGTAAAGTGTAAAGCAAAATAAAATCTTATGGAAGGGTGGTCCGCTCAAGAGGAAGGAAAATATAAAAAAAATCCTAAAGACTTGTGGTATGTACCTACAGAAAAAAGTGTCCGCTTATGAGACATGTCCTCTTAAGAGAAGTGTCCGTTGGGAGAGATTACAATGTAATTTGATTTAGTATATTTTGTTAGTTTTTTGTTTTTCTTACGGGTTAAAGGGTTAGGGGTAGTCATAATTTTAAAAAAGTTGAATTTTTTGCATTTTCTTAAATTATAGTATCTGAAAAATATTGTGTGAAAGCTTGAAGTGAATCCGACAAATACTTTTCGAGTTATTGAACAGTTAACAAAGGGCGCTCAGGCGTTCCGGAGCGTTCGAGAGCTAGTAGTTGGATGCGGCACGTATGAAAGTGGCTGATAAGCGCGATAACGATACCACTCGAGAAGGTAGAACGTTGCGTAGACAACAGCAAATCGATGTTTTGGAAGCAGCTACGACGGCTGAAGAACTACTATATGGCCCAGGAATAGATGACTCAGGGTAGGTAATTAAATAATTCGGAAAACCCTACATAAATCGATAGCAAAACTTTAAATGCATTTTTCTCAAAACTATGTTTTTTGGAACTGCTGATCCCTGTAACTTAAAAATTGTTTGGTAGATTTCAATAAAATTTATACTGCTTTTGAAAAACATAAGAAACTCGTGCCTGATAGAAGGATTTTTGTTTTCAAAAATTTCGTTTTTTTTCGCGAAAACGGGCTCCACACAACAAGCGATAACTTTTATAATTATAAATTTTTTTTTTTTTTTAATTTTTCTAAAGTCAAGTAGAAACATAATGTATTAATGTTAAGTTTTTATTTTTGTAAAATGAAGCAATTGATTAGCAAAAAAAAATTATTGAAATCATCATTTTTTCGGTCCTCTGACTACCCCTAACCCCTTAAGATTATTATTATTCGGCGATTTGCTAAAACACCTGTAGTAGTCCTTAAGACAACTGGTTCTTCTTGACTAATTTTTACTTCAATAAATAAAATAAAAATTAAAAAAATAAAAGAATTCGGTTCGGACCAAACTTTATATAACTGCGAAGGCTTAAATACTAAAAGGAACTTAAAGTCAATGAGAGTTGTTGCTTACAACATTAAACAGAAAGCTAGTAGTAACATACAAAATTAATCACCTCATAGGAATATTTATAATTTTTGCAAATGGTGTCATACGTCAATCATGTCTGGCACTTGTGAACTAGACAGCTGCAGCAGTAGTATGATACATACACAAGGAACTCCCGATATTATTTTAAGTGGCGCAAATGTTTCGTCATTTGTTTTTGAATATGTGTTCTAATCAAAAATAACTACTTTGAGTAAGGAACATCTTTATTTTGACCTTTATGCGAGTTACGCCTTCGCCACAAAATCCCTTTCCCGTAGACTGAAGTAGGTAAATGCGGTTATATAACGCTTACTTTGACTTTCGTTGCCCTTGGTATTTCTCGTTTTTTGCTTCCTTCGTGGAAAACAAGTAAACGAACAGAATTTGATATGTGAGTAGCTTAGGGAGCATAGGGCGTCAACCACTCCTTTTCGCCAACGGGCACGTTTTTGTGCTAGGGATCTTAGTTTGCTTGTCCATAATCCAAGAGACTTCTTTTCAGCTTCTGTTGAGCGCTGCTAGGTGGTGCGTGGTCTGCCAATACTTCTACCAGTTTGTTGAAATGGATTCCAGCGTAGCTCTTATTTGGCGACATTATAGTTATTTATCCTTGGCGTGGCTAATCCATTGCCATTTCCAGTTTTTTTTTAATTTATGATGCAACGTTGACCTGGTTAGCTTGCGCCAACAACCTGGCGCTGGTGTTTGCTCGGGGCCAGAAAATTCGCAAAATCCCACGGAATGCAGCGATTTATGAACGTTTGTAGTTGCTTTCCCAGTGGTGCAATCATATAATAGAACGGCCTTCACGTTCAGATTGAAGCTGCGCAGCTTAGCGTGAAGGATGATACTGTTGTTTTGCCACATTGCAGCGAGGATGCCGAAGGATGAATTAGCTTTGCTAATTCTATATCCGACATCCAGCTCAGAACCGCCATCGACGGTTTCGAACTGTGCAGACACTATCAGTGGTTCCGATATGGTGTCAGTGAGACACAGCGTTTTCGGTTTTCCGACATTCAATTCGAGGCCGGTTGAAAGCTGAAACCACTTTTCCTGCATTGCATCTGTCAGCAATTTGAGGTCTCACAGCGAGCAAACAGATGTCATCAACTGAAACTCGAAGTTATCAGAAAAAAGCTCCTATCGTTTCTGTTCTAGCTCAGTCTTGTTTATTTTGGACTTCACCTTGTACAGTACATTTATGTACGTATATTTCCTTTAATTATTGACTACTTTCTATATCTGAACTTCGGAAAAGGAATTTGTAAGTCCACTCACTAATTGAGTTAAACGGAATGCAGGCAACAAGTTCAGTAGGGCTAATTGCGAACCAACATTTATAAGCGAAATGCATACACAAACAGCTGCGTACATGGAAAGCCGGAGAGGCTGATTGACAAAGGAAGTATCGTCATAAACCAAATAATGCAAATTGCTGCTGTGAAATAGTAGCAAGGCATATCATAGCTCATAGCACCAAACCCAGCTTACCTTTTGCGCACAGCCCGAGTATCCAGCGTCCTCAGCACTGCACACATAGAGAGGCAGAGTTTGTGATTTATGAAATGTTTCCCATTTTATCATCCTTTAAAAAGGAAAAAAAACTTCATTTATGGGGGCAATAAACAATGCTTGCTGGCCACATAGAAGTAAGGAAAGGCAGCGTAATGTTCGAGAGGCGCAATTCGTCAGGTGAAGTGCAGAAATTTGTCTGGGGAAAGATTGTCGCTCTGTTGTACTCTCCAAATAAAAGGCGTCATTCAGAGGTTTTATGGCAAAGTATACTTTTATTTTCGCAATTTATGAGTAGATATGACCAATTTGAGACTGGATAGAAGACTTAAAACCGTGATTTTTTACGTGCTCGGATTTCAATGTTCGCACGTATGCATTTTTCTGTTTAGTTGGATACTCAACCGTCTTCACGCTTATGGGAAAGCACTTGCAGGTGTATTTAGGTACTATTCCTTTGCCTGTTTCACGTTTAATCGCAAATTACCAATTACGTTGCACAGGTACTTAAGGTGAGATCAGCAATACAGGCGCATGCTTTGAGGTTGCGCTGTGGTTTAATTAAAATTAAATGCTGAGCTTAAATTGTACGCAGTAGTAAATAAAAGCGTAAGCAGCATCACGAAGCCACTCATCAGGAAGGCAGCCAAACTTTCTAATTGCAGATCACAAAGTTGGTAAGTACATAGTTTGTATCTTTAGCTGGTAATTAAAGTGGCAAGTAAAACTCTCTGCAAGCATGCGTGTGCATTAGGGTGGGCTAAAACTTTTATATATTAAATTTTTTTATAAAAATGACAAAATTTATAAATTTTAATAGACTTTCGTTTCTGAACAAAAAAGTCTATAGAAGCATAGCTCTGAAATGGATTTCATGCTTCTTTATTAATAACTTAAAGACTCTCGGCTCATTTGAAGTGGTGTTTTTTGGGTGTCACTTTAAAAGCGTGTAAAACGGAAACGAAAAAAAAATTTATTTTTGTTTCCAGTATTTTATTTTTGGATCCACTCTTAAAAAAAAATATTTTTTTTTATCTTACGAGGGTCGTTCAAAAAGTTGTCAGCCCTTAAAAAATGGTCTTTCGAGGAAAATGTATGTCTCTAGCGACACGCATTCCGGAACTGAAAGGCATCTGAAATCAAAAAGACAAAAAGGTTCTTGCTCTGTATGAATGTTGTGATCGTGTGAGCTCCAATCTTAAAAAAAATTTCACAAAGTGGCGGACGTTCAAAAATGAAAAACTGTTGCTTGACCCTATTTTTGACTTTAAAGCTCCGAAAAAAAAAACTAAAATTTTTTTCCAAGCCATCAATGATAACGACATCAATTCTACCTCATTAAAATTATATTTAATCAATATCGGTTCAGTAGAACCGGCTATATTTGCGTCCATAGTCCATGTGAAGACATTTGTTGAAGGCTGACAATTTTTTGAACGAGCCTCGTATGGCTATAAGAAAATATTATTTTTTAACAATGGATCCAAAAATAAAGTACTGAAAATAAAAATAAAAAAGTGTTTTTCGTTTCCGTTTTACACGCTTTTAAAAAACACCATTTCAAATGAGCCGAGACCCTTCCTTAAAGTTATAAACAAAGAAGCTTGAAATCCATTGTATAGATATGCTTTTATGGACTTTTTTGATCAATGACGAAAGTGTAATAAAACTTATAAATGTTGTAATTTTTATAAAAAATTAAATATATATATAAAGCCCACGGCCTTAAAAAGGTTTTAGGCCTTAATTATTAATCAGCCATCAAGTATTTTTTTTTGTAATTTTTTGGAAGAAAACCCTTCCTAGTGGGGTGTTTTGAGCAAACTAAACCAATCAGTAAAAAATGAATATAACGTACCCTTAATTTCGAAACATACCTACACTTACTTCCAAAAAAATAGAAATAAGCAGGCTCGCAATCCATTTTTGAGCTGCTTCCCTACCGTTTTTTGTTCAGAATTGCGAATAGTATCAGTCGCCGAAACAAAATCTGTTATGTTTTTAAGCGCGAATTCGTTCACCCTAGTGCGCATAAATGTATAAATACAAATAAACATATATTAAGTAGTTTAGCTCCGAATGAAGTTATCAAAGCCAAAGTAAATATGTCATTAAATTGGGCAGCAAAATTGTACTTAGATACACATAAACTAATTTGTGGTGAATGGTTTTTGTTGCGTGGATTTCTCAGTTAATTGCGACAACGTACAACGAGCTATGCCCATAAAAGGGGATAGGTGTGAGGCAATGGGGGGTGAAACTTTTGTCACTGTCACGCTTCCACTTGAACGAAATATCCGGTAATTTCTATACACGCGCGATTCCATATCAAGCGACATTGGACATTGCATAAAATTTTCTGAGAATTGGTTTATTTGTAGGCTTGAGTATAATAAGAAGCAAAACTGGAAAAATATTATGAAAAAAATAAAAATAATTTAGGCTTAATTTTTTTTTTTGATGTTAAATACCATCGGTGCATTTTAATATACAAAAAAAAATCACTTTTTTTTTAAATTAAGTTTTTGGGCATCTTGAAAAACAATTTTTTTTTTTTAATTTTTTTCTTTTTCAAAATAAAATCACATTTTAAGCACAAAAAGTTTTTTTTTCATTAAAAAAATTTCCGTAAAAAGTATTTATATTTTAATTCAAATTATTTTGAAAATAAATTTTTTTTGCCATCTTTGAAAAACGCGCCCTCAATTTTTTTTTCTAATTGTTTTCTTTTCCAAAAAAGAAATCACTTTTGCTTTTAATTTTCGGAAAAAAACTATTTATTTTTTAATTGAATTTTTTTTAAATTAAGTTATTTTGTTATCTTTGAAAAACGCCCCCTCAAATTTTTTTTTATTTTTTTCTTTATCAAAAAAGAAATCACATTTGAAGCACAAAATGTACTTATTTTTCATTAAAAAAAATTCCGGAAATGTTTTAGTTTTGCTTTTAATTAAAGTTTTTTCGTCATCTTTGAGAAAAGCGCACTAAAATTTTTTTTTTGCTTTTAATTTCCGAAAAAAAATATTTATATTTTAATTCAAATTTTTATAAATTAAGTTATTTTGTCACCTTTGAAAAAAGACCCCTCAAA
Source organism: Anastrepha fraterculus (assembly GCA_037575425.1). Lineage (NCBI taxonomy): Eukaryota > Metazoa > Arthropoda > Insecta > Diptera > Tephritidae > Anastrepha > Anastrepha fraterculus. Next base: position 369,648 of record JAYXIM010029873.1, read on the forward strand.
TTTTTTTTGAATTTTTTGTCTTTTTCAAAAAAACAATCACATTTGAAACACAAAAGGTTTTTTTTTCAAAAAACGAAGTTTTCGGAAAAACTATTTATTTTTTAATTCAAATTATTTTGAAAATAAAGTTTTTTTGTCATCTTTGAAGAAAACCCCCTCAAATTTTTTTTTTAATTTTTTTCTTTTCAAAAAAAAAAATTGCTTTTGAAGCACAAAATGTACTTATTTTTCATAAAAATCCCTAAAATTCCCTAAGAATCCGGAAATTTTTTTTTTTGCTTTTAATTTTCGAAAAAAAATCATTTATTTTTTAATTCAAAATTTTTTTTTAATTAAGTTTTTTGGTCATCTTTGAAAAAAGCCCCCTCAATTTTTTTTTAATGTTTTTCTTTTTCAAAAAAAATCACGTTTTAAGCATAAAAAGTTTTTTTTTCATAAAAAAAATTTTGCGGAAAAATTATTTATTTTTTAATTCAAATTTTTTTTAAATTAAGTTATTTTGTCATCTTTGAAAAACACCCCGTCAAATTTTTTTAAAATTTTTTTCTTTAAACAAGAAATCATATTTTAAACACAAAAAGTTTTTTTTTTTCCTAAAATAAAATTTCCACAAATTTTCTTTGTTTTGTTTTTAATTTTTGGAAAAAATGATATATTTCTTAGTTCAAATTATTTTGAAAATAAAGTGCTTTTGTCATCCTTGAAAAAAGCCCCCCAAATTTTTTTTATTAATTTTTTTCTTTTTCAAAAAAGAAATCACATTTGAAGCACAAAATGTACTTATTTTTCATAAAAAAAAATTTCCGCAAATTTTCTTTGTTTTGTTTTTAATTTTCGGAAAAAATTATATATTTTTTAGTTCAAATTTTTTGTAAAATAAAGCGTTTTTGTCATCTTTGAAAAAATACACCTTAATTTTGTTTTTTTAATTTTTTGCATGTTTGCCACTAATTGCTGCGACTGTACTCATTAGTCCCTAAAAGTTGCATAGTGGAGTTCACATAACTTTGCGAGTTATATGCAAATACGTACAGCGAGCCAGTCTAAAATACCGCATATTTATTTGCAAATGCACGTAATTACATGAGCGTATGCTAACATTTCGCTAGAGCAGTATTTTAGACTCATTTTTCACTGGTTCGCTGTAAAATGTAAAAAATGTTAAAAGGAAATGTTAAAAGAAGTGTTATACATTACATTCAACGTGAGACATATCTCACTAAAGGCATTAATGTTACACGGTTTTTACCCTTTACGCGCTTATCCCTAAAAATATGCCTTGATCCAACAGCGCCAGCTCTTCCAAACACGGGATGCATATCTCTCACTAAACAACATTCATATAGCAGCTGGTAGAGGTTAACCGCACAGTTGAATTTGTGGAATTTAAGCGAGAGAAAGAGAATCGAGCACCGATGTGGTTCAATACATTCTCAGGTGAGATTTGTGATTTTTGCATCCAATTTACTCACATTTCACAACTGGGAATTCGACAAAGTAACCAAAAAATAGCGTAGATATATATAAATAAACGTACGTATGTATATACTAAGGCTGCACGCCCGCAATCATCTGCATTAATATTTACGCAGAATCTTTTCAAAATGAAGAAAAAACATTACGTGAAAATGGGAAAATTCTCGTGCGACGAGTACAGCAGCAAACGCAATCAACTGCAGCAACTGTTACAGACGTAAAACTGTCACTTAGCGAATTGCTTCTGTTGCAGATATTGCAATAACTGCTAAAATGTAATCACTAAAGCGTCCTCTGGATGTGCAGTCAATACCTTTGGGTGTTGGTTGGCGCGCAAATGTTATTCGTTTCCTTGTTGTTGCTACTTTATCCCTTCCACCACCAGCAGCTGCAACGCTTTCAGACAAGACATTTTGTTGCAACATTAAACCGTCATTGGCATCAATACTCAAAGCTCTCAAATGTAATTTGATAACCACGGGAAATGAAAATGACTTGCATTGAAACCAAACAAAAAAACACACCTTCCCTGTAGAAAAAATGTAGGCTAATGACACAGGATTATTGTTAACCAACGCACGCAAATGTTACTTTCGATGCAAGATAAGCGCTGCCATTTAGAGTGGACGATATGAGTTTCGTTAAAGTGGAAATGCGAGCATTCAAATATATTGGAGAATATACCTTCAGTATGCAGTGCTGCAATTTTGTTGCTATTTATCTAGCCTGCACTATTCTTTTTCATTTATTTACTAGCCACATTAAGGTTTATGGAAGGAAGGTGAAATGGCACTAAAGAGCCGTTTGATACCATTATGAGACCTCAGATAGGCAGGTATCTACAGCCAACCAGAGCTGTTGATGTAATGAGGCAGATTGATGAACTTACGTTAGAACATTGCCCCAGACTATCGAAGAAAAGAGCACTCTGTGTGACCTTAATCGTCTAGCTGCCAAAACCGGACATTTACAGTGAACTTGCTCAATAGTATCCTGAAAGGCCCCTAAAGCTTCTGCAATGAGTATTAAATGGTAAACCCATCTTTCTGCGTGTGTGCCGATCGTCCAGTGACCGGTAAAAACAGCTTCGAGTTTGAAAATTAAATGGTGTGGAGTTCCTAGAACTTTGTGGGTTCTTCGTATATTGTACTGGGGCCAAAGTGTTTTCGAGGGTGATTAATTTTGCGCCCACTTGTGCAAGCAGGTGTGCGATATCAAGCACTTTTGGCTATGCTTTTGCTTGATTTGAATGCAAACATCAAATTTTGTACTAAAAACTGGTTACAAATTTTTCGGGTTTTGTAAAATTAAGTATCGGTTCGCGTTGCCGTTTTGATTATAGGTTAAGGTAAGTTAAACACTTTTTTCCATTTTTTTTTTGTAATTTCTTAATTTTTCTTCTTTTTGATGATTTTTTTTTTGTTTGATGATTTTTTTTCTTTTTGATGATTTTTTTTTCTTTTTGATGATCCCACGCAATCTAAAAGAAATTAGCCGTGATTCCAGAAGGTTTTACTACAGTTTTATTCCATTACAATTAACAAAGCGGCGTTAGAATGCATTGCCTCTTTGAATCTATTCCCTTCGATTCGTTATAACCAACGCTTTACAAAGTAATCTAAGGTGACCAGAGAAAGTTTTTCCTCATAGCATTGGTTAACGCCACTGGCGCATACGCATCTACGACCAACTAATAGAGAAATAATTGTAAATATTCCTGCGTTTGCAGACAAGTTTGAAAGTAGTTCAGGTATTTCTTTACAAATCTGTTTGATGAAAATTTGTTAGTTAAAAATTATTTTAAACTGAAAAATTATTTAAACATAACAAAAATAATGCAAAGCTTTCATACCAGTTTCGAAACGAATATCTCACATTATGCCTGTGGGTACGACATGGCGTATGAGTTATATATTGCACATAGCGAGAAGGCTGCAGCGCTGAAAATAATAGGAAAAAGAAAATAATTTTTTTAATTTTGCAGGTACATTAAACGACTTATTTATATATTGTAGATATTTTATGTTTTATTTATTTCTTTATTTAACTAAGGAATGGAATTATATTCTTACTAAAAGTATCGCAGGTTGCATCAGGGATGTTGTATGGTGGAACAAATATATGACGACTGAAAGCAAGACGCGTATATACAAGACTGTGATAAGACCAATCCTGACCTATGGAGCCGAAGCACGAGCTGAAAACGCAAAAACAAAACATCTACTGCGTACAGCAAGTTCTGCGATCTATCGTAGGAAAAACACGTCTTGACTGCATTAGAAACGAGGTCATTCGTGACGAAACTGGCGTTAATGACGTAGTGAAGTTTAGAAGAACAAGAAGACGAGCTTGGAATGATCACGTTTCTAGAGCTAGTGACGACAGAATTATCCGTAGCGAGGGACTATAACCATATGGAAAGCGCGGAACTGGAAGACCACCAAAGAGATGGCGCGAAAGCTGGATTTCGACATCGGCGGAAGGACAATAACATCCCGTCATTTTGAATTTTAATAATACTTTGTAATTTATAACTATGTAATTGTGTGAAGAAAAACAGGTGAAAACCTATAATAAAAGAATAAGAAGAAGAACAATAAGAGTTTGGTTATCTGAATGACTTTCATAAGATGATTTAACGCACAAAATTTAATATTCCTGTGCGCGTACAAAAATTTCAATTACTCTTATTCACCTTTTCGTTCGCAGGCGACGTTCAGTTTTCATGTTTGTTTTTTTTTATAAAGGAAAGATGCAGTGAATTGAAATTTTAGTCTGCTGAATATTCATGAATATTTTAAAATATTTATTAAATAACTTTCGGAGCACATTTTATGTTTGTTAAGCCTTTAATTTTTCATTTTGCTCATGTAGTTATTATTTCTCTTGAATTTTATTTACCAAAAAGGCTTTTATTATGAAACTTGATACATCTTCTAACTGTATGGCAGCTCAGATGAAATGTCCATACACTCGTTCATAATCTCTTCAATTCTACTTAAATGATTTTTACTTAATAGAAAAGCTACGTTTGCGTATGACAAACTTTGATGAAAATGATGCAGATGCATACGAATTTAAACTAAAAATAATCAAATGTGGGTATCATGCGTAGAATCCCCTTCCACAAAGAAAATTTCAATGGAACTAGAAATTTCAATGGAACTAAATCACCTATATCAGCAAAAAGTAAAAAATTGCTTGCTTACAGAAAGTCAACTAATAACAGGTATTTGTTAAATCTGTGATTTAAGCATTTGGTTCTCGTGCTTCTGGTATAGAATGGGCCCCTTGTGTATAGTAACCCTCGTTGCGCTTCCATTGGAGTGCGGCTTTGACGGCTTGTGCAACATGGGGCCTGGCATTGTCGTAAAGGAGTACGGTTTGACATTCACGTGGTGTAGCTGGACAATGTAAAGCTACTTGCCAACCGTGGCATTCTTTTCATGCGTTCCCCAGTGCACCACGCCCTCCCAGTCTCACCAAGCACATAAAGTAATATTCTTTCGATGACAGCGTGTTGCTTGATAACGGGCAAGATATATATACGGGGTTGCCCATATTCGACGGACCCGACGGATTTCGACGACTCTTTGGGCCCATTCCAATTGACGAGGCTTGTCCGCAGGCAACAGTCTTTGCGTCAATTGAATCTTATACGGGAATAAATGCAATCACGAATGAAATAATTCGTTGTAAAGTGGTCCGAGCAATGCCCAACTGCTGAGAACGGCGATTTTGGGATGTCCTTGGCGACGTCTCAACACTGGCCCGTACAAGAGAAATTTGGCCTCTTTGGATTAGAAAGAGCATCACCAATCGCAAACCTTTGGTACAAACGTTTAATGGTGTTCTTAGAAGGCGCACTTTTCACTTCATTTAATTTTTTATACGCACGTTGAGTTTTCGAAATTGACTTCTTTTGTTGAATGTAAATTTCAACAATTTGGGAGCGCTTGCGTGGCGTGTACTGTTCCATGGTAAAAATCTGCTTGGACTGACGCTTCAACGCGGTATGCCATTAAGCGATCTGACGTCTCTGTCAAAAGATGCAAGGTTGCCAGATGGGTCCGTCGAATATTATTATCTATACTAATATTATAAAGAGGAAAACTTTGTTTGTTTGTTTGTTTGTTTGTTTGTAACGAATAGGCTCAAAAACTACTGGACCGATTTTAAAAATTCTTTCACCATTCGAAAACTACATTATCCAAGAGTAACATGGATTACATTTTATTTTGGAAAAAAATAGGGTTCCGTAAGATATTTGGATTTTTCGGACACAAACTGAAAAAAATCTTATATATAAAATAAAGTCAACTTTTTGTGTGTGTTCGCTACCTGCCGTGTCTGCACCGAATTAAACCAAACTTACACACAATGTTAAGAAGGTATTGAAGATGGTTTCCGTATAGTTTGGATACCTATTGGTGGATAGGGCTCGAGATATAGGTCAAAACGTGGACCCGGGTAACCTTCGGATGTGTATGTACAATATGGGTATCAAATGGAAGCTGCTGGGGAATGCCTTAGTTCAGAGTATTTTTCATGCTGCTCCGTGACTAGGGTCTCGAGATAGAGACCAAAACGTGGACCCTAGAATGTGTTTGTACAATATGGATATCAAATTGAAGCTGTTGGTGAATGCTTTAGTACAGAGTATTTTTCATGCCGCTCCGTGACTGGGGTCTCGAGTTAGAGACCAAAACGTGGACCCTAGACTGTGTTTGTACAATATGGATATCAAATTGAAGCTGTTGGTGAATGCTTTAGTACAGAGTATTTTTCATGCCGCTCCGTGACTGGGGTCTCGAGATATAGGTCAAAACGTGGACCCGGGTAACCTTTGGTTGTGTATGTACAATATGGGTATCAAATGAAAGCTGTTGATAAGTGCTTTAATACGGGGTAATTTTCATACCTATTGATGACTAGGGTCTGGAAATGTATGCCAAAACGTGGACCCGCCGTGTCTTTGCACCGAATTAAACCAAACTTACGCACATTGTTAAGTAAGTATTGAAAATGGGTTTTGTAAAGTTTGGTTGTAATTCGGAGCACTGGCAACGGGTACAGCGTTCTTTTGAACCAGCCATAATGTCGCTTACTTTTTTAACGCTTGGGGCCGAACTGAACTGTTAAATTGACAGTGTGAGTTACAATGTGTCAATAGTTCTTTCTGATTTGGATGCCATAAGGAAAAAACGTAAGTGCAACATGTAAAAATTGTTTGTGAATTTTTTTGGAGTGGATTTTGGAACAGTGAATAATTTTTTACGAAATTTGAGAATTTAATATGAAATCCGAATGAAATTATGTGTTCGTGCTCCAATGCTTAATAAAACATATAAATTGAAACGAAAAATTCATGGATGATCAGGAAAAAAGACGATTATTTATTCATATACGTTGATTTGAAATTTAAAAACAATCTTCTTTTTTCCTGATTTTCAATTTATATTTTATATTTACTCAAAAACAAATAGAAAAACAAAAAATATTGTTTATGCCAAAGCGCTTGAATAAAGAATAAAGAAATAAATAATATGAAAACCATATATTTTCTGTTCTAAACCATATCTATTCTATTTTAGTGTGCCCAGCGAAGGGGCCCGGGTTTGCTAGTTATATATATAAATATAATTGGCGCGTACACCCTTTTTGAGTGTTTGGCCGAGCTGCTCCTCTTATCTGCGGTGCGCGTCTTCATGTTGTTCCACAAATGGAGGGAGCTACAGTTTCAAGCAGACTCCGAACGGCGGATATTTTTTATGAGGAGCTTTTTCATGGCAGAAATACACTTGAAGGTTTGCCATTGCATACCGAGGGGCGACCGCTATTAGAAACACTTTTTCTTCATTTTGGTGTTTCGATTCGAACCTACGTTCTCTCTGAATTCCGAAGGGTAGTCAGGAACCAACCCGTTCGGCTACGACGGCCGCCAATGCGCCATGGCCCGATGTTGAGTAGGAATTTGAAGGTTACTTTCTTTGTTTCTTTCGTTGAGCTCGTGAGGCACCCTGGTTCCCAGGCTCCCAATTTCTCGGTAAATCCCATTGAACGAAGGTGATTGAAAATCGTTTTATGATCATTTTTTGCGTCAACCGTTCACTTTTGAAAGTGATTTCTCGAAGTTCTTCATCGAATTCAGAAGGCCTTCTGCTTCGAGACATGTCAGCGACATCAAGGTTGCCATTTGTAACTTTTCAATCCGAGACTCGCCTAAGACTCCTCTTCCACACACGTCGCAAACTTTCGGGGCTGCTTCGGCTGCTGTTTGACCTCGAAGAAAAGCAAAGAAGAGCAGGTGTCGAAAATGTTTAATTTTGCCTCCAGGGAATTCCATTTCTAAGCTTCAAATTTAATAAAATATTAAATAACTCAAAATTACAATTAACTTAGTTTTGTAGAGCAGAAGGGGTTCTATCGAATGAATACTTACACTTTGCCAAACAGCAAAAGAATCGTTGTAAAATAAAAGCAAATATAAAAACGCTATGAACTTATTGCCCAGCTCAATAGAATCACTGCAATTCATATATAAAATATCGTTTATACATTTTGTTAAAGAACAAATAAAAAAAAAGAGATCAAAAAGAGATCATACTCGATGTATGGTCATTGCAAAATTTATTCCTTTTATAAATGGGACATAAAACGACAAAAAAGATTTTATTAATAAATTAATTTTCCTTAGCCCGCATACCCAGAAGCTCTCCCAATTAGTGTAATTAATATTTGTAATATAAAAGTCAGCCGATCTGAAAAATATCTCGATTGTACAGTCGGACACCCAATCCATTGCTGACTCGATTGCATTTTTGCACCGATAGAGATTCGCTCGATTGTTTACAAATCTCATACTCGTCCATCACTAATTTCAAGTTACAGTGCATCGCCGTACTATTTTCCAATCATAACGGATTAACATAATTTTAGTGCATGATAAGTCCATGCAATTCCGCTTGATTAATCATTATTTTCCGCAAAACTACCAGTAATGAGAATGGCATTCAATGTGAGCAGCTTTAATGAGGCAACCGGCATTATAATCAATCTTGGTTGCCACTATTCACAGATACATATGCATGTAAGTATTGCTTAAGTAGTACTTAAATATGAATAATTTCATGTGTACGAGAAGGCGCTAAAAGCCTGTGTGCAGCAAAACAGCACTTAACCAGGCGGAGAAAGCAATTGACCCATATTAAGATCGCATCAAGCGAATATGTAAATACAATTTTAACTTGTCAAATGTGCCAGCAAACAGTTCTCATGCGATGTGACAAAGCAAAATGTTTTCATCAGCCGAGTGGAAAAATGTATGGATATAAAAAACAATGCAAAAAAAAGGTTAATGTTAGTTGCCATAATAACTACCCACCGCAATACTGCCAGGCAGTTCATAGTCGGCAGGAAAAAATACTGGTATTTAATAGAAAAAATCATACTAGTTCGGCATTCCCTTGAGTAATATAATATTAGCAGTAAAATGATAAATTCATCTGCAAATGAGTGGCTTTGTTTAAAATTTAAATGTTGTTAAAGAAGTGATAAAAAAACTTAAAAAAAGAAGGGCCATGGATATGGCCTCATAACAGGAGAAGTACTAAAACAACTCCTAGAAGAAGCACTAACTTTCCTTACGTAGATACCTTTACAATTATATTATATTATCTGGCTTTGTTCCCCCTAAATGGAAAGTAGCTCAAGTAAAAATGATCGTCAAATCAGGAAAAAGCGCTGAACAAGTCAAATCATATCGGCCCATCAGCCTATTGGCAATTGCCTCTAAAGTAATGGCACTCGTTTTGCTAAAAAAAATAGAAAAACGAAATATAATGCCAAATCACCAATTCGGTTTCAGGAAAATTCACAGTACCATCGCACAGGTACACAGATTCGTAAATAGTATTCACAAAGCATTTGAACAAAAAAAATATTGCACGGCGGCATTTCCTGATATATGGTATCTCAAGCCTTTGGCCGCGTTTGGCATGTTGGCCTACTTTATGAAATAAAAGGCACTCTTCCAATAAATTATACATATTTATGATATTAAGTCTTACTTAGAAAATCGATATTCCCTTGTCAAATATCGCGAAGAACAGTCTGAACTAAGTGAAAGTTCAGCTGGTGTACCCCAAGGCAATATTATGGGCCCCATCTTACTACTTGCTATACACAAACGATCTACCAGCTTCTGAAGAAAACATATTTGGAACGTCGCGAATGACACTGCCCTATGCACAAGTGACCCCTACCTCCATGTGGCCACCCAAAAACTCCAGCAAGGACTTGACAAAATAAGAAATAATTATCCCCCACACAAACGTCTCAAAATATCTCGGCATGCATCTTGATAGCAAACTCTCATGGAAAACCCATATTTTCAACCAACGGATGGCTCTAGGAATAAAAGTTAGAAACCTAAATTGGTTACTACATCGAAATTTTTACTCAGCTTTCTTGAAACCGACATGAACATATGGCATCCAACTCAGGGGCACTGCAGCTAACTCAAACATCGAAATACTTCAAAGATTCCAGTCGAAAACCCTCAGAATGCTCTCACACGCCCCTTATTATATCATCATCATCTTTTAACTCTACAACTCTTTGTGAGCTTTGGCCTGCTGCACGTGGGACCTCCATACGCTTGCGACTTGTTTCCAGTTCGTTATACTAAGTTTCTTGATGTCGTCCTCTAGTTCGTCGGTCCATCTTGTTCTCGGCCTTCCTCTTGCTCTAGTGTTGAACGCTCTCGCTTCTACGATTTTCTTCTGCGCCCTCGTACTGTCCATTCTTGTAATGTGACCCAGTCATCTTAACCGCTGCGCTTTGATGAAACGTAAACATTTTCGCCCCTTATCAGTTGATCTAGCTCGTCGTTCCATCTTATCCGCCACTCGCCGTGATCTTTGATTGCTCCGAAAATTCTTCTGAGTAGATACTTTTCGTTCGAAGGCTTGCAGTTTTGTTTTATCTGCTTCAATTAGCGTCCACGACTCAACTGCATAGCATAATTCTGGTCTAATGATGGTTTTATACAGAGTCAATTTGCATTGTCTGTTTATTAGATTTGTTTTGGAGAGTTTCGTTAACGACGCATACCTCTCATCTGTTCGCTGCTAGAATTCTCTCATCGATGGTGAGGCTCATTGAATTGTCTCTACTCAGTTTGAAGCCTAAATAGGTAAAGGATTCAACGATTTCAAAAGAAAAATCGCCAATTTTCAGTTTGCCTGATGTTGGTTTATTTTGTCTGGACATCATCATATATTTCGTCTTATCGTCGTTGATGTTAAGCCCAATTTTACTAGCAGCAATTTCAATATCAGCGAAGGTTTTGGTTAGGGCGTAGATATTTTTGCTGACAATTGCTATGTCATCTGCGTATGCGAATAATTGGGTAGTTCTGTTTCGTCACTTACTTCTTCGATGGCACAGCATAGCATAAGGTTGAAGATTGTTGATGAGAGCGTATCCCCTTGTCTTACTCCAGTTTTAATTCTGAAGGTGTCGGATTTTTTACCTTGTATCATTACTTTGGATACAGTTTCTTTCAGAGTGATCATCACTATTCTCGTTAGTTTGTCTGCGATTTTGCATTTATGAAATATTGATCCTGTTGATGCTATCGAAAGCTTGCTTGAAATCAACAAACAGCATGTACAGCCCAATGTTATGCTCAAAACATTTCTCCATGGACTGTTTGAGAGAAAAAAATTGGCCTATTGTTGACCTTCCAGGTTCAAATCCGCATTGATACTCTGGAAGTACTATTTCCGAGTGGCCAATAAGTCTTTTGTTAACAATTCTTGTGAAGATTTTATAGGTTGTGTTGAGTAGGGAAATCCCGCGATAGTTTTTGCAGTTTAATTTATCGCCTTTCTTGAGAATGGGGAGTATTATTGCTGTGTTCCAGTCACCTGGCAGTGTTTCATTGTTCCAGATCAATGTGGTCAGGTGATGCACCATCACCATTTTTGTTCTTGCACATATTTCCCCTTAGTTGAAATCCGCGCTTTTCTGCCTTAACTTTGCTATAAAATTTGCGGGTTTGCTTGTCGTTGAAATTTATGCAAAGGTTCTCTATACCCTTTTTCATGGAATCTCTTTTCTCTCTTTGGCACATTTTAGTTGCTGCGCGCTTTTTTCAAAATATGTTTCTTCAGCGACAGGATTTTTCTTCAGCAACCATTTCATCCTCGCTTCATTTTTTAGGTCAATCATCCACTTGCATTCTTTACCGAACCATTCTGAGTTTTTAATTTTAACTTCGCGACCAAGTATAGAATCCGCTACGGTTGTGATTGAGTTCTTTATGCATTTCCATTCGTCTTCTATACTGTCGGATGTTTTTTGTCTCCTTAGTTCTTTGTCAATTTCTGTCTGGAATGAAGTTTTGACCTTGAGATTCGCTAGTTTATTTCTGGTCTATTTTATTCTTTTTGCTCCCTTATTATATCACAAGTGCCAAAATCCACCGAAGTCTCAATACTTGAGAAAAATACTACGAAATAAATATGTAAATAGGTAAATGACCACAGGAAGTACTTGAGTGTACGCCAACAGGCTCCGCAAAGAACAGTGTGTCCTTCCTTCTCCAAATATCGGAGGAGAGTATCGAGCCACTGGGGAAAGTGGACAATAAACTTCGGTTCGGCGTCAGGAAAACGCAACTGAAGATATTCCGATCTGCTAATCCGGAGGATGAACAGGACGAGGTTGACGGCGCCAACGAGTTGCTCACAGGCATGCAACTTGACGACGCCGCGTCTACCGAAAACGATGGCGCCAATGAGCAGCACCCGGGAGTGCAGCTTAGCGACGCCGTCAAATTGTAAAGCGACCAGCAGCATGGGTCTCAAGGTTGTCCAAATAAACCTGCAGCACTCGCGGACTGCAACGGACAACCTAACCGTTCTCCTGTCGGAGGAGGATGTCGACATCGCTTTAATCCAGGAGCCCTGGGTGCGGAGCACCGAGGTGAAGGGGTTCACTGGGAACAACCACAACCTTTTCTACAAACGGACTGAAGGTAACCCCAGATCTTGTATTGTAGCTAAGAAACATTTGAACATATTTTTAATCCCATCATATTGTTCACAGGATGTGACGGCTGTGGAGGTAGAAGCCGCTGACGGTGTCGGCATCATACTGGCTTCCATCTACATGGCACATGATCGGCCAGCACCACCCGAGGAGGCTCGTCGGCTGGTGTGTGAAGCCAGAAACAAGAACCTGCTGCTCGGATGCGATGCCAACGCGAGGCATGCGCTGTGGGGAAGTTCCGAGACAAACGACCGAGGTGAGTCTTTATATAATTTTATTATTAATACTAACTTATCGGTATGTAACAGGGGTAACACTCCCACTTTCACCTTTCCTAGTACGGAGTACTTCAGAGGATGGGAGGAAGTGATTGATGTTACTCTACTGTCTGAAAATAGCTTAGTAAGGGTAGATAATTGGAGGGTATCCAATAAAAGGTCCTTTTCTGATCATAGTTGGATCCTCTACGATTTGGATCTTAAGGTAGATCCACCCCTACCGTATCGAAATCCTTTAAGAACCAACTGGAAGAGGTTCAAAAATGCAGTAAACAAGAGGATAGGAGGGACTCCTATCCCTCAAATCACTCTCACGGAAAGCCTTGAGAGTAGGGTCATAACACTGGAAAAGGCATTTAGTAGGGCCTACAAAACGTCCTGCCCCATAAAATTTAGCAAAAAAACTCACCCTCCTTGGTGGAGCAGTGAGCTCTTAAAACTAAGGGAAAAATCTAGATCAACGTTTAACCTCAGCTACTCGACGGGAAATTGGGAATTGTATAGAGAAAGTCGGAGACAGTACAAGAAGGCAATCAGGGCCGCCAAAAAAGAGAGCTGGAGGGAATTTTGTTCGTCAATCGAATCCACTAGGGATTCTGCTAGGCTTAGCCGGGTTCTTTCCAAAGACCACTCTATGGCTTCTTGGGTCAAGAAACCTGATGGAACTTGGACTGCTACAGCAGAAGAATCGCTAGAGCTTCTGCTAAACACGCATTTTCCGGGATGCAGCCCTTACGAAAGTGAGAGGGAAAACATTAGGCGGAGCCAATATAATCCACAGCATCTTGCAAATGAAATCATTACGAAAGAAAAAGTTGCATGGGCAATCAAATCTTTCTCACCCTTTAAA